>CAUYUJ010020909.1:0-50000 GCA_963575745.1 Prorocentrum cordatum | reverse complement strand
ATGATGCTGATGAAGATAATCTGATGCTGCTGATGATGATGATGAGGATGATGATGAGGATGAGGATGAGGATGAGGATGGGGATGAGGATGCGCAGGAGCAGGGGCAGGATGAGGATGAGGAGGAGGAGGAGGCGGAGGAGGAGGAGGAGGTGGTGGTGGAAGAGGGCAAGGATGAGGCGGACGAGGCGGGAGAGGAGGAGGACGAAGAGGATGAAGAGGATGAAGAGGATGATGCTGATGCTGCTGACAATGATGATGATAATGATGATAATGATTATGATGATGACGACGAAGATCATGATGATGATGATGATGATGATGATGAGGATGACGATGATGATGATGGAACTGATGAGTCTGATGATGATGACCATGATGAGTATGATGATGATGATGATGATGATGATGATGATGATGATGATGGTGATGATGCTGATGATGATGATGCTGATGATGCTGATGATGATGATGCTGGTGATTCTGATGATGATGATGCTGATGATGATACTGATGATGATGATGCTGATGATGATAATCAGGAGGAGGAGGAGGAGGACAAGGAGGAAGAGGAGGAGGAGGATGAGGAGGAGGAGTTGGAGGAGGGAGAGGAGGAGAAGGAGGAGGAGGAGGAGGAGGGGGAGGAGGAGGAGGAGGAGGAGGAGGAGGGTGTGGAGGAAGATGGAAGAATGATGATGATGATGATGATGTGATGATGATGATGATGATGATGATGATTGATGATGATGATGATGATGATGATGATGATGATGATGATGATGATGATGATGATGATGATGATGATGATGATGATGATGATGATGATGATCAGGAGGATCAGGAGGATCAGGAGGATCAAGGGGAGGAGGAGGAGCAGGAGTAGGAGGAGGAGGAGGAGGAGGGCAAGGAGGCTGAGGAGGAGGAGGAGGAGGAGGAGGAGGAGGAGGAGGAGGAGCGCCCGTGACGGCCCCAGGGCAGGCTGGAAGGCTTGGTCCCCGCGGGGCTCTCCCAGCCTCGGGGATGGTCGCGCGACGGCCATCGAGAGCATCCAGAGAGCGAGCCAGCGGGAGCGCCTGGCAGATTCCCTGGCACCTTGGGGTCCAGGGCCTTTCAGCGGCACCGTAACGGGTACTCGCTAACTCCAGGGATCGAGCTTCTCCTCGAAAGCATCGGCATGGATTTTCTCATTGCTTTCGGCGTCGCGGGGCCTTCACCGGGCCTCGGGGCCGTCAAACAACGACTCGGAATGCAAAACTGGTCCCGGGGAAGTGGTCGAGAGGGCGGGGGCCCGTGTTTAGAGAAAATCGAGACGCCGGACGTCTGGGACGGGTTTTTTAGACCTTTGCCGAAGGTTGCTCTTTTAGTGTTTCCTTCTGGCATTGCAGCGTTGCCCACATCGGGGAGGGTCGGGTTCGCCCGGTCACTGGCCAAAGTGCCCGTCAGTGGAGTCCCCGTGAGAGGGGCGCTGAGCCTTTGTTTTACGGTGGGGGCGTTCGTGAAGGAGTGTTCCCAGGAGGCTTCAGACCCCAGAGGCTTTGATGGGGGCGGCGGTGATATCCGTGGCCAGGCCTCAGTTGGCGTTCCAGCGGCTTTCAGACCCTGGGTGCCTCATCCCAGGGTTCCTTATCCACTGCCCTCACCGCATCGTGGGCCCCCAGACGTTGTGGTGACCACACCGCGTGGTGAGTCAGTGGGGGTTCGAGGTCACCGCACGGTTTTGGAACTCGGGTCGTTCTCCGAGGAGGTCTCGGGCGACTGGGGCCTCCTCCTCCTCCTCCTCCTCCTCCTCCTCCTCCTCCTCCTCCTCCTCCTCCCAAGACCGTGCGGTGACGGACCGCGCGGTGGGGCAGTTGGGAAATGCTGGGGTCGCCGTGCGGTCCGTCACCACGCGGGAATTGGGGCCTTTGATTGTGAGGCCCACCGGCGAGGACTCGTTGACGACCGTTGAGGGCCTGGCGCTCCACTGTGTGCCGACGGCACGGCGGCGGAAGGGTCAGCAAAGAGGTCGATTCAGAGAAGCATGCGTGTGGGTTCGCCCGTGAGCGTGCTGGCGCTGCCCCGGACGGGAGGGGCTCGAGGATGGTGAAGAGGACGACGGGGACGAGGAGGGTGTGGAGGAGAAGGACGAGGAGGAGGAGGAGGAGGAGGAGGAGGAGGAGGAGGAGTGGGGGAGGAAGAGGAGGAGGAGGAGTGGGGGAGGAAGAGGAGGAGGAGGAGGAGGAGGAGGAGGAGGAGGGAGTAGTATTTTCTGCAGAGGACGAGGGATGGGGTCGATAACGGACTGCCTGGGGTGGTACGACATCCTATTTAGGATGGGCGAATCTGCATAATCATACACGACAAATAAACGAAAACACCGTGCGTGAAGTTCTGGGGGAACGTACATCCCAATACGTACATTGCAATACGTACATTGCAATACGAAGCAGGGGTACCGATAACCCTGGGGGGGGATCTAGTGCACTTCAACAAAGGAAAACCTATGTGGTGCAATCAATTTCTGTTCGCAGTGAGTTGTCATCTCCACTGCTCGCGCAATCGTCCCACCCACTCACCCGCAACTTGGCTTGCAAAGCCCACGCGGCGGCGATTGCGATGAGTGCTTGGTGTTGGCTGGCGCATCTCTGCGGCCGCGCTAGCCTGCGCATGCTCGCGCGCGCAGCGGCCAGCTAGTGTGGCGCGACGGACGCGACCGCGATGGCGCTGACCGCTGGGCACATCCCAGCGGGCACTTCACTGCGAGTTGGCGATTTGGGCGGGCGCGGTAGCATGGCAACGTCGGCAAAGGTAGACACGATTGATGATAGCAGCGGTGCTGTTGACGATGATGACAGCTGCGAAGGCGCTGGCGTCGTCGCGTCGGTGATGAAGGTTTTGGAAGGGGTTCGACATGTGCGCGCGGCCGATGCGCGAGAGTGGCCCGCTTGGTATCATTTGACGCGGATCGTGCCCCCCGTTGGCACGCGCGCAAGGGCGCGCGAATGATTTCGACATGTGGCGCAAGGGCGTGCTCGTTTGGCAGAATTTAGTGAACATGCTGAAAAGCCATTTATTTGAAAACGGGCATTGCGAAACCAGGTGTTTTTTTTGTAACGTTTCGGGACACTCAGTTTTGACAGCCTTACGACACCGAAGGTTTTTGACGGACTTCAGCATGCGCGCGCGGCCGAAGCGCGCGTGTGCATTTCGTCATGTTTTTTTGCTAACGGTCCTCACGGCAGCACGCGCGCAAGGGCGTGCCAACGATTTCGGCATGCGCGCGCGAAACCCAGTTCGTAGCATGTTATGAAAATGTTGAACAACCCTTGGTTTTCTTAAGAACTCGCGCGTGCGGAAGTTTTTTGTTTTGTTTTGAAAGTCAGCGTTGCGAAACCTCACGTTATACATACATTTTGACATTCGATTTTGAAATTCCTATGGCACCTGAAGTTTTGGAAGGGTTTCAGCATGCGCGCGCGACCACGCGCGCGCGTGCACTTCGCCCCGTTGTTTTTTTGCGTGTTTTACCTTCCTTTTTCTGTTGCAAGGGACTTTTGAAACGGATGGTTTTTGATAAAACGACGATTGTTTTCTCCAAAAGATGATAAGGGGGTGTCGATACTGGTTGGCCTGGGATGGTGCGAATTCGCATTTAGAATGGACCCTTGGGCAGAATCATACGTGTATTGCAATACGAAAAGAGGTACCCATAAGCTTTGGGGGGGGGGTAGGATCTAATGTATTGGGAGAAGAGAAGCTATGTGGTGCAGTTAGTTTCTGCTCGCAGTGAGTTGTCATCCCCACTGCTCGCGCAATCATCCCACCCACTCATGCACAACTTGGTTTGCAAAACGCACGCGGCGGCGATTGCGATGAGTGCTTGACGATGGCTGGTGCATTTCTGCGGCCGCGCCAGCCCAAGCACGCGCGGGCAGCGGGCAGTTAGTGTGGCGCGACGGACGCGGCCGCGGTGGCGCCGACCGCTGGGCACATCCCAGAGGGCACTTCAGTACGAGTCGGCGACTTGGGCGGGCGCGGTAGCATGGCAACGTCGGCAACGCTAGACACGATGATGACGGTAGCGATGCTGGCGACGATGTTGACGACGTCGAGGGCGCGGCCAGTGCGGGCGCCGTTGCTGATCACGCCGGCGACGATGACGGCGTCCTCGAGTCGGTGATGAAGGTTTTGGGAAGAGTTCGACATACGCGTGCGGCCGAAGCGCGAGAGTGGCCCGCTTGGTATCATTTCACACGGATCGTGTCCCCCACAGCACGCGCGCAAGGGCGCGCGAATGATTTGGCAGAGTCCCATGATAGCGTTGAGTAACCAATGGTTCCCTGAAGAATGTACAAGAGCGCGAGCGCAGGCTTTGTCGAAAACTTATGTTGCGAAACCATATTATGTTTTAATACGTGTTTTGGGGGCACGGCTTTGAAATCCTTGCGACGCCGAAGGTTTTGACGGAATTCAGCATGCGCGCGCGACGACGCGTGCGCGTGTGCACTTCGTCTCATTTGTTGCAAAATATTCGCGGCAGAACGCGCGCAAGGGCGTTCCAATGATTTCGACACGCGCGCGCGAGCATCGGTTGGTAGCATTCTATGAACATGTTGAAACAAACTCTTGGATTTTCTGCAGAGTTCGCGAAAGCGCGCAAGTTTTTGTTTGAAAATCCGTGTTGCGAAACCATGCGTTTTTTTGCATGATTTTTGGACAGTCGATTTGACATATTTACGAATCCGAAGGTTTTCGAAACAGTTCGGCATGCGCGAGACGACGCGCGCGTGAGCATTTCGCCCCGTGTTGTGCCAGGGGTGTTCGAACAATTAACGATGTTTGATAAAACGAGTGCGCGCGCATAGGCTTTTGCAGAGGATGGCCGGGGGGGGCGGATACCCGCTCGGCTGGGATGGTACGACTTCACATTCAGGATGGACGATGGGGCAGAATCATAAGTAAATTGCAATATGAAAAGGGGAGCCGATCATCACGGGGGGGCAGACCTTTCTTTCTTATCAGAAAGACAGTCACTCCAGTGCTCGCGCAGCGGCCAGCTAGTGTGACGCGACGGACGCGGCCGCGGTGGCGCTGACCGCTGGGCACATCCCAGCGGGCACCTCACTGCGAGTCGGCGACTTGGGCGGGCGGTACCATGGCAACGTCAACAAAGGTAGACACGATGATGATAGTAACGGTGTTGGCGACGATGATGACAGCGGCGACGGCACGGCCAGTGCGAGCGCCGATGCTGATCACGCCGGCGACGATGACGGCGTCGTCGCGTCGGCGATGAAGGTTTTGGAAAGGGGTTCGACGAGCACGCGCGGCCGACGCGCGAAAGTGGCCCGCATGGTATTATTTGACGCGGACCGTTCGCCCCCCAGCACGCGCGCGCGCAAGAGCGTTCGAATGATCGCTGCGCGAGTGGCTCGTTTTGCAAAATTCGAGGAACATGTTAAACAACGTATGGTTTCTCTGAGAATTCGCAAGAGCGCGAGCGCGTTTTTGTTTTTCCTATTCGTATTTTTTTGTTGTTGTTTTTTTCATATTTTATTATTATCATTAATATTAATATTATCATTATCATTATCATTATTATTTTTATCACTATTATTATTTTTATTGTTATTATTATAATCATTATTATTATTATTATATATTAAATTATATATACGTATGTATATATATAAAAATGATGTTGCGAAACCATGTGTTGTGTATATGTTTCTTGGACATTCGATTTGAAATGTCTGCGAATCCGCAGCTTTTTTGTTGAAATATTGTGGCATGCGCGCGCGACGACGCGCGCGCGTGCACTTCGTGCCATTTGTTGCAAAAGGTTTTCACGACATGAACATACAGAAAACATATTGCTCTTCAGAATTCGCAAGAGCGCGCGCGGAAATTACATATACAATATAAACAAATACCGCCCCCCCCCCACCCCGGGTGCCACACCTCCCCCCCCGCATCTCGGGGACGTTCCCGGCACCACTCCCCCGGGCGTTCCTGGGAGCCTCCACGGCGCTCCAGGAGGGCCCAAGACGACTCCCAGGAGCGCCCAGAATGCGGAAGGATGGCCCGAGACGCTCCCAAGCAGCCCAAGTCAGCGTTCCGACGGCTCTCGACGCTCCCAGGTAACCGCCAAGAGACCCCGAGAGAGGTCCGAGAGGCGTCCCGGGACGGCCCGAAGAGGCCAAAATCGTAGATGTTTTTTTTTCTCCATGTTTTTGGCTTCTCGCGTTTTCGAGCTTCCAACGGTCCAAGAGCGCCGCAGAGGCTCCCCAAACCGCCCCAGGACCACCCAAGAGATTCCGAGGCGGCCCCCAGACGGGCCAAGAAGGCTCCAAGACTGCCGCAGAGGCACCCAGGACAGCCCCAGACCACCCCAGAACAAACCCAATATGGGCCCAAGAGCGGGAGCAGGAGGCTTCCAGAGACCTCCGAGAGGCCTCCGGGATCCCCCAGAGGCCCCCCACTACACCCCCGATCCTTGAGAGGCCCCAAAGGATCCAACAACAGCCCAAGAGAGCTGCGAGAGCCGTCCCGAGAGAGCCCAAAGAGGGTAAAATCGTTGATTTCCAATAGTTCTTCTAATATTTTTCGCCTTCTCACATTGTCCCGTTTCAACCTCGAAGATCGAGGATTTTGAGAAACAAAATCAAAGACAGAGAGAGAGAGTAAATTCCCAGAATTCCTTTTTTTTTCAAAGTGGGACTCCTACTCGGGGGTGCTACACATCCCCTGACAGGGGGGAGACCCCAAGACGCCGAACGACAGCCCAAGACGACCCCAAGGAGCCCCCAAAATAAAGAACGGCCAAACACGCTCCCGCGCAGCCCGAGACACCCTTCCGACGGCTCTCCAGGCCTCCAGGAGGCCTCCAGAACCCCCAGGGGGTCCGGAAGATCCCACACCCCTGAGGGGCCCGGCTAACAAAACCCGCGAGGCACAAACAAAAAACAGCGCCGAACAGCGCCGAGGAACTAGAAAAACATGGAAATCCCACAATGTTTTTTTTTCTCAAAAGTTTGGCCCCCGGTCTACTCTTGCACAACAGACTACAATTCAGTCACCTCCCCCCCAAAAAACCCAGGAAGCCTTTGAGGGCCCCAAATCCTTGAATACCTAAAGGCAATTAATGATTTCTGCGTTTCCGCACTTCTCCTTCTATACGATTCCGAGGCTTGCGCAGGGCCTCCAAGGGCGTCCCTGGACGCAAGAAGCGACCACAATGATCAAGCCGATCAAGCCTATCAAGCCTAGGCGACGAGGCGGCGACGGGGCGGCGACGGGGCGGCGACGAGGCGGCGACGGGGCGGCGACGGCGAGCATTGAACCGCCAGACTTCCAGACAGGTCCAGATGACGGGCGGCGACGAGGCGGCGACGGGGCGGCGACGGCGAGCACGGAACCGCCAGACCGCCAGACCGCCAGCCAGGCCCAGTTCCGTAGAAAAGAATTCAGAACCGCTAAGTGCAGGCACTGTTTGGGTAAGTATATATATATATATATATACACACATGTTGCACTCCCTGTAGGCTTCTAAGAAGGCTTCTTACAAGCCTCGTGGCCCTTCTAAGAAGGCCCTTGCCTTCTTGGATGCCCCTCCACCTGCTTAGCAGGCTGCTCCCCTGGTACCAATCCTTTTTGTGCGCGCCGCCACAGTTGCAGTGCACTCAGAGCGTTTAGACAAGGGCCTGTTTGGATTCAGAAGCGGCTGCGATTTCCAGGCAAGTCTTTAGACCTAGGTCGGGGATCGTGTTCGTGGCCGAGGCTCGCTGTGGCCAGAGCAGCCCTTTCGTGCCTTGTTCAGCGTTTCTTCGGGTGCATCTTGTTCAGGCGGGCGGCCGTACAGGACGAATGTTGCCCCCGATTGGCGGCGCTTTCTTTCCGCCCATTCAAGCTTTCGCTGGGAGACCTCGAGGTGCAAGTGGTCTGTCCAAGTCGATTGTCCACCTTGCATGTTGCCCGAGTTTCCGAGGTCATGTTGGTCCTTGTGTATGCCATCGCGTCTAACGTTTACGAGTGGCTCCCCTGGGGCATAACCCACCTCGAGGACAAGTTCGACGACCTCTTGGACTGGCTCGTCGCCAACGCAAATTGTAAGGCTCTGGACAATTCGGGTGGCGACGGCGGAGCAAGAGTGTCCGCGGTTCGGTCGGTTCGACCGCGTCGCAGTCGATTGTGCTCGGTCGGTTCGGTTGGACGGGTTGTCGTGTCGGGGGGCTTAGCAAGCAAGAAATGTCGAATCTCTCCTGCTTCAGCAAGTACCTAGGCCCACGCTGACGGCTTGTTTCATAGCGCAAGCCTAAAATCAGGTGTGTCTGCTGTCTCTGCAGTCGTGGCTGATTAGCAGATCGATCCTGCCAAATCAAGGGTACCCTCGTGTCCTGTGTCCCGCGACCTATGCCTCTACGTTCCTGTGGCAGTGTGGCCCTCGGAAGGGCCTTGTGTCCTCTCGCGTGTCCAATCCAATTGCACTTTCTCCTCCACTGAGATCCGACGTTGCGAGAAAACTGCAAAATCGTAAATAATCACGACCGGAGCCCCGGACCCCATTTTTCGGTGCCATCTTTCGAGCCAGATCGATTTGTGAGGGCTCAGGGCCCGAACAAAGGCGAAGACGCCAGGCTCGAAAAAATTGAAACGCCAGGATCTCAGGGTCCGCCTCTCCTCATTCTCTGCCTCCTTTCGCCTTGCCGCCGTGTCGTGCCGAGTCGATGTCGTGTCGCTGCTGCGTCTCTTCGGGTCCGCCGCTTTCGCCTTCGTCGCCGCCCGCCGTTGTCGTCGTCGTCGTCGTCGTCGTCGTCGTCGTCGTCGTCGGCTTCGTCGTCGTCGTCGTCGTCGTCGTCGTCGTCGGCTTCGTCGTCGTCGTCGTCGGTGCCGCCGTCTTCGCCGCCCGCCGTCGTCGTCGTCGTCGTCGTCGTCGTCGCCGTCGTCGCCGTCGCCGTCGTCGTCGTCGTCGTCGTCGTCGTCGTCGTCGTGTCGTGTCGTGTCGTGTCGTGTCGTGTCGTGTCGTGTCGTGTCGTGTCGTGTCGTGTCGTGTCGTGTCGTGTCGTGTCGTGTCGTGTCGATGCTGCGTCCTTCCGGGTCCGCCGCCTTCCGGCCTCGTTGCCGGCCGGGTCGGTATTTTTGGCCCTCGCCGCCGCCGCAGACGGCTTCGGGGAGGAAGCTTTAGCATCGCTCGGACGTGTGCCTTTTTTCCTCGGCGAGGGCCATCGAGGAGCATCGTGGACCATTCTCGGAAGATGAACGAAGAGCAGCCTGGACCGTCAGGCAAACACGGCAGGCGCGAGAACGAAGAACGGCGCGGGACATAGACGTCCGAGCGACGGCAAGAGGAGGGGAGGAGGAGAGAGAGAGGGAGGAGGAGAGAGGAGGGGGAGAGGATAGAGGAGGGAGAGAGAGGAGGAGGAGGAGGAGAGAGGGAGGATGAGAGAGGGAGGAGGAGGAGGAGCGAAGAGAGGAGAGGAGGGAGTGGGTGAGGAGAGGATGAAGGAGGAGGGGGGAGGTGATCCCGGAGGATGATGAGGGAGGGGAGGAGAGGAGGAGTGGAAGGAGGGAGGAGGGGGAGGGAGGAGTAGGAGGGCGGAGGGGGAGTGAGAGGAGGAGGAGGAGGAGAAGGAGGGCGAGTGGGGCCGAGAGGTGCCCGCACGCCCCGAGATCCCTGCGCTGCGCTTTTCTCCCGCCAGGGGCCGCTCTTGGGCTCGGGACTCGGGCCTCGGGCCCTCGCAGGCCGCTCCGGCTCGAGGCGCAGCGCAGGGAGTTTGGGTGCAGGGCTCTGCCTCCTCCTCCTCCTCCTCCTCCACTCCTCCCTCCTCCTTCCTACTCCTGCTCCCCCCACTCCTCCTCCTGCTCTCGCTCCCCTTTCCTCCTCCTCCTCCTCTCTTCCTCCTCACCTTCCTCTCCTCTCTCTCGCTCCTCCTCTCCCTCCTCCTCCCCCTCCTCTCCTCCTCCTCCCTCATCCTCCTTCCTCCTCCTCCTCTCCCCTCCTCCCTCCCTTCCCTCCCCTCCTCCTCCTCCTCCTCCTCTCCTCCACCTCCTCCTCCTCCTCCTCCTCCTCCATCCTCCTCTCCTCCTCCTCCTCCTCCTCCTCCTCCTCCTCCTCCTCCTCCTCCTCCTCCTCCTACTCCTTCTCGTCCGGATCTTCTGCGACGTTGCATTGTTGGTGGCGGCGTGCAGGGCTGCCCCTGGGCCTGGCTGGTTGCCGGGTGAGCTGGCTTCCAGAGGCCGATTTTGGCACACCCCTCACACGGATCGCGCCTAGAGAGCTGGAATGAGTTCTTTTTGACCGGAAATCAATGTTTGTTAATCGGCGATCTTTTTGCTGGAAGAACTGGCCCGTAATATAAATCAACTGACCAGAAATGAGCATTTCTTTTGACCCGCGGTCCCAACGCCCGAGGTCCTTGCGGCCTGCACAGGCACAGGCGTTCAACAGAGGTCACCCTCTCCTGTCGCGGGGCCGTCCCGCGCAGGAGAGAGCGATCCATCTGCGGCCCCCCTCCGCGGCCGCACCTCAATGGCCCTGCGTTCCGCGTGGAGGGTCGTCCTTCCGCGGATCGGGGGCGGCCAAGAGGGTGGTGATGATCCGGGGGGGAGGGGCGGATATCATGGCGGGGGCCATGCTATCTCCCCAGATGTCGTAGCGCCTCTTCTCGTGTCCATGTGTTCCCGGCCTGGGCCGCGCACGTGCCGCCGAGCATGATTTGCGCACCCCCCTCTTGAGGCGCAAAGCCTCCGTGGCCGTGGCCGTGGTGGCCGTGGCCGTGGTGTCCGTGGCCGTGGTGGCCGCTGGCCGTGGTGGCCGTGGCCGTGGTGGCCGTGGCCGTGGTGGCCGTGGCCGTGGTGGCCGTGGCCGTGGTGGCCGTGGCCGTGGTGGCCCTGGCCGTAGCCGTGGCTGTGGTGGCCGTGGCCGTGGTGGCCGTGGCCGTGGTGCCGTGGCCGAGGCCGTGGCCGTGGTGGCCGAGGCCCCCCCCCCCCCCCGAGGGGCAGGGGGGGGGACCAGCGGCTCGCTTGCTCTTGCCTGCTGCGGAGCTGTCCTGCGCGGGAGGGGGCGTGCCGCCTGCTGCCCCACGTCTGCGAGGCCCGCCCCGCCGTCCAGCTCCACCGCGCGGAGGGCCGCCCTCCCGCGATGGCGGCGACCAGCGCGCCTCCTCGGGCTGCGCCAGAGCTGGCAGCACCCGAGGGTCTTCCCAAGCGGTCCCCCGCTCCAGTACTAACCTTAAGTCGTGCCTGTCCCCCTACAGGGGGATTTTCGACAAAAAATAAAGAATATTTCAAATATAATCAAAAAACAATCAAAAAATAGTCTGGGAACTATTTGTTGAGTATCTTTTGACCTTTTCGGAGTATTTGGGGGGTTTCTTGCATTTTTCGTAGGAAATCCCCCCCTCTGGAGGGGGACACGCCCGACTCAGAACTGACCGGGCCCTGCGCCGCTTCACTTCGGAGGTCAGAGGAGATCCGGTGCATCTGCCCCTCGCATGCCGCCTGGCCCCTCCCCCCCCCCGGCCCGGGCGCGGCCTGCAGGCGCGGCGCGGCCTGCAGGCGCGGCCGCCTCGCCGTTCTCCACCTCCGGGCCGCCTCCGCGCCCACCTCCCCGCTCGCCGCCGCGGCCCCCCTCCCCCGCCTGGGGGGCCGGCCCCGGCCGCTCCCTCGGGGCCCGGCCTCTCGGCCGCCGCCCGGCCCGTCGGCGCGGCGCCCCCGCTCCCGCGGGCGGTCGCGCTGCCTCTTGCCGGCGAGGTTTCGTGGTTCCCAGACCTCCTCGAGTAATGAAAAAATGATGACGGGAGGTTTTTCCTAATTTTCGGCCTCTGGGGGCCCTCACCGGGACGACTCAGAATGCAAAGCCGGTCATGGGGAAAGGGTCGGGACCTCTTGAGGTCGACGTAATGAAAAAATCATTACGTCGGGGGTCTGGGGTGGGGGCATCAGAGGCGACCGGTGCATCAGCATCATCGTCTGCTGCAGCAGAGATCTCGAGAGGGGGCGCGGGCCCCCGGGCCATGCGAGGAGCGTGCTGGGGCGAATGAAGCACAGGGGCCTCGGGGCTCCTGGCAAACAAAAGGCCTGGCTCCTGGCTCGGTGGCCCGCCCTGCTCGCTCGCTCCCCCCGCCTTGCAGTCCCTGTTGGCCCATCGCACCGCCCACCTCACCGCGGTCTCATCAGCTCCCCGCCCCCCCCCCCGCCGTCCATGCCCGGATGGTCGTGACTGCTGGCGGCCGCGAGGCCCCAAGGGGTCTCCGAGGGCTCGGCAGGAGCTGGGCGCGCGCGCGCGCCTCGCTGCTTTCCCACCCTCTACGCCCCGTCGCCGCGCGCGGAGGACTGCGACGCTAAGGAGTGCGTCCGGCGCGTGGCCCCCCTGGAGTTCGCGCCGCCGCTGCCCAGGACTGTGGCCAGTGATGGCGAGGCCGTGTGCCCACGCGGCCCTGACCGGAGCAGTCAGAGATCGACTCCCTCCTTTCTCCTCTCCTCCGTGCGCGCTCCCCCCCCCCCTTTCTCCTCCCTCCTCCTCCTCCTCCTCCTCCTCCTCCTCCTCCTCCTCCTCCCCTCCCTCGTCCTCTTCCTCTTCCTCTTCCTCTTTTTCTCCCTCCTCTCTCCTCCCTCCTCCTCCTCTCCCCCCTCCCCCGCACCCATCTGCCCCCCCCATGCCGCATCCGCCCTGCAGCGCGCAGGCAGTGCATTTCACCAAGACCGGCTGGAAAGACCTCTTAGTGCTAGCTCTGGTCGGCGGCAGGGTGCTGCTGGGCCCAATGCCATTTATGATAGAACGCTTGGGGTGATCGTGAGGGAGAACCGTTGTAAATAGAGACCCCCAGGGAAATTCGAACGGGGAGATGAGAGACGGAACGGTTCGGAGACAGGGTGGGTATGTTTTATATATATATATACATATATATATATATATATATATAGAGAGAGAGAGAGAGAGAGAGAGAAAGAAAGAGAGAAAGAGAGAGAGAGAGAGAACAACAAACAGTAGAGACAGAGAAAGAGAGAGAGAGAGAGAGAGGTGATAGAGAGAGAGAGAGAGAAATTAGAGAGAGAGAGAGAGAGAAAACAAACAATGAATCAAGGAAGCGATCGATGATGGTGAATCACAAATCCTCATGTGTTTTCGACATGGTGACATCACGAGATGTATGGTTTCACTGTGAGATCTCACCCCCGACTCTGCATCTGCCCAAGCTTGAACTATAGCGCGTGCAGTCCAGAGAGGGGGGAGGGGAGTCGCATGGCGATCGACCTCACCCTATGCACACGCGTGTGGCGCAGGGCGTGGCCTTCTCCTCCAGAAATTGCGCGCCGCAGGACAGTGTGGATAGCTGTCTGTGGACACAAGGGCATACTCAACGCCTCCTCCTCCTCCTCCGCCTCCTCCTCTTCCGCCTCCGCCCCCTCCTCCGCCTCCTCCTCCGCCTCCTCCTCCGCCTCCTCCTCCTTTCAGGACCCTTTTCAGGAAGGGCTCCACGGCGCGCGACGGCGCCGAAGCCCGTCAGTCGAGCGTCTCCCTGTGGGCACTGAGCGTCTCTCTCTCCGTGTCCTCTTTGCGAAAAGGGCGCCCCTCCCTTCGGCTCGCCAGCCGAGGGGCGCTCGGCCCTCTCTGGTCTTCGTCTCTGCGTGCTGTCGAGGGCTTCTGCCGACCAGGCTGGTCGGCAGCTCGGCCTCGCCTGTCACGCGAGGCGGCGGCGCCTATTGGGACGCCTGCCGTGGAGCGCGGCGCTCTCCGTCTTGCTCTCTGCTGCTGGCGGGCTTGGCTTCGGTGCTGGAGGAAGCGCTGCCTGGCAGCCCGCCCCTCGATGGTGAACACAAACCCATCAAACGAAAATCTTAACCGCACGTAGAACACAGCGTAAATACACAACGTTAGGAACACATAATACACAACGTAAGTACACAGCGTCAGCAGAACATCATACACAGCGTAAATACACACCAGCACGCATATACGCAGCGTAAATACACAGCAGCACGCATATACACAGCGTAAATACACACCAGCACGCATATACGCAGCGTAAGTACACAGCAGCACGCATATGCATACACAGCGTAAATACACAACAGCACGCGTATACACAGCGTAAATACACACCAGCACGCATGTGCACAGCGTAAGTACACAACAGCTCGCGTACACACAGCGTAAATATACAACACGCGTATGCACAGCGTAAATACAGAACAGCACGCGTATGCACAGCGTAACTACACACCAGTACGCGTATGCACAGCGTAACTACAAAACAGTACGCATATACACAGCGCGAATACACAACCGCACGCATATACACGGTGTGAATACACAACAGCACGCATATACACAGCGCGAATATACAACATCACGCATATACATAGCGTAAATACACAACATCACGCGTACACACAGCGTAAATACACACCAGCACGCATATACACAGCGCAAATACACAACATCACGCATATACACAGCGTACATACACAACATCACGTACATACAAAACGTAAATACGCAGAGATACTCCAGGCTGCGCGAATGCAGAACGTTTCGCAGCGTATATATTCAACACCAGTCACAAACACAACGTAAATACACGACACCGCTCACATACACAACGTACATACACAACACCGCACGTATACACAGCGTAAATACACAGCACAACGCCGCGATGCGCGAATGCGAAACGTAGATGCAGAACGTTGCGCACGTTCGCAACGGAAAAACACATGATGCAACACAACGCGTACACACAACGTAAACACACAACACTTCGCAACCCCACTGAAACGTTTTGGGCTGTCGGAGCAAAGCGGCGCGAAAGTGAGAGCCGAAACGCGTTGCCCGCCCCTTCACTCTCATCCGCAATTGCGGAGTGCTAGGTACGCAGAACCACGCATGCAGACAACGCAGATACACAGCGTAAATACACAACAGCACTCATATACACAGCGTAAATACACAGCACGCTTACACACAGCGTAAAATAACAGCACTACGCGACACACACGACACCACGCACAGGACGCAAACACACACAGCGTACATACATAACGCAAATACGCAACACCACAGCGTGCGTACACACAGCGTAAACGCACAGCGTGAAACACAGTGTAAATACACAACGCGCATACACGTCGTGCTTTACGTTGTGTTTTTACGTTGTGTATTACGTCGCGCCGCGTTGTGTATTTGCGTTGTGTATTTGCGTTGTGTTTTCCGCGTGGTTTGCGACAACTCTCCCGCCCCTCGGCCGCTCCTGGGCTGCGGGCCGCCAGTCCCTTGCTTCTCTCTTTCGCATGGTGATCACTGACGTGTCGTAGCTGTTGTCGTGTCTTGCTGGCGGCCCGCCCTTCGGCCTTCTGGCTGCGGGCTGCCCTTCATCGCCGTGTCCGTGCTGTCGCTGTCGTGTGTCCTCGGGGGTGCCCTCCGTGCAGCTCGGTGCTCCGTCTCGCTCTGTGCTGCGGGGGGGCTTTGCTTCGGTGCTGGAGTCATTGCTGTCTGGCGGTCCGCCCTTCGGCCACTCATGGGCTGCGGGCCGCCAGTCCTTTGCTTCAGTTCTTCGCGTGATGGTCATCAGCGTGTCGAAGCTGTTGTCATGTCCTGCTGGCGGCCCGCCCTTCGGCCTTCTGGCTGCGGGCCGCCATGCAAAGCCATGTCCGTGTTGTCGCTCTCGTATGTCCTCTCGTGTGCTCATTTGACCGTTGAGTCTCTTGTCGCTTTGCCTTCGGACGTCGTGGTCCAGAGCTCTCCTCCTTCCCATCCGCGCTCGACACAAGATCAACCGCTGGACCCCCATACTCACGTGGCGACATGGTGCCTAGTAGCCGCGATGGCACACTAGGACTTTGCGCTCTAACGCCTTCCAGCATACGTGGCGACGTCGAGCCTAGTAGCCCTGGTGGCACACTAGGGCTTTGCGCTCTAAGACCGTCTGTTTTGCAGTAGGGGGCCGGGGAAATATGCCGATATGTCAACCTGACCGTGCACCATGGTGTCCTCGATCACCGCTTCCACACGCCGACCCACGCCACCGCACGGCGTCTCATAGTCGTTCTTGTGGTAGCTGCAGTCTTGGTGGCCATTGCCGCCACGGGCGTCGCTGGAGGTGTAGTTGCTGTTGTCGCCGCTGGTGATGTCCTCCTCCTGTCCGTGGCTGAGGTACCTGTCGTGACTGGTGTTCATGTCGTTGGCTGGCGCTGCTCTGGCTGCTCCGGAGCCCCATCTTGCGAGGATCGTCTCGCCGAGCTGGGCAGCGGCAGCGAAGTGGAAGTCCTCGGCGGCTGCCTCCTTCCGCTGGGTTTCGCGGATGGGGGTGGCTGAGTTGGCAACAGTCGTGATGGTCCCAAGCTCCTCCTCCCCGTCCTCCTCCTCCTCCTCCTCCTCCTCGTCCCCCTCCTCCTCCTCCTCCTCCTCCTCCTCCTCCTCCTCCTCCTCCTCCTCCTCCTCCTCCTCCTCCTCCTCCCCTCGTCCCCCCTCCCCCTCCTCCTCCTCCTCCTCCTCTCCTCCTCCTCCTCCCCCTCCTCCTCCTCCTCCTCCTCCTCCCCCTCCCCCTCGCCTGCGCGGCACACCGCGCGGGGACCAGGCGCGCTCGCGCGCGACCCCTGGCGCGAGGAGCCTGCGCGGCGAGCGTCCGCGCCGTCGACCCCTCCCTCGACTCGCTCGCCCGGCGCTCTCGAGGGGGGCTCTCGTGGGGCGTCCCGGGCCCTCCTCGGGGGCACAGCCTCCTGCGACCCTCCTTGGGCCTCCTGGACGAGGAGGAGGAGGAGGAGGGGGAGGAGGAGGAGGAGGAGGAGGAGGAGGAGGAGGAGGAGGAGGAGGAGGAGGAGGGGAGTAGAGGAGGAGGAGGAGGGGGAGGGGGAGGAGGAGGAGGGAGGAGGAGAGGAGAGGAGGAGGAGGAGGAGGAGGAGGAGGAGGAGGAGGAGGAGGAGGAGGTCCTGGGGCCTCCTGGACCCCCCCTCCTCCTTCCCTCCCGACGACGACGACGACGAAGACGACGACGACGAAGACGATGGCCTGCGCTTGATGGTGTGGCGGCTCCCGGGAGGCGTCCCGAAGGTAGCATCCTCGGCGCGCGGAGCGCGATAGGGGGCACCTTCGCTCCGGCGGCCGCGTGCACGGCGGTGAGGGCTTCTCTCGCGTGGCGGAGCTGGCCGAGTGGAGCTCCTTGGCTATCTTTGCTGTGGCGCCGGCTGGTGCCCATGGCGTTTCCTTCGAGCGGCGGCTGCTGGCGCGGCTGGCGGCGTCGTCGGCGTGGTCGTCGTGGTCCCAGGTCCTTCTCGGCACCTCGGCATCCATCGCGGCGATCTCGCCTTTCAGGATCCTGTCGCGGATGAGCTGCAAGACGTGAGCTGATGTCGGTGCTTCGCCGCCGTTGCTGGTGTCGATCGCACGGTAGTCCAGGCCGCTCGCGCTGGTTACCGTGCTGGGGGCCGTGGTCTGTTGGAGGTCGCCTGGCTGCCGGGGGCGGTCGGTGATGAAGACCACTTCCTGTCGGTCGGCTGGCTCGGGTGGCTTGGGTTCGGTGGGTTGGCACCTCGTGGACTGGTTGGCGGCGTCGACCTTCGGAAATATGGGCGACGTCTCCAGGAGTGGGAGCGGCGTGATGTCGATCTTGTAGGCTGGTATCTCGCTGAAGGTCGCGTCTCGGCCGCACTTCTTGTCTGCCGCCGTGGTCGTCGCTATGGCGTCGAGGTTGTCTGCCATTTGCTGTTCGGTGAGCGGCTCCATCGTCATGGTGTGCCAAGCGTGCCAGGACTTGCGGCAGCGGTGGGCTACCGCTAGGTGCTTGAGGAGCCTCGGGAAGGTATGGAGCTCCGTCTGGCAGCACCTGCACGCTGTACCCGTCCCATTCCCATGTGCACTGCCATGCCCTGCTTGGTGGCCGTGCGGCCGCAGACGTAGCAGGCGTATTTCGTCTCGGTGGTGCCGTCGGCCTAGTCGATCTCTCAGCGGTGCTCGAGGAGGTCATGGGCATCTGGATATCCTTCTGGAACTTCGCGAGCTGGGCCTGGTCGCGCATGTAGTGCAAGTAGGCCTTGGTAGCTGCCTTGGCCGCGTTGGTGCAGTGCTTGGGCCTCTGGCGGGCCCAGTTGATGATGTCGCTGTCGTGCTGGTGCTTGCTCGGCCACCTGTCTCGCGGGAGGTGTTTTCGGAGAAAGGTAAAGTCCTGCTTGAGCAGGTGGCTCCAGGTGCCCCTGCGCTGCCGTTGGCTGTCGAGTAGCTGAAGTAAGACCGCAGGCGCATGGTTCAGGGGACGCGGTAGGTATCGTAGTCGTGCTGCCGTCTGGTGCGTGCCGAAATCGGGAACGCCTGTCTTCGCTATCGCCTCGTTGGTGGCGATGTGCTTATCGGGTGTGTTCATCTTGGGCAGGGAGGCCGCAAACCGGTAGGGGCCCATATACTTGGCCGCGATGTGGTTGCGGTCCTTCTTGGTCAGTCCATTCCAGACGTGGTGGTTGTAGGTCAGCGACGATGTCGAGAGCGCGTGAACATACTTCAGCTTGGCCTTCGTCGAAAGCTTCTTGCGGCGGGGGATATGCTTCTCCATCGGTCGTGCTGCTCCGAGAGTTCTGTTGACTCTGAGGCAGATCTCGGGGCCCATGGTCCCGCCCGACGCGATGATGGTCCCGAGGGCTTTCTGCTGGGTCACAAGCTGCACCTTGATAGGGAGACCCTCGAGCTCGATGCAGGCGACCTTGTCCTTGGCGATCGTCTGGCGCTCCTTTCTTGCCTCGCTGCCGTAGTGCATGAGGATTGCTTTCGTCTTGTCTGGGTGCGGCTTGGGTCCGTGCTGGTATGCTGCTGTGCACAGTCTGGTGGCTGAAAGTCGCGTCGTCTGGATCAGGTCGCTAGCGCTGGTGGTCGAGTTGCAGTCTGCGAGGTCGCCGACGAAGGACATGTTCCTGAGCGCGCTGCCCTCGTGGGGCGTCGCCGAGAAGAGTGGGGTCTCTCGGGCCTCGACGTCGCGGCCACCTGCTGGTCGGTCCTGGCCGGCGGCGGCGGCCGCCGCCTGGTCGATAGCCCTCGGCACGATGGCGAAGTGCGCGCTGAGGGCGACGTCGGGGTACGGCGCGCCAGGCCGAGTGCTGGTCCGCGGCAGCTGGCAGTGCATGGCGCTGTTGGCCGCCATCCAGTCGGAGGCGTGGTGGTCGGCGATCACGTGGCGGAAGTGCTCGTCGTCGATGTGTTGGTTGTTGTGTGCTGGTTGCTGTAGACGGTTCATCAGCGAGGGCTTGAAGAAGTCGGGGATGTCGATCCGTCCGATGAGGTCGTTGAGGTCGTCCGCTGAGGTCGGCAATTGCATGCGGAAGTCCCTGATTACGGAATGGAAGGCCTCCCTGAGGTCGAGGAAGGTGATGCTGGGCGATCTGGCCCTTCGCTGGCAGTCGGTGATGAAAGCCAGGGAGGTGCGGGTGATACATTCGGTTGCCATCTTGGGCCGCGCTCCACACTGCGTCGCTTCCAACAAGTTAGGTAGTAAGACTTTCACCCGTGAGCGTAGAAAGCCGCTGTGCATCTTCCCGATGGCGTTGTTGAGCAGGATGCCGCGGTAGGACTTCTGCTGCTCACTAGCGCCCTGGCCCCTCAAGTGTGTGGAGTACCCACCTTTGGCGGCGATGGGTTCGGTGCTCTCGATCTGTGTCTTGACCAGAACGGGGCGAAGAAGTCGAGCCATCCCGTCTGGGTCTGCTCTGAACATGTCGTCGGTGAGCTGGTCTGGTCCTCCTCGTCGTCCTCGCTTGGCAGCGGCCAGCTGGCTGGTGAGCTGGTGCTTCGGAATGATGTTCTGGCTTTTCGGTGCTGGTCGCGTAGTGATGGTTCGCATGTTGTAGTCTTCGGCTACCCCTTCGGCGTCCGTGGTCGTGCTCATCTCGATCTTGCCGTAGTATGCAAGGGCGTGGTCGGCGATCTCGGTCTTGGTCGCGAGGGGCTTGCCGTCCTCAGTGCTGCGAACGATAGGCGTGGGTGGCTCCTCGGGCTTTCGCCCTTCGGAGGCCGGCAGGCGCCTGGCGTGCAGGGCCTTTTGCCATGGGGCGTGGTCGTCGATAACGGCGCTCATCTCATCGGCGGTCTTCTCGAGGAAGTCGTCGCGACCTTCTTCGATCCACTTCTTGAGCATCGGCCTGGTTGCTCGGAGGAGCTGCACGACGGTGTCGTAGTAGTGCTTGGTGTTGTCTATGCTGTTGGATGTAGCTGCTTTTGCTCTCGGCGCTGCTCTGTCTTCTTGGTCACGGGGGTAGGGGGGGCCGAAGATGACGGAGGCAGAGATGAGTTTGGCGTAGTCGTTGGTATAGCCAAAAGCCCAGCGTCCGCTGGGTCTGGGAGCATGGCGTCGTGCGAGAGAAGCTTCGCGGCATATCGGAGCCGCTTCTCGCCTTGTCTGTTTGTGAGCCCGTTCTTCTTTACAGCGCGCGTCGCCCTGAGCAGTGAGCGGCGAACGCGTAACAGAGCGACGGGGCAGGGCTTGTGTGGGGCACGGCCGTGGGAGCGGAAGCTCTCGTGGGCCGCCTTCGTTATCTTCCCGGTGATGGTTGCGGGGTGATCGTTGACACTGGTGTCCCAGGTCGGGTGCGGGATGTCTCGGAGCTTCTGGCCGAACTCCTTGCGGCAGGTGTCGTCGGCCAGATTGGACTCACCGAGCTTCGGAACGCCCTTGGTGGCCGAGGGTGCGATCTCGTGGGCGAGCTCCAGCATGACCACTCGGACCCTCTCTGGAGCTCCCCGGAGGCCACGAGCCGTGTGACGGGTGCGCCGACATTGGCTTGTGCCCACTGGGGTCTCAGTTGGAGCTCCTTGTGGGGCCGCGAAGCGTGTGGTGAGTGTGCCGAAATAGGCGAGGCGACTCCAGGTGGCCTTGTCCACTGGGGCCTCCAGTGGAGCTCCGCACGGAGGCGAGGGGTGTGCCGGAGTGGGCATGCGAAGAGCAGAGGCGCGGAAACCAAGGGAAACGGGGGAACGGGGAGGTTTTGAAGGTAGAGCGGGGCTCTGCGGATTCCAAGCGAGGTCCAAGACCCAGCACAGGACGGTTGGAGAAAGAACGCTGGAACGACTCCAGAGTGGTGTTGCAGGGCCATGTTGGCGTGCCGCAGTCGAGAGCCCCCAAACGGTGCGGTGACTGCACCGTGTGGTGGATCAGTGGGGATTCGGGGTGACCGCACTTTTTTGGGACCCGGGTCGTTCTCCGAAGAGCCTGGGCGACTGGGGCCTCGAAGGTCCCGAGACCATGCGGCGACGGACCGTGCGCTGAGTTCGTTTGGGATTTCGAGGTCTCCGCACGGTCTGTCACCGCACCGTCTGACGACCCCCAGCAAGGGGGCCCAGAAGAAGCCTGGCCGTCCCAGCTTTTGTTCAGCTCTGCGCACCAGGGGGAGGGGGAGGGGGAGGGATGAGGAGGAGGAGGAGGAGGAGGAGGAGAGGAGGAGGAGGAGGAAGGAGGAGGAGGAGGAGCAGAGAGGATTGAGGAGGAAGGAGGAGAAGAAGGAGGAGGAGAGAGAGGACGAGGTGAAGGGATAGGGGGGGGGACAATGGTGGAGGAGGAGAGGAGGAGCGGAGGAGGATGGGAGGGCGGAGGAGAACGGAGGACGGAGAGAGGAGCAGGAGGGAGGAATGAGGAGAGGAGGGAAACCGACCGTGCACAAGGCCCCTGGGCGCAATCCACCTCGGCTCGCGAGGGCCTCGGTCGCCGCGGCTGGCCCAGCTGCGAGGAGCCAGGAACCAGGAAGTAAGGAAAGAGGAGGGATGAGAGGAGGGGAGGAGGAGGAAGCAGGGGGGAGAGGATGGGGAGGGGAAAAGGGGGGGGGGCCGCGTAGGGGGAGGGAGAGGGGGGCGACGAGGAGTCGAGGAGGAGCAAGCCACTTCGGAGGGAGGGTGCCGGCAGGCGGTCGGCGGCGCGCAGGACAGCGAGCGGCGCGCTCGAGGCGCGGGCGAGGCGAGGCGTGGGCGCCAGGGGCGCCGCGCGTCGTGTCGGGGCCTGCGGGTGTGCCTTCGGGGGGCGCTTCCCGGGATCCTCCCTCCTCCCTCCTCCCTCCTCCCTCCTCCCTCCTTCCTCTCCCTCCTCCCTCCCTCCCTCCTTCCTCCTCCCTCCTCCTCCCGATCCTCCCGTCCACACACCCTCTCCCTCCCTCCTCCTAGCCCTCCGTCCTCCTCCTTCCCCTCCTCCGCCTCCTCCTCCTCCTCCTCCTCCTCCTCCTCCTCCACGGCCGTCGCGTCGCCCTCCCGAGGGGAGGGCCTCTCCCCAGAATCTGGCGCTGCCGCTGCTGCACCGCGGGCGTCTCCGCGCGGAGGCGGGCCCCGGGGCCCTCGCAGACTACGGGGCGCCCCGTGTCCCGGAGCGGTCGTCCGGGCGCGCGCTCGGGGGGGTGCGCCTTCCCTGGGGGGGTCTGCAGAGCCCGTCCTCTCCGGCTCCGAGGGGTTCTCTTGCCTCGGGGCGCGGTTCTGCAGCCGTGCCCCGCCGAGGGTGTCCTGGGGGGTGCCCGGATCGCCCCGCACGGCCGCCAGAGACTCGAAGCCTGAGCCGAAAGCCAGACCAGGGAGGGAGCACGCGAGATTTTTTTTAGGGATTGCGAACAATTCACGTGGCATTCGTGCTGCTTCTCGCTCGCCGCGTCGGAATTTCGCATCGACAGCAGTCCACGTAAAAAAGAGGAGGGAGCACGCGAGAGCGCGAGAGTGGCCCTTCGCCGGAGAGGTCTCTGCTGCGAGGCGTTCGGGGGGGCGCTGGGGGTGGGGGGGGGCAGGCGAAAGCGCGCAGGCCACTGCTGTCGCACCAGAGCAGGCCGCGGTCCACAGCGCCCCCTGCTCCTTCGCCTTCTCCGAGCGGCGAACGCGTCTGTCTGCGCGCCCAAGCACTTGGATCGGGCCTGTTCCTCCTCAGGGGGAATGTGCAAAAATAGTCAAACAATAGTCTGGGGACGATGTTTGGATCATTTCTTTTGAGCATTTGTGGAGTATCTGTGGGGGTATTTTATTGCTTTCGTCCAAGATCCCCCTGCTGGGGGACAGGCCCGACCTGACCCACGTCCTTTGATCGGGAGCCGGTGCCGCCCCCCATCCCCAGAACCAGAGCACCGCTCAGCGGTGACTGGCCCCGGGGCGGAGGGGGTGCGCCGGCTGGGGCCTCCTCCTCCTGCTGCTCCTCCTCCTCGGAAGCCAGCTGTGGCAGCGTGGGCAGCACTCGTAGGCCCTTCCGCTCCTCCTCCTCCTCCTCCTCCTCCTCCTCCTCCTCCTCCTCCTCCTCCTCTCGTTTGCGCAGCCGGGAGGCGGAGAGGCCCGACAGCCGGGCCGAGAGGGGTAGGACAGAGAGAGAGATGGGAGAGACTGGGAGAGTCCGCGGTGGAGGGCGGGATCGGGTTGCGGCCGTGAGCTGCCTTCCCCTCCAGGAGTCCTAGGCACGGTCGACGGACTCCCCTGAGATCCTGGCGCTGCCTTTTTTCCAACCATCCTGTGGTGTTGGGACCTCGTTTTGAAGAGACGGTCCCCGCGTTCCTTTCCTCTTCTCCTCTTCTCCTCCTCCTCCCCCTCCTCCCCTCCCTCCTCCTTCTTCCATGCGTTTCACCCACCTAGCACCGCGCTTCGTGGCCCCATAGGGAGCTCCATCGAAGCCCCCAATGGGACCGCCCGCAAGCGTCCTCCACACACAATTTGGCGTTTTCGCCCGCCCAATACTACGCTTCGTGGCCCCATAGGAAGCTCCACCGAAGCCCCCAGTGGGACCGCCTGCATGTGTCCCCCACGCCGACTTTGGCATTTTCACCTACCTAGTACAGCCTTTCGTGGCCCCATAGGGAGCTCTACAGAAGCCCCCGCCCGCCTGCGTCCCCACACTTAATTTGGCATTGTCACCCACCCCACCCACCTTACTGCATCGAGCACGCAGACAGCGCTTCGCGTGGCAGGCCCCATAGGGACCCCCCGAAGACCCAGGGGACCAGCCCGCATGCGTCCCCCACGCCATTCTAGCATTTTTCACACCTCCAGTACGGCGTGTTCGTGGCCCCCATAGGGAGCTCACCGAACCCCCCTGCGGGAAACCGCCCGCATGTGTTGCATCTACTTACACCAACTAATTTGGCCATTCTCTGGCCCCCCAACACAGCGCTTCGTGGCCCCATAGGGAGCTCCACTGGAGCCCCCAGTGGGGCCGCCCGCGTGCGTCCACCATGCCCAATCTGGCATTTCCACCCACCCAGTACAGCGATTCGTGGCCCCATAGGGAGCTCCACCGAAGCCCCCAGTGGGACCGCCCGCATGCGCCCCCTACGCCAATTTTAGTATTTTCACCCACCTAGTACAGCGCATCGTGGCCCCATAGGGAGGAGCCCCACCGAAGCCCCAGTGGGAGCGTCCGCATGCGTCCCCCGCACCCGATTTGGCATTGTCACCCACCCAGCACAGTGCTCCGTGACCCCATAGGGAGCTCCACCGAAGCCCTCAATGGGACCGCCCGCATGCGTCCATCATGCCCAATTTGGTATTTTCGCCCGCCCAATACAGCTCTTCGTGGCCCCATAGGGAGCTCCACCGAAACCCCCAGTGGGACCGCCCGCATGCGCCCCCCACACCCAATTTGGCATTTTCACCCCCCCATAGGGAGCTCCACCGAACCCCCCCATGGGACCGCCCGCGTGCGCCCCCCACGCCCATTTTGGTATTTTTACCCACCCAATGCAGCGCTTCGTGGCCCCATAGGGAGCTCCACCGACGGCCCCAGTGCTACCGCCCTCATGCCTCCCCCACACCCAATTTAGATTTTGACCCACCCTTTACAACGCTTCGCAGCCTCATGGGGAGCTCCACCGAAGCCCCCAATGTGACCACCCGCTTGCGTCCCACACCCCTAATTTGGTATTTTCATTCACCCAATGCAGCGTTTCGTGGCCTCATAGGGAGCTCCACCGACGGCCCCAATGCTACCGCCCGCATGCGTTCCCCCCCGCCCAGCGCAGCGCTTCGTGGCCCCATAAAGAGCTTCACCGAAGAAGATATTTACAATTGCGGTACCCACAATTTCATATGGTTGGGTCCTTCGCCTGGATATTTTTTCGCAACGGGCGTTTTCGCTCAATTTCGGGCCCTGGAGCCCTCACAGATCGACCCGTCTCGAAACACGACGCAGAACAATGGGGTCCGGGGTTCCGGGCGTGATTTGTTGCGATGCTGCGTCTTTCTGCAAAGTTGGATCTCAGGGGGATCCGCGCAAGATGGGTGCCCAGACTCCACCCCAGGGCCCTTCCGGGATAGTCTTTCATAACGGAGGGGATTTTGATTGCGCCGCGGCGAGAAAACACTCAGACACCACAAGCGTTGGATTGTCCTGCCGAGAGAGGGAGAGATGTTCCTTCCTCCAGGGGTCCATTCGTCCCCCTGCACCCCGCCAGAGAGGTCGACGCCGTCGATCGCCGATCTTCGTCGTCGATCGTCGATGGTCGTCGTCGCCGTCGTCGCCGTCGCCGTCGCCGTCGATGGTCGCCGTCGATGGTCGCCGTCGTCGTCGTCGTCGTCGTCGTCGTCGTCGTCGTCGTCGTCGTCGCAGCCGATCGCCGATCGCCGACGTCGATCGTCAGCGGTCGATCGTCGAGGGGGCGGGCGCCAGGTCGTGGTGCTCGCCCTGCTGGCGTGCCTGCGGGCGCGGCGGGCGAAGGCCAGGGAGCCCGCGGGCGCAAGCCAGGAGGGGGCGCGGGGGGGGGGAAGGGTCCTCGCACGTGGGGTGGGTGCTCCAGGGGCCGTGGAGCTCCCCTCCTCCCTCCTCCACCTCGCCCTCCTCAGCCTCGGCCTCCTCCTCCCTCCTCCCTCCCCCGCAACCTCGCCCTCCTCCCTCAACCTCGCCCTCCTCCTCGCCCAGCTCGAGCGGTAGGTTGTCGGTGACTGCACGGTGCGGGCGGGTTTTCCCCCTTGTTGCCGTCTGGCTCAGGACCGACCGCTCCGCGCCCGCTATACTACACACCTTCTGTTTTTAGACACCGCTCTATTACATCGCGACAGAAATTTCCATGTCTCGGCATCCGCCGCTCTACATGTCTAGTTGGTAGAAGAGAGGCTCGGCTCCCTTCCACACTCGCCGCCAGGGCCGGCGTGGCACTCCCTCGGCCAGGCGGCTCTGCTCAATATACCGTTCTGCGTTCGCCCTCATGCAGATCTTCCCCTTCGCCAAGGCAGGCGCCGCACATTTCGGGGTCGGCATGGCACCACCCGCCCCACCGCCAGGAATGACGAAGCGGGACGCGTACGCGAACATATCCGAGGACTTCCGCATCGAAGACCGGCCGCCTCCAGCAATCCGTCCAGGGCTCGCCGGGCCTGTGCCTGGGCAGCTCGCAGACCTGCCGCCTCTGGCGCGTCCGCCCGTGGGTGCAGCCTCGGACGTGCAGTTGCTGGGCACAGCTCACATCTGTGGTGCTGGCGAAGGGTCACGAGCTCCCTGCGACGATGTTGCAGGAGCCCTTGGAGGAAGTGGCAACGGACACGACGCCTCCATCACATCCGCCTCTGAGTGTCGCCGAGGGTGTCTGGCGTTGGCGACGCGTCCCAAACTCCTGGCGACGAGATTGCCAGGGCGAGGGGAGACCCAGGCAGAAAAGAGCGGGAAGACACAAGAGGGTCCTATGTTGTCAGCTCCCCGGACGACCACGAAACGAACTTGGGACTATTAGTGTAGGCCCCCCGGAACATGACCTTCAGCATCTTCTACGCATTCATTGCTTCTTGGTATACATGGATCCCGATGTGGACTCCTCTTGACAATCGTACAGCTCGCAGTGTTCAGCACAGCGATAACGTGGCACACAACGAGCACTCCCACGACTATGTTGTGGGATGTTCCCGGTGCCGATCGCGCCACATCTACACGACAGAAGAACATGCCCAATGCGCTGACGAGGAAAAGCATGCCCGCGACGGCTTCGAATCTTTCTACCCCATCCGAACATCGCCGCTGGTGGGTACCAGGACTCCAGCACCTCCTCGATACATGGAGGGGGGCTCCACTCTGGACGGAAGGCCATCGGGGTGGGCATGGTCGCTGCCACCATACGCGTGGCCTGCATGGACGCTGGCGGCTGTGGTGGCGGCAACGTGCGGCACCTCCTCACTTGGGGGCCCGAGCAGCAGGCCCGCGTACCCCATCCAACGCTGGTGTGGGATGTCGTGCTCTGGCCAGTGGCGAACTCCGACCTCAACGACTTCAGCCAAGCGGCCCGTGTCTCGTCTCGCCTCACCGGCATGGCGCGCGAGCGCGCGGACGAGTGGCCGCCAGCGGTCCTGATCCAGGAGGGTCACATCAACGGCGCCCTGGTGCCGCCCATGATTTTCTCGATGCGCAGTCTGGTCGAACGGTGGGCCGGCCAACTCACGGGCGGCCACGAGGGTCCCAGCTACCTCTTGCTGCGCGCGGTGGGCGCGTCGAGCCTTCAGCCCGCCGTGATCTTGCAGCGCTACAAAGAGGCCTGCCCCGCAGACGCTCAGCAGGCAGCGCGCGCGACGGGCCGGCTGCGACGGCTTGGGCGCATGATCGCGGGCTCGCCGGGCAGCTTCGCCTCGGCCGTTCACTCGGCCCTGCGCCGCGCGCTCAGAGTGCCCATGGCGCTGCGGCCAGATCGAGCTGGGATGGCATGGGCCCCGCCGCGGCGGAGGCGGCGCCGAGCCCGCCAGCAGCGCCGGCCGCCGCCGACGCTGGCGCAACAGCAGCGACAGCAGCAGCAGCAGCAGCAGCGCAGGCGGCATGCCGAGCATCAGGTTTCGACTCTGGCGCCGACTCCGCCACCGTCGGCTCGCTCGGCGAGGGGATTGCCGCCGACGGCCCCGAGCTTCGCGAAGTTCCAGTGGAACGACCCGGTTCGCATCTCTTCTGGGCTTCTGAACGCGCCAAGTCCTGATGGCGCCCCGCTTCAACGACAGCGGGCCCGCGCGCCGCGCCCAGAGGGCCATCGGGCGCAAGGGCAGAAGTCGCAGCGAAGGCCACCGCGCCTTCCGGGCCGAAATATCCGACGCCGACCTCCGGGAAGCTTGCGCGGGCTTGGGGAGGGCAAGGGCCTTGAGCGCTGCGAGTGCGACCCCGAGAAGCACCTCGCGCGCGACTGCCTTCGGCGCCTCCAAGAAGGGCGCGCCGTTTTTTTTTTGACGCCCCAGCCTCGGCAGCACCACCGCCGCTACCATTGACGTCCTCGCCGCCTGCGCATCTCGGGCAACGGGGGGGGCGCCTGGGCCAGCCGCTCAGCGGCCCGCGCCGGGCGCGCGCTCTGTATGGTCGGGGGCCCTGGCGACGGCGATCCAGCGCAGAGCGCCGACCCCCCGAGCGGCGGGCGACCGACCCTGGCTGCGGCAGCCGCGCGGCCAGCCGCGGCAGCGGCGCCTAGCGCATTGTCCGACGGTTCTTGGCAGGCAGCGGGCCGCGGCCCTCCGTCGAGCTGGGCGGGGACCTCGACTCCCTCGTCTTCCCCCAGCCCGCGCGAGGCCGAGCTGCGAGGACTGCGTCGGGGACTGGGTGAGATCATGAGCTGCGCGCAGCAAGACTCTGCTCGACCTGCGGATCCGGCAACTGCACCGCTGGCTCGCGCGGCAGTAGCGGGGGGCGCGCCGCCCGCGGAGCCCGCGGCCCCGGCAGCATCAGCAGCTCCGCGCCGCTACTGACGCCGCCGGGCTGAGCCAGAGCGGCCAGCGCCTCGCCGCCGGGGCAAGCTCGAGGGCGCGACTGGGCGAGCGACGCCAGCGCGCGAGTCGACGCACTTGCGACCCCGCCTGCCGACGTGCAGTTGCCGCGCTGGGCTTGCGCGCCATCCGTCTCGGACCCTCGCATCAGCGCGCCGCGTGGATCGAGCTCCATGCGTCTGGCAGCAGTACTACTGCCAGTGCTGGAGTCTCCCAATGACCTGGCCCTACAAAAACCAGAGCGCCCCCGTCGACGCGAGCCAGCCATCTGGGAGAGTGGCCACGTGGTTCGCTGCCCGCGAGTCGTGGATGTCGAGCGGCTGCCGCTTCGAGCGCCGCGTCGGCGCCGCCCCCGACGGCGCGCAACGACGACGCCTCGACGAGCTTCACGACGCACAGTTAGCATTGCAGCTCTTCGGCCAACAGGACACGCAGCGATGCCGGGCCGGGCTGAGTTGGACAGAAGCCCCTGCAAATCCACCTCCCGCGCCGGCTGCGCCGTCCGCTGCGCGCCCCTCCGTTGTTGTATTCGACGTCGACGACGGGGGGCGCCCCATCCCCAGACATCCGACGTTTCGATTTTTTCGAGGCGCGGGCCACCGACCTCCCGACTACTTCCCCGGGGCCGGTTTTTCGCCCCGAGTCGTTGTCTGACGCCCCCGAAGCCCGGCGAGGGCCCCGAGAGGCCAAAAACTATGACAACCTCCGTCTCGATTTGTTTCGAGACGCCCGTCTGTCTCGATGCCGCCGTGCACGGCGAGAGGGTGGTGCGCCTGCAATGCCGCCGCATCCTGCGCAGGGCGCGTCGCTGGCAGCGGATGCGGACGCCGACGCCCACGTGGTGCACTGCCCGGCGCGCCGAGGCCCCGCCGACGTCGTCGCCGACTTCCGTTTCCTTGGCGCCGATCGCGCTGCGTCGGGCCCGATGACGACGCCGTCGGCCCGCGCGGCAGGCGCCCCCGCCGCCCCCGCCGCCCGCGGGCCGCCCGCGCGGCGCCCGGGCGGCCCCCGCCCAATACGCAAAGAAAGGGCGGCGCTGCTCGGCAGCCGTCGGGCTTTGGATGTGTCTTAAGATTCGCCGACGTCATGCAGGGCGACTTCTCGGCGAGCCTGGGGCGCCCGTGGACCGGGCGCCGCGAGGAGCCCGCAAGACGCCCGCCAGGCGCCCGCAAGCCATGCCGCAAAGCACCGGAAATTTGCGTCTGAACGCTGGCCTCGGATGCCTGGCTGCGCTTGGCATTGACATGCAGTGCGATTTCGCGGCGCCGTGCGCCGCCGCGCGATGCGAGCGCGCGCGCCGCCAGGATCGCTGGACACCGAGATTCGCAAATGTGACGGCATTTTTCTTTTTTTGGCAATCCCAATTCCCCTTCGGGGGCGCAGCGCAGCTGCCCCCTCCCCGACCCCGTGCCCGGCCCTAAGAGAGCCCGAGAGAACTCCCAGAGGCCCCCTAATCGATCCAAGAAAGGTCCGAATCGTCTACACAGGCCCAAGACCGCCCCAGGAACCCCCAGGATCGCCCCAGACCGCCCAAGCCCGTCCAAGACGGCCCATGAGGCCCCAGGATCGCCCCAAGACCGCTTCGGACGCCCCCGCGAAGGTATACAGCCCCCAGGGACCCCCAATACGGCCCACGAGGCCTCTTGGGCCTCAGGGGGGGCCTTCGCGAGGCCCTTTCGAGCCCCTCTTGGGCCTCTCCACCGCGGCGTGGGGGCGCTCCCAGAGGGCTTCGGCCGCATTGGCAATGCAGCCGCGCGAGAGGACGCGCGCGTGACTCATCTTTCCATTCTTTGGGGGGCGCTCTTGGGGCCCTCTTTGAGCCCTTCCCAGCCCTTCCTGGAGCCTTCCAACGCGGCCTGGGAGGGCTCGCACAGCAGTGCCAGGTAAGTCACGAGAGAGAATGTTCGCGTGACTTCCCCATCAGTGCTCTCGAGGGCTCTCTGGAGCCATCTTCGGCCCCCCCCGAGCCCTTCCGAGATCCTCTGGGTCCTGCAGCGCGGTCTTGAGGGCTCCCAGAGGGCTCCAATAGCAGCGCAAGTTAAGTCACGCGAGAGAGCGCTTGCGTGACGATGACGACGATGATTTTATGATGGTGATTATGACGACGATGATAGTGATGATGACGACGATGATGGCGATACTGATGGTTATGGTGCTGATGTTGATGCGGATGATTATTGCAACAATGATGTAGAAGTTGAAGAGGAACATGATTATGACGATGAAGGCGAACATGAAGATGATGCTCATGATGCTGATGATGGTGGCGATGATGATGACAATGGTGATGGCGATGAGGATGATGATGGCGATGATGATGAAGATGCTGCTGCTGATCATGCAGATGATGTGGCTGTTGTTGTTGATGATGTTGATGCTGATGCATCTGCTGATGCGGATGCTGGTGGTGTTGATGAGGATAACGATGCTCAGAATGGCGTCTGTGACGATCATGATATTGATGCTGAGAAGTCTTGTGTCTCCTTCTGCTCTTCGATCTCGCGGCCGCAGTCGCTTGTAGAAACACTACCCTGGCATGCGCTAGAACTTGAGCGCGCGCGAAGCGCGCACGATGGCTTCAGTGACTATGTACATGTTCTATATATATATATATATATATATATCGAGAGAGAGAGAGAGCGAGAGAGAGAGAGAGAAAGAGAGAGAGAGAGAGAGAGGCGGGGACAGAGGGATATAGAGAGATATGTTCTAAAACGAATCCAATATATATATATATATATATATATACATATGGATATACTTAGAAAGAAAGACATAAGGGGAACCAACACAGAACAGGCATTACACTATTTACATGTGTATATATAGAGAAAGAGAGAGAGAGAGAGAGAGAGAGAGAGAGATAGAGAGATATATATAGAGAGAGAGGGAAAGCGAGAGAACGAGATGGACAAATCAATAAACAACGTGAGAGAGAGGGGGGGAGAGATAATTCAATCCATATCTATACCTACGTATTTGTACATACACACAACTATAGAGATGATATATATATATATATAGAGAGAGAGAGAGAGAACAAACAAATTAAATAGAGACAGAGAGAGAGAGAGAGAGAGAGAGAGAGAGAGAGAGAGAGAGAGAAAGAGAAAACAACAGAGAGAGAGAGAGAGACAGTTGGCAGAGCCAGAGAGAGAGAGTTGGCAGAGCCTCGACTGCGCGTAGGCGCGACCCTCCGTTAGGGTGACCTCTGCTGCACCGCTTTCGGAGAGGCGCGAAGGGGTCCCAGACCTTGGCGTGCCGTCCGCGCACCAAACCACTCTTGCCCAGGGGGCGCTCCTCCCCCTCCCCCTCCTCCCCCTCCTCCCCCTCCCCCCCCTTCTATCTCCTCCTCCTCCCCATCCTCCTCCTCCTCCTCCTCCTCCTCCTCCTCCTCCTCCTCCTCCTCCTCCTCCTCCTCCTCCTCCTCCTCCTCCTCCTCCTCCCCCTCCTCGTGACGCCGCGAGCGGGCGCGAGCCGCGCAGGGCCGCGAGGGAAGGCCTGCGTGCCGCCGAGCGCCGAGCGAAGGCAGGCGCGAGCGCTCCGCGCGCTGCCCTCGCGGAGCTGGTCGGTGAATGGTCGCTGGGATGGCCTCGGAGAGGAGGAGGAGGAGGAGGGGGAGGAGGAGGAGGAGGAGGAGGAGGAGGAGGAGGAAGAGGAGGAGGAGGAGGGGAGGCCACTTGGGTGGCCTCCACACGATGGAGGATCCGAGGGCACTCCGCTCACTCCTGGCGGCAGGGCGGCGTACGGTCAAAGGGGATCGCAAGGATGAGTACCCAGACATCGGGCGTCTCGAGAAAATCGAGGCGGAGGATTTTCGCAGTGTTCGGCCTCTCGGGGCCCTCGCCGGGCCTCGGGGCCGTCCAAAAACGACTCAGGATGAAAGACCGGTCCCAGGGAGGTCGGGGGCCCGCGTCTCGAAAAAACCGAGACGTCGGATGTCTGGGGAGATCCTGGCGTTGCGATTCTTTTCGCAGCGGGCGTTTTCGCTCCACGTCGGGCCCCGGGGCCCTCACGGATCGATCCGGCTCGGGGAAAATGGGCGCAGAAAGAGGAGGTCCGGGGCTCCGGGCGAGGTCTTCTGCGATGTTGCATTTTTTCGAACGTCGGATCTCAAGGCCATCCGCTCCTCCTGAACACAGCACAGTTTGACTGCGAGCCCAGGGGGGAAGGCAGACGGGGCAGGCGGGCCTTCTCAGAAGGCTCAGAAGTCCTCCAGCCTTTTGAGAAGCTGTTTAGCTCGGGGCCCAAGAGACGGGGGTCACTGCAAACGGGGTCAGTCAGAGCACCAGATCTTGCAGGATCTGGCAGAGCCAGGGTTGCGCTGACCCGGGCTTGGGGGCAGGATCCTTCAGGGTCCTGCAGGATCTTGCAAGATCTTGCAAGACCCGACCGGCCTGGGTTTGGATTGACCCGAATCAGAAGATCCCCGATAATTTTTCTTCGCAGCCACCGCGGGCCTCTCAGAAGGCCAGAGGGCTTCCGAGAAACACCGCCGCCTTCTGAGAAGGCCTGCCCCCCCTCACTCCCCATTTCGGTTTTCGGCGTTGAACTTGGGTCTCCGGCGGCCGTTCGGGACGATCCCGACCCCCGGACGCCTCTCGGCGAAGGCGCGGCTGCTGAAGCACCTCCCGAGGCAGGACAATTTCCAGGAGCCGACGAAAACGTCAGAACGTGAACCCTCCGACGAAAATGTCCAGGAGCGCCGACGAAAACATCAGAACATGAACCCTCCGACGAAAATGTCCAGGAGCCGACGAAAACATCAGAACATTTGGAGACATCAGAACGAAAACGACAAAACACGGACCCCACACATCGGGCGTCTCGAAAAAATCGAGGCGGAGGTTTTTCATAGTTTTCGGTCTCGAGGGGCCCTCGCCGGGCCTCGGGGCCGTCAAAAAACGACTCGGGGTGAAAAACCGGTCCCAGGGAAGTGGTCGGGAGGTCGGGGGCCCGCGTCTCGAAGAAATCGAGACGTCGGATGTCTGGGACCCTCTGGGCGCGCCGGCCGGGCAGAAAGACGAACGGAAGCCGGGGCGGAGGCCGAGGAAGGGCGCGGCAGCAGCGCGGAGCACGAGAACGCGACGCAGCGCCTGCGGACAAGCTAGGGGGGGGCAGTGGGGGACGAGGCAGAGGGAGGAGGGCGACGAGAGGGGGAGGCCGAGGGAGACGAAGGAATGCGAGCGCGAACAGGAGGAGGAGGAGGAGGAGGAGGAGGAGGAGGAGGAGGAGGAGGAGGAGGCGAAGGAGCGTAGGGAGGCGGAGGGGGGGAGGAGGGGGTAGGAGGAGGAGGTGGAGGAGGAGGAGGATGGAGAGGAGGGAGGAGAGGAGGAGGAGGAGGAGGTGGAGGAGAGGTGGGGTGGCGGGAGGCGGAGGAGGAGGGAGGACAGGAGGAGGAGGAGGAGGAGGAGGAGGAGGGGACGGAGGAGGAGGAGGGAGGACGGAGGAGGAGGAGGAGGAGGGGAGGCGGGGAGGAGGCGCCGGAGGTGGGGGGAGGTGGGGGAGGAGGAGGAGGAAGAGGGAGAGAGGAGGAGGTCTGAGGAGGAGGAGGAGGAGGAGGAGGAGGAGGAGGGAGGGAGGAGTGGCCAGGGGAGGGAACGCTCACCCCCCCCGATGCCTGGAGCGGCAGGCCGGCTCCTACCTGGCGTGAGAGGACGCGCGAGGCGCTTCACACGCTCGGCGGCCGCCCTGGTTCGTGGGCGCATTGCAACAGAGGCGCCCGCGGGATGCGGCAGGTCCGCGCCGTGCCGGGGCCCTGCCCCCTGGTTCCTCCACGGGCGGAGGCTTTCCACCCAGACCTCGACCGTCCCGCGTCGTGTCGGGGCCTGAGCGCTGGCTCCTCCACGGGCGGAAGCTTGCCGCCCGGACCTCGACCGTCCCAGAGCTCCGAGGGTCCCCCGAGATCCGACGCACTGAAAGAATCAGCACGGCGGTGTTTCCTACTTTTCGGCCTCGAGGGGCCCTCGCCGGGCCCCGGGGCCGTCAAAGAACGACTCGGGATGGGAAACCGGCCCCGGGGAATGGGTCGGGACTCCTGGGGACCCCGCATCCCAGACCCCCGACGTAATGATTTTTTCATTACGTCGACCTCCAGAGGTCCCGACCCTTTCCCCATGACCGGCTCTGCATCCTGAGTCGTTTTTTGGCGCTCCCGAGGCCCGGCGAGGGCCCCCGGAGGCCGAAAATTAGGAAAAACCTCCCGTCGTGATTTTTTCATTACTCGAGGGGGTCTGGGATTGGAAAAGCCACGACGTCGGATCTCTGGGTCCGCTTCTCTCGCCCGGCGGCGCTTCTTTCCGGGTGCTGGCCCCCGCGTGGCCCGTTGGCGGGCCCCGCGGGGGCCATCAGGGACAGGATCCGGGGCGAGGAGCAGACACGCCCGGGAAGGGGCCGCACCTCTCGGGGAAGCGTCCCAGACCCCCTCGAGTGATGAAAAAATCACGACGGGAGGTTTTTCCGAATTTTCGGCTTCGGGGGCCCTCGCCGGGCCTCGGGAGCGTCAAAAAACGACTCAGGATGCAAAGCCGGTCATGGGGAACGGGTCGGGACCTCTGGGGGTCGACGTAATGAAAAAATCATTACGTCGGGGGTCTGGGGTGAGACTCGAGTAAGCCGGAACTCGCGGGTTTGCCGGCATTTGCTGACGATCGCGTCCTGGAGTTTGACGCTCCGGGTTTCGTGGGATGTTTGCAGCGGGAGTTCGCGTCAACTTTCAGATTGGATCTCGCCGTTCTTTAGGATGGCCCCCTCAGGCCAACCCGAGTCCCCCGTGCCCGAGTCTTACGTCTCCCCGAACCTCTGCGGCCGCAGAGTGAAACAAAAGTCAGATCGGCGGATGTTTGGGAGCGGCCCTGGGCGGTGACTGAACGGCCCTGCCCTGTTCGATCCATGCAGGGCTGGCGCCTTCTCAGAGGCAGCTCCCATACTCCCTCGTGCGCGCCGCCAAGACACCACAGGGATCGATCAACCTTGCACGATCGGCCGCTTCCGAAACCGAAACGTCGGATCGCTCAGCATCGACCGATTCCGATTCATCCTGGAATTAAATCGGTCCTGTCCCCCAACAGGGGGATTTTCGGCGAGACATGGAAAATACCCCCCAAATAGCCCCAAAAAATGCCAAAAATCGTCTGGGGATTATTTTCTGAATCTGTTTTTTACCTTTTGGGGGTATTTTTGGGTTATCTTTTTTTTAACAGTCGAAAAATCCCCCTGTAGGGGGACGCGCCCGACACAAACCAAATAGCCAAAAAATAGTCCAAACATGGTCTGGGGACTATTGTCTGACTTTTGTTGACCTTTTGGGGGTATTTGTGGGGTCTCTTTTTTTTTAAGTCGAAAATCCCCCTGTAGGGGGACGCGCCCGACACAAACCAAATAGCCAAAAAATAGTCCAAACATAGTCTGGGGACTATTGTCTGACTTTAGTTGACCTTTTGGGGGTATTTTTGGGGTTTCTCCTTTTTTAAAAAAGTCGAAAATCTCCCTGTAGGGGGACGCGCCCGACACAAACCAAATGGCCAAAAAATAGTTCAAACATAGTCTGGGGACTATTGTCTGACTTTTATGTGTTGACCTTTTGGGGGTATTTTGGGGGTCTCTCTTTTTTTAAGTCGAAAATCCCCCTGTAGGGGGACGCGCCCGACACAAACCAAATAGCCAAAAAACAGTCCAAACATAGTCTGGGCACTATTGTCTGACTTTTGTTGACCTTTTGGGGGTATTTTTGGGGTCTCTCCTTTTTTTTAAAGTCGAAAATCCCCCTGTAGGGGGACGCGCCCGACACAAACCAAATAGTCAAACAATAGTCCAAACATGGTCTGGGGACTATTGTCTGACTTTGTTTGACCTTTTGGAGGTATTTTTGGGGTCTCTCCTTTTTTTTTAAAGTCGAAAGTCCCCCTGTAGGGGGACGCGCCCGACACAAACCAAATAGCCAAAAAATAGTCCAATCATGGTCTGGGGACTATTGTCTGACTTTTGTTGACCTTTTGGGGGTATTTTGGGGGTCTCTCCTTTTTCTTAAGTCGAACATCCCCCTGTAGGGGGACGCGCCCGACACAAACCAAATAGCCAAAAAATAGTCCAAACATGGTCTGGGGACTATTGTCTGACTTTGTTTGACCTTTTGGGGGTATTTTGGGGGTCTCTCCTTTTTTTTAAGTCGAAAATCCCCCTGTAGGGGGACGCGCCCGACACAAACCAAATAGCCAAAAAATAGTCCAAACATAGTCTGGGGACTATTGTCTGACTTTTGTTGACCTTTTGGGGGTATTTTGGGGGTCTCTCCTTTTTCTTAAGTCGAACATCCCCCTGTAGGGGGACGCGCCCGACACAAACCAAATAGCCAAAAAATAGTCCAAACATGGTCTGGGGACTATTGTCTGACTTTGTTTGACCTTTTGGGGGTATTTTGGGGGTCTCTCCTTTTTTTTAAGTCGAAAATCCCCCTGTAGGGGGACGCGCCCGACACAAACCAAATAGCCAAAAAATAGTCCAAACATAGTCTGGGGACTATTGTCTGACTTTTGTTGACCTTTTGGGGGTATTTTGGGGGTCTCTCCTTTTTCTTAAGTCGAACATCCCCCTGTAGGGGGACGCGCCCGACACAAACCAAATAGCCAAAAAATAGTCCAAACATGGTCTGGGGACTATTGTCTGACTTTGTTTGACCTTTTGGGGGTTATTTTTGGGGTTCTCTTCTTAAACAAAAAACCGAAAATCCCCTGCAGGGGGTCGCGCCCGACACAAACCAAATGGCCAAAAAAATAGTCCAAACATGGGTCTGGGGACTATTGTTGACTTGTATTTGTTGGACCTTTTGGGGGTATTTAATCTATATTTTATTTATATTATATAAATATAATACAACCAAAATCGAAAATCTCCCTTAGGGGGGACGCGACCGACGCAAGCCTGGGCGCTGGCGGCGGAGGCCGCCGCCGGCTCGACGCGACGCGAGCTGCCCGCAGGGGACCGGGTGGCCGCGCGGAGTGGCCGCGCTCTCGGCCTCTGGGCCTCTCGGGGTGGGGGCGGGGGGGCGGGCTGGGGCGCGGTCGCCGGCGAGGGGGAGGGGAGGTGGGGGAGGGGAGGAGGAGGGGGAGGGGGGGAGGAGGGGGAGGGAGCGGGGGGGGGGGGGTTGGGCAGGAGGAGGGGAGGAGGGGAGGTGCGGGCCCCCCCCCCTACAGGCGGAGGCTTCAAAGATAGGAACGAAAGCAGTCTGGGGACGATGTTTGGACCATTTCTGCCCATTGGGGGGCCGTTTTTGTTGGAGTATTGCTATTTTTTTTTTTTCGCCCGAGCCCCCCTGTGGGGGGCCTCGATTTAGAGTCGGGCGTGGCCCCCCTACAGGGGGAGCCTTCAAAGATAGGAAAGAAAGCAGTCTGGGGACGATGTTTTGACCATTTTGGCCCATTGGGGGGCTATTCCCAACCATCCTGTGGTGCTGGGTCCTCGTTTTGAAGAGACGGTGCCCCGCGTCTCCTTCCTCCTCCCCTCCTCCTCCTCCTCCTGATCCTCCTCCTCGCCCTCCTCCTCCTCCTCTTCTTCCTCCTCCTCCTCCTCCTCCTCCTCCCTCCTCCCCCTCCTTGCCTTTGCTCTCCGCATGTCCCTGTTTCGGCACACCCCTCACACGTTTCGTGGCCCCATAGGGGGTTCCACGTAAGGTCCCACTGGCGCAGCCCGCATGGCGGCGCCGGATGGCTACGCCGGCGATTCCAGCAGCAGCGGTGCGGTCACTATTTGAGGAGGACGTGCGCGCGAGGCTACAAGAGTGGTCTCTGGTGTGTCCCTGCTGTGAGAGACTGCCCATGGGGCTGTCGCATGCGGCGCGCACCCTGATGAGCATCAACATCGAGGCTAGTGGGCGCGCCCTTGTGAGATGGGCGGCCAAGAGCGAGCGGGTGGCGAAGCACGTGGCGGACCTCCCAGACGAGCCCCTGATCGAGGACGTCGAGTGGGTGAAGGAGTGGGAGAAGCAGCGCGGCATGCACCGCCAGGAGGCAGGACATTCGCCGGACCAGTTTCGCGAGGAGGCCCGCTTCCTGAAGCGAGACAAGGACCGAGTCGCGATTGCGCGGCGCGCGCTCGCGGGAGGTCGTAGGAGGTTGGGTGCGCGACGCTACTGTTGAAGAACTGGCGGAGGAGTGCGGCGTGTCTTTGTTTTATGTTGGCGTGGACCTGGCTTTCGATTGCCGCTGGGACTTGTCAGACCCCTCTCTGGTTTCACTGTTGCTCGAGATGGTGGGAGAATGTATGATTGGTGTTCTCTTGGGGGCCCCTCCGCGTTCGACGCGGAGTCGCGCCCGCATTCGACCTGGCGGCCCTGGGCCGTTGTGGTTTCCAGATCAGCCTTTGGGGGATAAGGCCTGGCGGAGCCGGAGAGGGCGCGGGTGACGGAAGCCAGCGTCTCGCTTTTCAACTTCTCGGGGCTGCGTGACGCGGTCGAGCAGCGCGGGGGCGCCTGCCTCGTGGATCACCCCGCGGACCCGCCGGAGGGCCCGTTCCCCGGCATCTGGGACCTGGATGCGTTCAAGGGCATACTGAAGCGGCACAACGTGGAGGCGACGAGCATCGACCAGTGCACGTACGAAGTGCCGTCTCAGAAGCCGACCACCTTGGCCTCAAGCCTGGACGGGGTCGGCGACCGGGCCCCGCGCCGTGGCGGCAGGCATCTCCACGAGAAGGCGTGCGGGAAGAACGCCGAGGGCATCTACCGCTCGCGGCGTCTCGAAGCGCGCCTTCCTCGCCTCTGCCGCACGATCGCCCTGCGCGCGCGGCGAGGCGCGGGGCGCGGGCCGGGGGACTCGCTCGAAACAGGGCAGGAGAAGCGCCGCCACTCGAAGTGGACGTTGCGAGAAGGGCGCGGAAGGCCTCTGCGTGATGAGCGAGCGCTACCGCCAGGGTGGCAGCGCGCGGTGGCGCCCTGGATATCCAGGCCGTCTGCGCTCGCGCGGGCGGCGGCCCGAGCGCCGCGGCTTGCCCCCGCGGAGGCTCAGCCAGGGAGGGAGCGGAGGCGATGATGGAGAAGATGGCTGACGCCTGGGAGGAGGCGGGGTTCGTGGTGACAGAGTGGGAAGTGATCGCGGAGGGTTCGAAGATCGCGGGGCACGAATTGCGGGGCCCCCCGCCTCACCCAAAACTGGCCAGTGCCAAGGTCAGCTATCTGGAGTCGGCGCTCACGTGGATCCTCGAGACGCCCTGGGTGGATGTGGAGCTCCTGCGGGCCACGGTGGGCGCGTGGCTGCGGGGTGCTCTGCTCCGCCGTGAGCTCGCGTCGGCGCCCGCCTCTGTGTTCGACCTGTTGGAGAGGAAGCAAGGTCGGGTAGTCCGATGGTGGGCTTCGGCACGGCGAGAGGCGCGTACCACGCGTGACCTGATCCCGATTATGACCTGCGTGCTGGATCCCCCTGCCGCCCCAGTCCTCCTCGCGTTCGACGCGGATGCGGAGGGGGCCGGCAGGGTGGATCGCGGGGGCCACGGCATCGTGGGCGCGAGTATCGCCGAGTTCGAGGCGGAGAGGGTGATTGGCGCGGGCACCAGGCCAGGGCGCGCGGCCCAGTGGCTCGACGGCACGGTGGACCACCTCAACCGCGCGGACAAGGAGCTGAGGGGACGCATCCCAGTGTCTTGCATCCCGCGTGGGCTGCTGCAGATCCCCCAGGACACGCGGAGCGACCTCTGCGCGGGGAGGTAGCGCCAGCCTGATCGCATCATCCTGGGTGAAGGCCGCGCTGTGGAGAAGTTGCGCCAAGGCCTCTCGTGTCTTACGAGAGCCCATGATCACGCTATATGTAACATGGAGGAGAATGAACCTTTGGCGGCAGCAGCAGCGAAGGGGCGGTCGCCGGCCCCACATCTGAACTACATGCCGCGCAAGGTCGGTGCACTTCCAGTGGCAGCGGGCATCGAGCTCTACTCACCCCGGGTGGACACGGACATCAAACAGCAGATGCGTTGTCCAGAAGAAGGTACCTCGGGTCGGGCGGGGCCGCGTCGGCTCGACCCTGATCCGGCTGCCAGAGTTATTGCTGAGAAGATTCTCGAAGTGCATCGGAGTGCCGGGCTTCAACTTTCAGCCTGGGCACTCCAGCGCAATTTGCGCCCCAGCGGCGCTGACCAGTGGGGCGATCTGTTGGTTGAGTTCAAAAATGATCAGATTGAACACCTTATTCCAGCACGCCAATGTTGTTGCGTCTGTTGATTTCTTCTTCCCTCGGATGAGGGGCAAGTTGTTGTGGAGCATGGCCGTGGTTGCAGGATGGAGAGAAATGCAGGCAGGAAGCATGCAGCACCCTTGGGAAAGTCACCTGGCAAGCTCCTGGGGGTTCACCTGGGTTCCAGAGGACATCCTCGTTTGCGCAGGGTCCGGATTCATTGGGATTTACGAGTGAGAATACGACCCAGGGTTGCACTCTTCCGCCCCTCTTCCCAAAGCATATGGGGTCGAGCTCCCCCCCCCCCCCCTGCCTGGATGAGAACGCCCGTGAGCCTCGCGAGTGCCTCGCGAAAGGGGTTGCCCCCCCTCCTGCGGTCGTTGCCCTGTGGGCCTGGCGCGGTAGAGGGTGCCGGTGCCCTACCCCATTGTGCGTATGAGTGGTTGTACGCGGTTGTCCTCGTCGTCGTCGTCGTCGTCCATCGTCGTCGTCGTCGTCGTCGTCGTGGTCGCCGTAGTCGTCGTCGTAATCGTCGTCGTCGTAGTCGTCGTCGTCGTCGTCGTCGTCGTCGTCGTCGGTGGCGGCGGCGGCGGCGGCATCGGCGGTGGCGGCGGCGGCGCGGGCGTCGGCGCGGGCGTCGTCGGCGGCGTCGGCGTCGACGTCGGTGTCGGCGTCGTCGTTTGCGTCGACGTCTGCGTCGTCGTCGTCGCCGTCGTCGTCGCCGTCGTCATCGTCGTCGTCGTCGTGGTCGTGGTCGTGATCGTCGTCGTCGTCGGCGTCGGCGTGTCGTCGTCGCCGTCGCCCCCTCCCCCCTCGTCGTCGTCTCGTCGTCGTCGTCTGTCGTTGTCGGCGGCGGCGGCCGGCGGAATGGTCGTGTGGCGTCTTCCGGCGGCCCTGCTCGGCGTCGGGCTCCTGCGGCGTCGGCCCTCATCGACGTCGGTTGTCGGCGTCGTCGTTTTGCGTCGACGACTCGTCTGTGTCGTCGTTCGTCGCCGTTCGTCGTCGTCGCCGTCGTCAACGTTGGTCATCGTCGTCTTGGTGTAGGTTCGTCGTAAGTCGTCGTCGGCGTAGTCGTTCGCCGACGTCGTCGATGTCGTCTGGTGCAAATCGTGTTGTCCCGAGACAGGCCGATCATTCTGGGGGGGGTGTGGAACACACAAAGGAGGAGAGGTGGAGGAGGAGGAGGAGGAGAGGAGGAGGTGAGCAGGAGGACGAGGAGGAGGAGGAGGAGGGAGGAGGAGGGGAGGAGGAGGAGGTGGAGGAGGTCGGGGGGAGGGGGACGGGGGCGGGGGAGGGGGAGGGGGAGGGGAGGGGGAGGCGGGGGGGGAGGAGGGTGGGGAGGAGGGAGGAGGGAGGAGGGAGGAGGGGAGGAGGGAGGAGGGAGGAGGGAGGAGGAGAAGGAGGAGGAGGAAGAGGAGGAGGAGGATGAGGAGGAGGAGGAACCACCACTGTATGCTGCTACAGACGGCACTGCAGGTGAATGCGTGGACGGCTGCAGGATGAAGGGTGCCCAGCACCGAAGTAAAAAGTGCACTGAAGCAACGACACCAGCACAGAAAAGTAAAGGCCAGAGGAGGTTGGAGCACCCTGGGGGTGGGAACCAACACAGAGTCCTCTGGGCAGGTGGCCCCGCCAGCTCCCAGAGACCCCGAGGGGGGGTGGAAGCAAGTGGTGCGGCCGTCAGTGCGCTAAAGCTGAACGACGGGCTCCTGCCCGGAATCCCACACACGAGAGCTCTGCGGAGGCAATCCTTTGCGAACTCGCTGCAAAGCTTGTAGCTGCTTAGGGGAAATACGGTGCGGCCCATCCAGGGCCACAACGCAACCAGCTAACAGGTTGACCGGTCGCTGCGTGGCCCACGCACCACACAAACCACAAAATGTATATTTGCCTTTATGCCACAGCTCATGTGAAGAAGATAGCTGCTGCTCTGCAATGAAAGCAGGGTGGGATACGAGCACAGGCGGATCTTCCATGCCAAGCCTGATCCAAAGGGCACCATATGAGGAGGAGGAGGAGGAGGAGGAGGAGGAGGCGGAGGAGGAGGAGGAGGAGGAGGAGGAGGAGGGGGCGGAGGGGGTGGGGGAGCGAGGAGGAAGGAGGAGGTGGAGGAGGAGGAGGAGGAGGAGGAGGAGGAGGAGGAGGGAGGAGGACCCATCCCATTTGGGGGGGGGGGCTGGGAGCCCCCTGGCCGGGGATCACGCATCGGCCCCCTCCTCTTCTCCCCGCGCGTCCCATGCGCCCCTCCCCCCCCTCTCGCGCGCGCGCCTCGGGCCGCGGTGCAGCAACTTTCAGGAGGGGAAAAAACACACAGACACAATCCATCGTCGATTCCCCAGAACATAGGGGAAAATATGGGAAGTGGGGGGAAGACAAGAACCCAGGAAATATGGGAACAACTTGAGAATCCTGCTATTTGTGTGTATTCATTTGTGTGTCCCAGGGCCCCTTCAAACCTCACATCTGCCTGCCCCCCTCCTGCGGCGCACCCGAGGGATTTGGATCGGCTCCTCGCTGCGGCGTGCGGCTTGTCGAGACTGAGCGGCGCTGCGGCTAGCAGACCAGTCGTCGGACCAAAAGTTTCTGCACGGGCACCAGGGACACAAGGACAGCACGTTCTCCCACCCGTCCCAGACCTGCGACGTCCTGATTGTTTCAGGACGGCGTCCCCGGAAGTCCAGCCCCTTTCCCCGGGGCCGGTTTGTCATCCTGAGTCGTTTCTTGACGGTCCCGGGGCCCGGCGAGGGCCCCCTGGGGCGGAAAATAGCGAAAAACCTCCCGTCCTGAACTTTTCAGGACGCGATCATGTCTGGGGTGACATGATCACCTCCCACCCATGCCGCCTCTTCTCCCCCCCCTCCCACCTCCCACCCGAGGGGAGGAGGGAGGGGGGGAAGAGGGAGGCGGCAGGACTGTTGGCCGTCAGCGGGGCCAGAGGCGCAGCTCTGTTGGCAGCGCGCTCCACCTGGGTGTCCGCGGCGCGTCTGGGGAACGGCAAGATCTTGACTTCAGCCTTCGACAGGGAAGCATCTGTACCAATGGCACGTGAGCGACGCAAGAAAACGAGGTCGTCTTCACCGACATTGGCGCGTAAGCGTCCCGCGTAAGGTCGCGCGTATGCGGCCTCGCTTCCAATGCAGCGTGCCGCGCCGGCGGCCCGCGTAAGCCACCGCATAAGGTGGCCACGACATTAAGCGTAAGACCCTTTTGTTTTCGTCGCTCACGTCCCCGTCGGGAGCCCATCAGCGAGTTACTCCTTAGTTTTCGTTCGAAAGCCTGGTATTTCCTGCAGCAGCTACACGTTGATGGGTTCCCCACGGCAGTGTGTCAATGATGCTGGTTTTGTTCCCCCAAGCGGTGCCAGCTGCCCACCTCCGCACCTGAACCCCCCCCCCCAGAGTCTCCCGAGACAGCGCCGCCACCAAAGGTCCTCCCTGTCCTTCCCTCTGAGCTGCGCACGCGCGTGGTCTGCAGGAGCCTGCGGCACAAGCTCCCTGCAGGGCACGGCCTTGGAGACCCATTGCGTCGAGCGCCCGCGGCGGCAGGTGACCCCGTTCCTTTCCAGCTGCGGCTCCTCTTCGGCAGCAAAAGCGACAGGCTCATCCTGGCTGTCATCCTCGGCGCTGCCCCCTCGAAAATGCTCTGCCTCGGGGATCGTCCGTTCCTGACGACGGAAGGCCAGCACCGACCCTCTCTGGCGACGGGGGGCTCAGGGCAGGCAGGCGAGAGCAGAGGAGAAGCTCGAAGAAGAGACAGCGGAATCAACAGAAACCTTCGGAGGTCCACGCGGATGTCTCGGACCAGCCCCCTCCGGCGCCGCCCCTGGCGCGCTCGATGCCCAGAGGTTTACACCATTTCTTTAGGGCCGTTTTTTCGATATGAGTAGATTTTTGACGGTCGGTAGAAGTAGTAGTAGTAGTAGTAGTAGTAGTAGTAGAAGAAGAAGAAGAAGTAGTAATAGTAGTAGTAGTAGTAGTCGTCGTCGTCGTCGTCGTCGTCGTCGTCGTCGTCGTCGTCGTCGTAGTAGTAGTAGTAGTAGTAGTAGTAGTAGTAGTAGTAGTAGTAGTATAGTAGTAGAAGTGTAGTAGTAGTAGTAGTTGTAGTAGTAGTAGTGTTTTAGTAGTAGTTTGTTAGTAGTAGTTAGTAGTCGCAGGCGTAGTCGTAGTCGTAGTAGTTGTTAGTAGTTAGTAGTAGTTGTAGTCGTAGTAGTAGTAGTAGTAGTAGTAGAAGTAGTAGTTATTAGTAGTAGTAGTGTATGTAAGTAGTAGTAGTAGTTGTCGTAGTAGTAGTAGTGTTAGTAGTAGTAGTGTAGTAGTAGCAGTTAGTAGTGTAGTAGGAGGAGGAACAGGAACAGGAGGAGGAGTAGGAGTAGGAGTGGGAGTCAAGCTAGCCAGCTCGAGCGAGTCAAGCATGGCATGCCCAGTCCCACCCGCCCTCCCACAACATAAGAAGCAAAACTGGCACAACTGGGGGCCGAAGTCACACCGGCCAGCCGGTTTGGTACAGCTGATGCGGCCGCGATGGCGGTTGCCGACGGGAACTGGCGAGCGCGTGTTGAATGCCGCGCACAGCATCTGCCAGACGAGTTTGGTATGGCTGGGGAGTGTGTGGGGCGGGGGTTGTGTCCGCCGCGTACAAGGGACGGATTGGAGGGGCGGGCGCGGGGTTGTGCGCCGCGTCCCATTCCTGCCATGCATTTTGCGACGTGGACGACAGGGGCGTACCGTGCGTCGGTGCCCAAGACGGCGACGACTCTAGAAGATTTGAGCATGCGGACGACTCTAGAAAGATTAGAGCATGCGCTCGCGGCGGACGCGCGCGCAAATGCACCCGCGTAGATTTTTTTGTCCGAGCGATCCCACATGGTGCATGACGGAGCATCGCGAGTGCACCGCGCGATGACGTGAAATCGCTGGATTTGACCGAATTCTTAAGATTCCTATGGTTTTCCTATGATTTCAGCAAGAGAGCCCGGGCAGGACATTTGTAGAATTTTTGTGAAAAAGCATTGGGTTTTTGATGTTTTTATGTTGAAATGCTTGCAAACACACGGTGTTCGGTAGGATTCTGACATGAACGCGCGCGTGTGCTCTTTGTGGTATTTATTGCAATGGATTATCGCCGTGGACGACAGGACGTCCATGTCGAGAGGAAAAAATAAGAAACATGTTGATTTTGTATTGTTTTTTACAGGTTAGGATGGGACCACCCGGATGTGGCCCCTATCTGCCGGCCTGAGGGGGGAGTAGGAGTATATTCTAATAAGGAACAAGGATAGGAGCAGGAGCTGGAGTAGGAGTAGGAGTAGGAGTAGGAGTCAAGCTAGCCAGTTCGAGCGAGTCAAGCATGGCATGCCCAGTCCCACCCGCCCTCCCACAACAAAAGAAGCAAAGCTGGCACAACTGGGGGCCGAAGTCACACCGGCCAGCCGGTTTGGTACAGCTGATGCGGCCGCGATGGCGGTTGCCGACGGGAACTGGCGAGCGCGCGTTGAATGCCGCGCACGCATTGCCAGTCGAGTCGAGAATGGCCCGGTACACCGCAGGAAGGCAGAGGTGGCCGGAGGAAGCCCGACGGTCTGACAGGACACCCCAAAGCATTTTTTTGAAAAAGCATTGGGTTTTTGATGTTTTTATGTTGAAATGCTTGCAAACACACGGTGTTCGGTAGGATTCTGACATGAACGCGCGAGTGTGCTCTTTGTGGCATTTGTTGCACAGGATTCGCGGCCTGGGTCCATGACAGAGCATCGCGAGTGCACCGCGCGATGACGTGAAATCGCTGGATTTGACAAAATTCTTAAGATTCCCATGGTTTTCCGATGATTTCAGCAAGAGAGCCCGGGCGGGAAATTTGTACAATTTTTGTGGAAAAAAAAGCATTGGGTTTTTGATGTTTTTATGTTGAAATGCTTGCAAACACACGGTGTTCGGTAGGATTCTGACATGAACGCGCGCGTGTGCTCTTTGTGGTATTTTCTGCAATGGATTATCGCCGTGGACGACAGGACGTCCATGTCGAGAGGAAAAAATAAGAAAAATGTTGATTTTGTTTTGTTTTTTACAGGTTAGGATGGGACCCCCCGGATGCGGCCCCTAATGGCCGGCCTGAGGGGGGAGTAGGAGTATATTCTAATAAGGAATAAGGAAAGGAGTAGGAGTAGGAGTAGGAGTAGGAGTAGGAGTCAAGCTAGCCAGCTCGAGCGAGTCAAGCATGGCATGCCCAGTCCCACCCGCCCTCCCACAACATAAGAAGCAAAGCTGGCAAAACTGGGGGCCGAAGTCACACCGGCCAGCCGGTTTGGTACAGCTGATGCGGCCGCGATGGCGGTTGCCGACGGGAACTGGCGAGCGCGTGTTGAATGCCGCGCACGCATCGCCAGACGAGTCGAGAATGGCCCGGTACACCGCAGGAAGCCAGAGGTGGCCGGAGGAAGCCCGACGGTCTGACAGGACACCCCAAAGCATTTTTGTGAAAAAACATTGGGTTTTTGATGTTTTTATGTTGATATGCTTGCAAACACACGGTGTTCGGTAGGATTCTGACATGAACGCGCGAGTGTGCTCTTTGTGGTATTTTTTGCACAGGATTCGCGGCTTGGGTGCATGACAGAGCATCGCGAGTGCACCGCGCGATGACGTGAAATTGCTGGATTTGACCGAATTCTTAAGATTCCTATGGTTTTCCTATGATTTCAGCAAGAGAGCCGGGCAGGAAAACTGTAGAATTTTTGTGAAAAAAAAAAAAAAATGGTTTTTTATGTTTTTATGTTGAAATGCTTGCAAACACACGGTGTTCGGTAGGATTCTGACATGAACGCGCGCGTGTGCTCTTTGTTGTGTTTTTTGCAATGGATTATCGCCGTGGACGACAGGACGTCCATGTCGAGAGGAAAAAATAAGAAACATGTTGATTTTGTATTGTTTTTTTACAGGTTAGGATGGGACCACCCGGATGCGGCCCCTATCGGCCGGCCTGAGGGGGGAGTAGGAGTATATTCTAATAAGGAATAAGGATAGGAGTAGGAGTAGGAGTAGGAGTAGGAGTAGGAGTAGGAGTAGGAGTCAAGCTAGCCAGCTCGAGCGAGTCAAGCATGGCTTGCCCAGTCCCACCCGCCCTCCCACAACATAAGAAGCAAAGCTGGCACAACTGGGGGCCGAAGTCACACCGGCCAGCCGGTTTGGTACAGCTGATGCGGCCGCGATGGCGGTTGCCGACGGGAACTGGCGAGCGCGTGTTGAATGCCGCGCACGCATTGCCAGACGAGTCGAGAATGGCCCGGTACACCGCAGGAAGCCAGAGGTGGCCGGAGGAAGCCCGACGGTCTGACAGGACCCCCCAAAGCATTTTTGTGAAAAAGCATTGGGTTTTTGATGTTTTTATGTTGAAATGCTTGCAAACACACGGTGTTCGGTAGGATTCTGACATGAACGCGCGAGTGTGCTCTTTGTGGTATTTTTTGCACAGGATTCGCGGCCTGGTTGCATGACAGAGCATCGCGAGTGCACCGCGCGATGACGTGAAATCGCTGGATTTGACCGAATTCTTAAGATTCCTATGGTTTTCCTATGATTTCAGCAAGAGAGCCCGGGCAGGAAATTTGTAGAATTTTTGTGAAAAAAAAGCATTGGGCTTTTGATGTTTTTATGTTGAAATGCTTGCAAACACAAGGTGTTCGGTAGGAATCTGACATGAACGCGCGCGTGTGCTCTTTGTTGTATTTTTTGCTATGGATTATCGCCGTGGACGACAGGACGTCCATTTCGAGAGGAAAAAATAAGAAACATGTTGATTTTGTATTGTTTTTTACAGGTTAGGATGGGACCACCCGGATGCGGCCCCAAATGGCCGGCCTGAGGGGGGAGTAGGAGTATATTCTAATAAGGAATAAGGATAGGAGTCAAGCTAGCCAGCTCGAGCGAGTCAAGCATGGCATGCCCAGTCCCACCCGCCCTCCCACAACATAAGAAGCAAAGCTGGCACAACTGGGGGCCGAAGTCACACCGGCCAGCCGGTTTGGTACTGCTGATGCGGCCGCGATGGCGGTTGCCGACGGGAACTGGCGAGCGCGTGTTGAATGCCGCGCACGCATTGCCAGACGAGTCGAGAATGGCCCGGTACACCGCAGGAAGCCTGAGGTGGCCGGAGGAAACCCGACGGTCTGACAGGACACCCCAAGGGGGCCCAGGAGGCCCCAAGAGGCAGGAGTAGTAGTACCAGTGGTCGTGGTGTTGGTAGTGGTAGTGGTAGTAGTAGTAGTAACAGAAAAAGTAGTGCTATGACAAGTACTTGCAGTACCACTAGTACTAGTATTATTATTATTATTATTAGTAGTAGTAGTAGTAGTAGTAGTAGTAGTAGTAGTAGTAGTACTAGTAGTACTACTAGTAGTAGTAGTAGTAGTAGTAGTAGTAGTAGTAGTAGTAGTAGTAGTAGTAGTAGTAGTAACAGAAAAAGTAGTGCTATGACAAGTACTTGCAGTACTATTAGTACTAGTATTATTATTATTGTTATTAGAATTATTATTAGTAGTAGTAGTAGTAGTAGTGGTAGTAGTAGTAGTAGTAGTAGTAGTAACAAAAACTGTGTATTGTCTTTTGCAGATTAGAATGGGACGGATTGGATGGGCGGGCGCGGGGTGTGCGCCGCGTCTCATTCCTGCCATGCATTTTGAGACGTGGACGACAGGACGTCCATGCGACGGTGCCAATGACGGCGACGACTCTAGAAGGATTTGAGCATGCGCTCGCGGCGACGCGCGCGCATGTCGCCCGCGTGGTATTTTTTGCACAGGATTCGCGGCCTGGGTGCATGACAGAGCATCGCGAGTGCACCGCGCGATGACGTGAAATCGCTGGATTTGACCGAATTCTTAAGATTCCTATGGTTTTCCTGTGATTTCAGCAAGAGAGCCCGGGCGGGAAATTTGTACAATTTTTGTGAAAAAGCATTGGGTTTTTGATGTTTTTATGTTGAAATGCTTGCAAACACACGGTGTTCGGTAGGATTATGACATGAACGCGCGCGTGTGCTCTTTGTTGTATTTTTTGCAATGGATTATCGCCGTGGACGACAGGACGTCCATGTCGAGAGGAAAAAATAAGAAAAATGATGATTTTGTATTGTTTTTTTACAGGTTAGGATGGGACCCCCCGGATGCGGCCCCTAATGGCCGGCCTGAGGGGGGAGTAGGAGTATATTCTAATAAGGAATTAAGGATAGGAGTAG
>CAUYUJ010020908.1:87500-148022 GCA_963575745.1 Prorocentrum cordatum | reverse complement strand
GAGGAGGAGGAAGAGGAGGAATAAGGCTCCGTGCTCCTCCGCCCCCCGCCTGGGCCAGGTTGCACCCATGCGCGGGCCCCCCCCCCCTCCCCTGGAGGAGCGCGAGAGGGAGGACGCCAGGCTGGCGAGGGAGGCGGCGCCCCGCGCGGGGGAGAGGCGGGGGGGCACCTCGGCGGCGGGGGGGGGCAGAAGAGAGGAGCGGAGGGCGAGGAGGAGGCGGGAGGGACGGGGGAGGGAGGCAGGGGGAGGGGGAGGGAGGGGGAGGGATGGGGGTGGGAGGAGGGGGAGGGGTCGCGAGCCCATAGGACGACGCGCCGAGTTTGCCTCGGGACGGACAGGTGCATGTGGAACAGACGAGCGAGCGCACGCGAGCACAACACGACAGTGGGCCCCAGGGCACTATGAGCCCAGCCGAAGCATCACGTCACTGGCAAGAGTTCCCACGGGGAACGCCCAGAATCGGCAGCGCCGAGGTCCCAGAACACGAAACGAGTTTCGAGGAAACTCTACAAGTAAGGATTATATGGAAAGCAGGCCTAGCCACTGAACAGCATCGCCAGTGACCAGGACCCTGCGAGGGAGGGGGAGTGGAGGGGCCTTTCCACCTTCAGGATGGGCGCCCTTCATAAACTCATCCCGCCTCCACTTTCTTTGGGGATTCCCTTCAAGGGCAGCCTCGGGATCACACGTCCAGAAGAGCTGTGTGCGCGCCGTTCTGGCCGAGAAAGCCCCACATGTATTACAGTCCACAATCTCCGTAGACACATACAAAGCATGCCTTCGCGCCGCACTTGGTGGGACCTCTCCCGACCTCGGCAGAGGCTCAAAGCGAAGGTCCGCGTCCGCAAGCGACGGCGGGGTTCCTTAAGCAGCTCGCTTCACGCCCCTCGAGGCCGCCTCGACAAGAGCACCCGTCACGGCCTCCTTGGGACCAGCAGGGCCGCTCGAAGCCTCCGAAAAACGCACCCTCTTGCGACGGAGGCACGAAGCGCGGTTGATCACTCGCATCCTTTACAGGAGGAGGAGGAGGAGGAGGAGGAGGAGGAGGAGGAGGAGGAGGAGGAGGAGGAGGAGAAGAAGGAGGAGGAGGAGGAGGAGGAGGAGGCGGAGGAGAAGGAGGAGGAGCAGGAGGAGAAGGAGGAGGAGGAGGAGGAGGAGGAGGAGCGGGGAGGAGGCCAGCGCCACGAGAAGCCGTGGGGCAGGGCGGGGGGTCGGCCAGACGGCTCGGCACCACAGCCTCGGGACGAGAGGTCGCCAGAGTGGGGGCATCGCTCAACGGGCTCACGGCCGAGGGAGGGGAGGAGGAGGAGGAGCAGGAGCAGGAGCAGGAGCAGGAGCAGGAGCAGGAGCAGGAGCAGGAGCAGGAGGAGACGGAGGAGGAGAAAGAGGAGGAGGAGACCCTGTGAGACCTACCTTCCTGTTCATGCATCTCCTGCCTAGCGTCGTCCTCCAGACGGCGACTCGACGACCTTCCCGCTCCCTGCATTTCGTCGTCGTCAGGCCTGGGAGCCGCCAGCGGCTCGGTCCTGGGCCACGCACTGGGCCCCTCGGGGGCCGTCGCTTCCAGGCCACGGAGCCTGGTGACCCGATTGGTCCCCAGGTCGTCTTCCCCAGGGCGCTTCCTCGACCCCAGGACCTCGGGCTCCGCAGGACCGCGGGCCAGGTCGGATCGCGTCTGGCAGCTGCCTCTCTTGAGGCGCTGCAGACCCGCCAGGGAGCGGGCAGACCGTGGGCAGCGTGCACAGCGCCAGCACTCAAACTCACTAGATTCCTCTTCTTCCCCTGGCGCTCGCCGCCTCCGCTGGCGGCCGGCCTGTCAGCACCGCGCCTGCTGGCCGCTCGGCCGCGACGACCGAGGGTGGGCACTCTGTCCGCTGGGCGCGCCTCCAGGTCGGCCTGGCTGGAACCAATCTAGGCCGCCACCTGCCGCACCTCGGCCGGGAGCTCTGCGTGGCGCTCGTACACGGCGTCGGGTATTCCATGGATCGCTAGGCCCTTTTTGGCCGCCATGTCGGCGCAGTCGTTGCCGAGCTTGTCAGTCGATTCCCCCGACTCGAGGGAGGTTTGGTGGTCCTTGGCCCAGCTGATTGTCAGGTCCGTGCCGAGCCCCCCGCCCTGGTCCTCCAAGGCGTGCCACAGCTGGCGCCACAGGTCCGCGTTGTCCCTCCTCGGGTGCGTGGTGTGGCGCTTGCCTAGCTCCAGGCCTTCGACGATTCCCAAGCAGTCCGTCTTGATATGCATGGGGAGCTGGCCGTGCATCATCGCCCGGACCATCGCGTAGAACTCCCCTCTGTGCTGTCTGTGGAGGACCTACTACAGGCCCTGCAGCACCTTGCCTTTCCTCACACCGCGATGCCCCAACCAGCGCGGTTCGCCTCAGGCCAGTGCAGTGGGCGGTCGAGCCATTTGTGAAGATCTCCCTTGTGTCGTCACGCTCCTGCCGCCCATGCAGTAGTGCCAGGCCTTCGCGTCCACCACTCGCGGCAGTGAAGGGAGCGCCGCTCGTGGCAAAAGACCTCGCGTGTAGAAGAGGTCGTTGGGAGGCGCTTGCAGCGCTTGTCTCCTGATGTCTGCATCCACGGCCTCCGTGCGCATGTCCGTCAGGATTGGGCATAACCAGAGCCCATGATGAAGGTGTTCGCCGCAGTCCTCACAACAGGTGCAGTTGGGGTCATCTACGTAGCCGACCGAGTAGAGCCTCTGTTGCGCCCACTGAGCCCTGATGGTAGTCGATCGTAGGGCCCCGCTCGGTTGCATGTTCTGGTTCCACTTGGATGCCGCTGGGTTGGCGTGGAGCATGGCCGCAATCGGCTCGATCCAGTGGCGCCGTGGGTCCCGATGAGCAGGTGGTAGTTTCGGCGCACGTTCTCTTCTGTTGGACCATGCCTCCCTTTTCATTTTGCGATAGCTGCGCCTTGCCACGACGCGTTCCCAACTCAGCGACAGGTCAAGCAGGTCAATCATCATGCCATGCCCCGTGGTCCAACGCGTCGCCGAGTGGCCCCATCCATCCGAGACGTCGAAGGAATAGTTGCACCGCCCCCGCAGGGCCTGCGACTTGACCCCGCGTGGTAGAGCCTGTCCGAGTCCTGGCCTGCACGTCCCAAACCTTCCCAATGATGTGGAGAAGCACCTGCCGACCGCGCACCATCTGCGCCCGCGTGTAGATCGGCTCTGTCGCGGCCATGCTCTCGGGCATCTGGTGTGGGGCCTCCTCCAACAGCGACGCCAACCACGTCGATGATGCCGTTGGGGTCTTGGCCCATCCAGTACGAACCGCGTTTGTCACTGGGGTCAGCACTGACGGCGGGGCTCCGACCACGTGGATTCCGCGCGCCATGCCCGGCGCCAGCGCGGGGCGCGCAACTCGTCGCGCGCATCTCGTCGAGCGATCCGCGCCAGTCCTCGGAGCTTCCGAAACCTGGAGGGGGGGCTCTCCGTGGCCTTGCGCACCATCTCGTGGGTCGCCGAGCAGGTGGATCGAGCGCCCGCGCGGCATTCCAGTTCCGAGGCAGCGGGCTAGCTGCCGCGCCGCCTCGAAGCTGGACGCGTGGAGTCGTCGCGCCACTTGCTCAGCCAGCCACAGCGAGGAGCTCAGAATCTTGGCCTTGCCCCCGGCAACCGGGAGCTCCAGTGCCTCCGTGGCCGCGGCCAGCCTCGCGATGGCAGATGACGCCATTTCTACCATCTCGGCCGAGAGGGACGTGATCTGCATAGTCATGTCGTCCACATAATCTCCAGAGTGACGTCGAGGCCATGCAACGAGGCGCTGAAGACGCCGAATGGCACCATCATGTTCAGCTGTAGAAGGTACATCGCGATCGTGCAACCAGGCAGCGCTCCCGCCGTGGTGCGTACCGCGTAGGAGTAGGTCGCCCCCGGGCGAATCTTTGCGGGTTCCACGTGCGTGGCTAGCACCACCTTGAGGATGTCCGCAGGAATGTTGCATGGGAGACTGGCCCTCATGGCCCTGTCGAAGCACTTTCTGATGCCGACCAGCGTCGCGATGACAGCGTATCAGTCGTTGGTGTCTGTCGCCTCGGCATGCGCCATGGTGCGCGCCCCCGCGTCAATAGCCGACTCCCCAGCTCCCTGGGCAAACTATGGCCTGTCATGGGCCGCCGTCCATAATTTAATATGGCCCATGCGCAGTATAGACCCTGCAGATGCAGGGGGGGAAGTGCGATTGGGCGAGCCCCGCCCTGCGCCTTCGTGAGGAGCATCACGCGCACGGCCATGGTGGGGGACGGCCACTTTCCCCAAGCCTCTGAGGCCCACAGAACGTAGAGCAGCATAGCTGGCGCCTCGTCGGACAGGATGGAGTAGGCACGAGGGGGCGCGGCATCCGCGCCCAGGCCCGCCCTCAGCGCAAGCGTCTTCGAGGCCGCCCGCGCCTCGCTGATCGTCGGGACAGGCAAGGGATCCCGCGGGGGTCTGCGGATGAGCTCAGGGATCTCGCCGGCCATGTCGACGAGGTGCTCCGTGGCGTAGTCACTGGCGGTGGCCATGCCGATGTTATCCTGCACGTCCTCGGCGACGATGCTCTGATCTGGCTTCTGCGAAATTTCAGTGTCCTTCCAGATGTCATTCCAGAAATCCATCTGGCTGTCAGCCTCCGCCTGAGGTAAGGCTGTGCGGATGCGGATCCTGTCTACATCGTTGTGCGCCCATCCCTTCAGCTTCGTCATGCCGAAGACCGGTGGTGCACCTGTGATCATAGCGTCCTGGGCCCACTTGTGGAAACTGGTTGTGCGCCGCTTGGCGGCCTGCCTCTCCAGGTGCTCGGCGCGGTCATCGACCGCGGCCGCGTATGCCGCAAAAAGCGCGGCAAAGTGTCGGCCCGTCTGCGCGGCAGCATTGTGGATCAGATGCCAGGCCGATTCGAACAGGAGCACGCCTTCCTTCGCGTGGATATCCCGTCGGTGACCAGGTCGCAGCGTTCATGTCGCTCGCGCCCGCCGGTCTCGCGAGTCATCAGAGCGCGCGACCGAATGGGCCAAGTCATGGAGTGCGAGAGCCAGGTTGCGCACGCAACGTGCCTCCGCGCCCGCTGCGGGCCTACCTGGTCGAAGGGGCGGGCCCCCAACTGGTCGCCAAAAGTAGGCGCGTCGAGCCGCCCATCCGCAGTAGCGCCCCGCTTCCTGCAGCTGGCAGATGCGGCAGAGGTCCTGTTCCATGAAGGACGCGAACGTCGCGTGTGCCGCGTCCAGGCGCTGCTGAGCGCCAGCTGCGCCTTGGGGTTGCCCCCCCCCCCCCCCCCTCCACCCCTATGCGTGGTTTCGGCGCTGGTGCCCCCGTCAGCGGGCTGGCGCCTGCAAAGCGCGGCGCCTGCCGTGGGAAGGCCCTGGGCGCTCGAAGATGAAGCTGAGGGCGCCTGCGAGGCCTACTGGCAAGCTCCATTCGCAAAGGATAACGCGGTCCGGGCGCCCACTCGCCCATGGCGCGGGGGGCCTCGCAGGCCTTCGCGAAACGGGGTGAGACGAGCCAGTGTAGTCTATGGTGCTGAAGTTCCCAGTGGCGACTGCCCTGCAGGCGCTCGCCGCGGCAGCGACTGCAATGGCAGGCATCGCTTGCATGAAGCCGAGCTCCTTCAGGAGGGCAGGCTCGGTATCCCAGTCGGCCGCGAAGATGCACGGGGCCGAGAAGTAGCGCATGGCTTCCGCAATTCTCATCAGCCTCCGATAGTTCGTAGTGAGGTCGTTGTGGCCACCGACGGTCTCCACGTAGGTTGAGCCCACATTTATGCTTCCAGGTGGCCCGACATGCCGCCCAGGATCGCAGGATCTCAACCGTCAGTTATGCCCCCCAGCAGGACTAGCAACGCAGTCTTCACATGCTTCTTGAAGATCCCGACTCCTGCGCTCGGTAGTTTGGGCGCCAGTCGTCGACGCTGGGCGATGAAAAGGCTGCCATGCATTTTGCAGCGCCCATGGGCGGGCATGGCCAAATTTTTCTCTATGCAACCAGAGTTCTTGGCAGGCGACCGCGAGAACACCCCCTGCACCTTCGAGCAAAAACAGCTGGCATGAAGTCCAGCGCGACCCACGGAAGGGGACCGCTCCTGTTGCCGAGCGCCGAGCTCCGCGAGCTCCTCTGCGTCCAGTTGTGCCCCCATGCCGCTGCGTCCGCGCTGGCTGGTGACCCTGATGCGCCGCCCGCTGTGGCGGCTGCTGACGCTGCGACGGCCAGCGCAGACGCCGTGGCGGCCGCTGCTTCCGGGCGGGCGCTGGCTGGCGCTAGCAGGCAGCCCGCCCGCGGCGCGAAAAGCTGCGCCCTGCGGGGGGGGGGGGGGGGGGGGGGGGCGGCGGCGCCCAGCCTGTTGGCGTGGTCCGCCACGGTGTCCAGGATGCCCCCCCCCCCCCCCTTCCCGCCACGTTGCATTCCTTGCCCGCGCTGATGGAGTCCTTGGCGCTCTGGGGGATGAGCTGCAGGGAGGCGACCGATTTGGCGGCCTCCGCCACGCCTGGCGCGAGCCTGGCCTGAGCGACCTCCGCATTGACTGTCGCGAGCTGCTGGTTCGCCGCGGCCAACTTGGCGCTCGCATCGTCAAGCTTCGACCTGAGGTCACTGGCGACGCACTCCCATCGATCGACCTCCTGCTTGCAGATGCCCCCTTGAGGGTCCAATCTCTTCTAATTCGCAATGTCTGTCCTTAATTAATTAGCGGAAGCAGTCTTTCCTTATTTAGCGGAAGCTGTCTTTCCTTATTTAGCATATCCAAGGCTTTGCAACGTGTGGCTTAAAGTTCGCAACATCGCTCGTTTCGGGCCCGTCGCCCCTTCTGTACAGGAGGGGCAGAGGAAGGAGGAGGGGCAGACAGGCGCTCGCACGATCCGAAGCCGTTTTGGGTCAAGCCAATCTCATTTCTGTTGCATGCGATATCGCATTGTGCTCGTGCGCCGTATCCTGTCTGATTCGCGCGTGATGAATGCGGCTTCGGTGGAGAGCATGGAGAACCTGGTGAAGTCATGCCAGAAAGAGATACTAGCCTCGAAGGTTTACTCGTCTGACATGGACGACGTGGCCGCCGACGACATGGTTTCTTGGACGGTTGCACCAATAAGCTCGGCATGCCTCAATTGCGAGATGCGGTCATCCATAAGCTCGGCATGCCGACGGATGACGCAGGCATGTATGCGAGTCAGATTTCGGCTGCCCCCTCGAACGCCCCCGACAAGTGGAGAAGGGCCGTCGACGCAACAAACATGCACCCCGCAGCGAAGCAGATCGGTTACATTGGGGGGCTGCAGCCAGGCTTCAAGAAAACGAGGGCGAGGGCCCCCGGCAGGAGCATATCCCCCCGTCGCGCGCGCGGGTCCCGAGCACCCGGGGCTCAGCCAGCGGGTCCGCGATGAGCCCGAGGTCCATCTTCAAGGCGTGCAACGCGAAGGCACCGATGGGCACCCCGCTGAGCAAGAAGACCTTGAACCAGCACGCCAGCGACCCCATCAGCATCGCGCCCTCGCCAGGCCGCGCCGCCGCCCCCGAGAAGATCCCCCCCCGCCGAGACGGGCGACGAGAAGAAGAAGAACGAGAAGCTCGAGATCTTCACCGTCGACTACGAGCGCATGCTCCTGATGGGGCAGAGCGGCGCGACGACCGCGGAGCGCAAGTTGGCGCCAGGGCCCGACGGCATGCGCACGGCCAAAGTGCACGGCGACGACAAGGAGACGGAGATGCCGAATGCCCAGTGCGAGACGTGGTCCAAGAGGAAGCCGAAGGGCAAGGGCGCGCCGTTCAAGAGACCCGCCGCTGCCGCGCAGAAGCTCGCAGGGGCTTGGGACGAGGAGGAACGCGCCCCGGCGCCGAGGAGGAGGGCGAGGGGGGCAGCTCGAGCCCGACGAGGTCGAGGCGGAAGACGAGGAGGCGCCCGCGGTCAAGAAGGCGAAGCCCGCTGCAGCGGCGGCCTCCGAGCGGAACTACACCGCGATGTGGTGCAAGAGGGGCGGGTGCAGCGCCGTGCGGGAGACTTTCGGCGACAAGCATCAGGCGTGCACTACCGGCAAGAAGTCGGACCACTACGGCAAGAAGGTGGTGAAGGAGGCGGCGAAGTTGCCCCAGGAGAAGAAAAGCAAGCTGCTCGCGCAGATCTCCGCCGCCAGGGGGCACGTGCAATAAAACGGGCGAATCACAAATCAAAGGAAATATCGGGCAGCCCCCCCTGGCGGGGCGCGCGCCCCTGCGGCTGCAACCGAACCTTCTGCAGGCGGAAGGGGAACGGGATCTTAGAGTTTCTGCGAGGGTTGCCGCACGGTGTGTGCTCATTGGTTGCCTCTCTGTGTGTGTGCATAGTGGATCAGAACCGACGCCAGCGCCGTTCCTGCCCGGCGGCTGGCGCGGCGGACCGACTGCAAGCGAACTTGATATTTTCGGGGGCGGCATTTGCGCGCGCGCATGCACTCATGCGCGCCGTGCAGGCGAGGTTCGGCGGCAGCGGGGCGGCGACGAGCGTCCGTTGGCGACGGCGACGGCGACCGCGCGCCCGCGCACGCGCGCGCACGCACGCACGCACCCGCACACAAACTCGCATGCGCACGCGCGCACTACCGCAAACATGCACGCGCAGTGCATATCATTAGGCGTGGTGGTATATATATATGGATATATATATATATGTATGTATGTATGCATGTATGCGTGTGTATAATATATACACACTTCCGTACCGCGTTCAATCGACATGTTGCCCAGCTTAGTGTTCAACGGAAGCGATGCGACAGCTTGTTCCGCCCCCCTGCACAGGAGGGCGCCGGGAAGAGGGAAGGGGGGAGAGAGAGAGAGAGAGAGAGAGAGAGAGAGAGAGAGAGAGAGAGAGAGAGAGAGAGAGAGAGAGAGAGAGAGAGGAGAGAAGAGAGAGAGAGAGAGAGAAGAGAAGAGAGAAAGAGAGAAAGAGAAAAGAGAGAAAGAGAGAAAGAGAGAGAGAAAGAGAGAAGAGAGAGAGAGAGAGAGAAGAGAGAGAGAGAGAGAGAGAGAGAGAGAGAGAGAGAGAGAGAGAGAGAGAGAGAGAGAGAGAGAGAGAGAGAGCCCCCAGACATATCCTACTCGCAGACGCTCCGGGCTCGAGGCCAGGGCGCGCGAGGGCCCAGGGCGCAGCGAGGCATGGCGCCAACCGCCAGGCCCCCCTCGGCTCTGCTGTTGGCTCTGACTAGCAATGCGATTGCATTGACAGCAGAGGAAGGGGGGGGGGGGCACGCCGCACACGCGCAGATGGGGCGCGGGGGGGGGGGGGGGGGGGGGGGGGGGAGGAAGGAGGGCAGGAGGGAGAGGGGGGGGAAGGGGCAGGGGGGGGGGGGGGGCGAGGGGGAGATCCGCCAGTCGATGGACGTCGGCCTGCACATGGCGCATGGAGGTGGGCGGGGGCCCGACTGGAGGAGGCCCCCCTGGCAAAGGGCGGCCGCGGGCGCGGAGGCGGCGCGAAGGACGTCGGCGTCAACCTCGCGGGCGACGACGACGACGAGGGGGGGGGGGGCGGAGAGAACCTGGAGCTCCGCGGGCTGCGCAAGGCCCCTTTCGGCATGTTCCTGCGCCGCCCGCCAGCAAAATGCAGGCACTGCGGCGAGCTGAAATACATCGGCAGCGGCCTGTGGGGCTCGTCGAAGTGCCAGGGCTGGAGCAGGGCCGACCGCCGCCACGGCGCCACCTTCGGCCTCGACGAGCCCCCGAACAAGACGCAGGGCGCGATGAAGAAGAACAAGGGCAGGGAGAGAAAGCAGCGGGGCACCTAGCGGCCGCGGGGCGCGATCGGTTGGCAACGAAGGCTTAAGATAAGTCCATCCCACTCTTTCTTGCCATCCAGTACAGGGGCGCCCCTCCTGTCCAGGAGGGCGCGCGCCCAGGTGGTGGCAGAGCATCGAGCAGCGCCAGGGGCAGGAGATCGCAGTGCACGGGCGCATCCTCGTGACCCCGAGGCCGAAGCCGACGGGCCCCAAGACGGGCCCGACGCGAGACCCCATCGTGATTTTCGAGGTTGACACGATGCCCGCGCGCTGCCCTGGCGACGCGGCGCCCCCTTGCTACCCGCGGGCGAAGCCAGCGCCGAAGAGCCCGCCAGCGACGCCCCCGCCAGCGCTGAAGCCGACCCCCTGCCCGCCAGCCACTCCACCGCCAGATCGCCTCCGCAAATCTGGCCCCGCCCCCTTTCATGCTGACCGGATGGGAACGCTGAGGCAAGCAGCAGCGGCAGCGCCCACGGCGGAGCAAGTGGCGGAGGAGGTCGCGCGCGCCCTCCAGCAGCAGCAGCCGCAGCAGCAGCTACTGATCGTCGCGCCTCCGTGGCAGCCGCTCCCGCGCGGGTGGCTGCCCCAGGTCCATCTGCAGCCGCCGCCGTTCCCCAATGTGCACCAGGCGTGGGCGCCAGGAGGAGGGGCGCCGCCGCCCCCGCCGCCGACCGCAGCAGCAGGGCACTTGCCACCGCCACCGCCCGCCCGCGCAGGCAGAGCGGCTCACGGCCGCGAAGGGGGAAGGCTGCAGGGCACGCCCCCCCTCCGCAGCCGCCGCGGGAAGCCGCCCAGGCCGCAGCCGCAGCCCCAGCTTGGGAACGCGCGCCCCCCGACCCGCGCACCGCGGCTGCGGGCGACGCTGACGGCGAGGAATCCAGCGGAGACGGTGACGGAGGAGGCGGAGACGACCAAGAGGGGGAGGAGTCGGAAGAAGAACAGCGAATGGCTCCGTCGACGCCGAGGCTCTGGCAGGCCGCGGCCGCGCCGGCACGCCGGAGCGGGGGGGGGGGGGGGGGCGAGGGCGAGGGGGGGGGGCATCAGCGGGGCAATGAAATGGACAGCTGGGAGGGACAGGAGGACGATGAGATGGACAGGTAGGAGGGACACGAGGACTGTTTACCAGCATGGGGGATGGACAGCTCGGAGGGGCAGATGGGGGGGGCTGGTGGACTACAAGCACATGGCCCATGCATGTGCGCTGCGCTCGCAGAGTTTTCTCGCGCAGCCCGGCGAGTTCGCCGCCGCTTCTTCCCGGGGGGGGGGGGGGGGCGCGCGTCAACGATGTCGCGTGCCCTCCTGCGCAGGAGGGCGCATGCATCGATCCTTCATCTTCTTTGACATTCGTATTAGCTTTGCGGCTCAAGAGGCGTTCCTTGGTTTTTCCGAGGGCTGATATGCTCGGCAAGCGCAAGCACCATGACGACGCTGCGAATCTTCCTCCTGGCAGGAGGTTGAGGGGAAACGCGAGCACGCTGCTGTCGACCACTGCGCTCACCTACACCCAGGCCCAGTCGCTCTTCGACGACGCCCGCGCGGGGGGCTGTCAAGGGGTGACCGACTTGACCGGCGACCGAGGAGCGGGCGAGAACCCCCCCTGCGAGAAGGGCAAGAAGGGCGCCAGAACCTGGGCAAACGTCGGGGGCCATGTATCTAGGAGGCTGCGGAGGCGACTGATTCGAGGGAGTGTGTTGCCCAGGTCGTGCTTCGCGGAGGTCCGCTGTTGGAACAAGAGGCGCAGCCGCGAGCAGAAGGAGCGGGTCGCTTTCGGCTTGCCGCGCGAATATTTTGCCCAGTTGGCGCACTGCGGCTCGCTGGAGACACTGGAGAGCACCAGCGGCCTGGATAAAGTGGGGAAAGTCTACTCTCGCCCGCGAAGCTAGGTCTTCCAGCCGGAGCACATCTGCAGCGCGGCGCCGCGGCGGAGCAACAGGCGCACGAAGGCGCAACTGATCCAGCACCTACTGGAACGTGATGTCACAATATCGCCGATGATGCCAATCCCTTGGGTTGGCCAATCGGTCTGGGGACTCGATTGGCCACGCGCAGTTGATGCGGGCGCGGCCGCAGATTGGCTGGGGGTTTTTTCTTCCAGACCGATGCATCTTAGAAAATTCAGTGTCTCCACTTACGACGCACAGCGCAAAGAGTTGCGGGATCGCCTGCGTATTTGGCACGAGCGGAACCCAGAGGCGGATCGCATTCACTCTGTGACCATGAAGACCATCGAGCACAAGAAGGTAGTGTGGCGTTCAGGGCAGGCTGCCGTTATCAAGCACATGATACCCTGTGGGAAAGCACTCGCAGACGAGCTCTGCGACCCGAATGTCACGGAGGAGGCCGCGATGAGAAATGCGATGTTTCATTCGTCTCAGTGTTATCTCTGCTTGAGAATGGGTAGCCTGAAGGGAGACATTCTGAATGGCCGGTCGATCGGGTTTTGCTTGCAGTATACTGCCCTGCGCGGCACGCGTCCGAAAGTGTTCCAAATCAGACCGGGGCCCCATCAATCGCTTGAGATTGGCATAGAAGCCTTGCAGGGCCATGTGCCCGAGACATGCTGGACGCACAGGGGCGAGGACTTCGGAGGCGCGGGCGTTCACTTCGCCAAGCGTCGCGGCAGCGCGCTCGCGCCCGAGGGCATCGGCGCCGCATTGATGTCCAGATTTTTCGCGCAGCCTTTCGTTAGGATCTTGCGATGGCATCGGCGCGATTCGAAAACAGAGGTCGCCCTCTCCGCCCCCCCCCCCCCCCCCCCCCCCCCCCCCCCCCCCCCCCCCCCCCCCCCCCCCCCCCCCCCCCCCCCCCCATGCGCAGGAAGGGCCTCCTCGCCCCCCCCCCCCCCCCATGTCTCCAGTCGTTCTCTCCGCCTTCACATATGTCGCCACATCGCCGCTTCTGGCTTCAAGTTGTTTGTGGTGCCTTATTTGCTCACATAATTCATCGAATTCAGAATTCATTATATTATAATGGCCGTGGACGCCCGCTGCTCGGTCTGCGGCAGCCTGTCTGCCGACGGCGAGTCTTGGCGCTGGGTGAAACAGCTCGACGGCGGATCGCGGTGGTGCGCATGCTGCCGGAACTGCGTCAGCAGGTTCCGCAACGCCCTCACTCTTCAAATCCCGCTGTGGAACGGCGATATGGTCGAGAAGAAGATCGACGAGCGTCTCGCGATCATGGCGGAGGCTCGCTTCGGCACGAAGGGCGGCTGCAGGGGCGCTTGCGCGAACCAGCGGCGACGCCTTCACTGAGTGGGCCGCCGCGCGCCGCCCGAGAAACCCAGAGTCGGGGGCCGCGCGCCCCCCTATTGCGCATTGTGCGCCCGCTGAGAAGAAGAAAAAAAAAAGAAAAAAAAAAACAAAAAAAAAAAAAAGTTCGAGGGGCGACGTCTCCTGCGCAGGAGGCGCCGCGGGGGGGCGAGGAAGAGGAGAAGGGAGGAGGCGAATGGTTACACATTATCGGGTCAACATGAAAGCAGCATAGAATCAACATAAGACAACATGAAATCAGCATGGAGCAAAAAAAAAAACACATGATATCACCATAGAAACAACATCGAAATCGCTGGGTCGCTAAGCAGCTGGCATGGGAAACCTCCGTTTCGAATTAGCGCATGCAGCTAATTAGAGGGGGCAGGCCTGCATCCCTTCGTTAGCGAATGCAGCTAATTGGAGGAGATTGGACCCTCAAGGTCCTGGCATGCAAGTGCGGATCGGAGGACGTCCTCGGGTGCCATCTGCGCGCGCTCCTGCTGCTCCGCCTTGGCGCTCCTGCGCGCGCTCCAGCTCTTCGCGCGCCATGGCCGCGATGGGGTGCTGCTCCATGTAGATGCGTCGTAGCCCTGCAGGCGCCATCCTGCGCATGACCACGGCGCTGTCGCCTGGCCCGTCGAGCTCCGCGCCGTCGGCGGCGGCGCTAGGCTCCACCAGTAGCAGCGCGAGGGCGAGGGCCAGAGCGCGCCCCGCTGGACCTTGGGCGGCTGCCTCGGGCACCGCTGTCGCCGGGGGGCCTGCCCTTGCGGTCGCGCCTGCGCGCCCAGCACGTCTGCCTGCTGGGAGAGTTGGACGAGAAGCCGCGTGCGCGCGTGGCCACGCATGGGCGGGTGTCTTCTCGCCGCGGAGCCGAGGGCGGCGGGGCGCCTTATGCTGGCCCCAGCAGCGTGTCGCCGCGATGCTGAGGCCGGCAATGCGCCGGCGCCCGCCGCGCGCGCTGGCCGCTGCCGGCCGGGGGCGGCCTGGCGCGAGCCCCCGTGCTTGAGCCGACGGCGGCCGCCTGGATGGGGGGGGGGAGGAAAGGAGGAAGAGGGGGAGGGGGGAAGAAGAAGAGGAGGAGGAGGGAAAGGGGGGGGGGGGCGGGGTGAAGGGGGAGGGGGGGGGGGAAGGGGAAAGAGGAGGATTGCGATGGATTGTGCTGATTGGGTCTTGCGCGCAGACGAATGGCACAACGCGCGGCGGCTTGCCCGCAGGGAGTTTGGCATCACATGCGAGACGAATGCGAAGCACGAGGCAGCACGATGGCAAGCACGCTTGCAGACGAAGAGCATTGAGCCGCACGTGCTGGCAGTGGATCCTGGGTGCAAAAGAAACGAGGGTCGACGGTTTTGGGCGTTGTCTCTGCCTCTTGAAGCTTCGGCGGGGACCGCCAGGGGCATGCGGCGAAGGATTGAGAGGGGCGAGGAGGGGGAGGGGGGGGAGGGCCCTACCCTTCGCATCGATCCCGACCTGCCACCGCGACCCACCATCGAGCGCACTTGGCGCGCAAGTGTTTCGCCGCCAGCTGGGCCAAGGAACCGCCTCCGACACCGCTGGCAACATGCGCGACTTCCCTGGCCACAGTCGACCGCGCCATCGACGCGCTGCGGAGTCTTATCTGCAATGATCTACATGGTCCTTGTTCGCTGTCGGAATTCCGACAACTATCCGGAACGAGGGTTCCGGTCGACGAAAACAACCCGCCACCCAATATTAAACGCACGCACACATGCACGCACGCACGCACGCACGCACGCACGCACGCACGCACACACACACACACACAGACACACAGACACACACACACACACACAGCTACGCAAATCCAGACCTCAGAACCCCCGACGAAAATGCGTTCAACATTTGTTTGCTGACCACTCTTTGGTGCCGCCCCCGACTTATTCTCCGAAATTCGCCCAGCTGCGCCGGCGAGCGGGGGGGGGGGGGTCTGATGGTCGAACCAGAACGAGAAGAAGGAGGAGACGAGCAGCACGTTGGCCCCGCGTTCCCAGATGCCGCTTGTCTGGAGAATGTGGCGATTTATGCAAGCGTTTCGCGCCGTTCCCGCCTGCCCCTGCATGAACTGTTCAGAACTGACCCCATGGGGATGCCAACGCGCGGGTATCTCGGAACTTATGCGTTTTGCGGTTCGGCGGGTCTCACATACGTCGGAGGTGAGCTGAGAATTCCCCGCGCACGCGCGGCGCAGCGTGCGCGAGAGGTGCTCCGAGCTGACCCCCCCCTGCGCCGTCCTGGGCGCCATCTGAGGGCCTCCAGAGATCCATGGCGCACGAGCAGGGTGTTTAGAGATTGCTTGGCCTCGGGTCTGATACGGGGCTCGCTGGCGCATGCTGAAGGCATCGGAAGGCGGGGATCTTTGCGGGCGCCTGCAGGCCTTGGGGGCCTCTTCAGATTATGCATTAGATTTCTTGTCGCGCCCTGAGTAAGCCCCAGCGTTGTGATCGCTGTTGCGGTGCACTGGGTGGATGCAGAGGCGGCGACATCTTGGTGATAATGGAGATGACGGCGCAGATGTCGTTGTGCTTGAAGTTTTCCACGTCAAGGCGCTCGCCTTTACGGGCCGCGGGATGCGCGGGGAGGCGCGACAATTGCCAGGAATGCGACGGGAACGCCAGCGACTATTGCTCGTTGCGCCAGGGAGATCCGATGGGATAATTATTATGACGACGCCGCTTAGGCGAAAAACACGCGCAGCGGGGGGCGCCCGAAACCTCGAGGGCATCGCTGGAAACCTTCAGGATGCGGCGGGAAACCGTTCGCTTCAGGATAAAATCCAAAGCAGGGTCTGCATTCTGGGCGCTGGGCGTCGACCTCGGCAACGATGGCGAGATCGGGCGGGGCGCCCAGAAGGCGCGCGACAAGGCCACCGCTACCAGGCAAGCCATCGCCGAGATCGACAATTTCGGCACGTCGCCGGTCTTGACCAGGAGGCGCGCGGACGCGCCAAGCTGTCCCATATGCGACGGCGACAAAACACACGGCGCACCATCGGCTGCCTTCGGCCGGCAGGGACCTCCGCAGTGCTGTCGAGGACGCTCTGGGGGGGCCTTGCCTTACGCGGCGGAGTGGCAGGCCTCCGCTAGGGTGGCGCGCAGCGGGTTGGGTTGCTGGGCGGCCCGCGAGGTCGCGCCGCCAGCGTTCGCGGGCAGTCGCACGGCTGCTAGCGCGCTCCATGTTCGGCCACGCGGAGGAAGCCGCCATCGGACTTGCGGTGGACCTAGTGCAACTGCACGACGCACGCACAGAGGCCGTGGTCAACGCGTTCCTCGGCGCGCTGCCGCGGGAGTGCGCGGGCAAGATCACGGGCTGCGAGCGCCGCCCTGGCGCGGCAGCGTTGGCAGGACGGATGGGCCGCATCCCAGCAGGCGGATGATGGGTCATATGTTCGAGGAGACCTAGCCCGAATAACAGAGTGAGGGCGTGGCCTCGCCGGGGCCGCCGTCGCTGCGTCAGGGGGAATGATTCTGAGTGGAAAAAGACCTTGTGTCCATAATTTTTCTGACCCTCCTACCTTGGGTCGCCTCCCAGAGGGTTGGGAGTCCTCGTGCGCCTCGTCGTCCAAGACCCGCGCTGACGCCGCGCGCGGAATGGCGTCTCCCGCGGCTGGCCGTCTCAACGCGGGCGCCGAGGACGACGGGCGCCCCGGCGCGCGCGCGGGGCAGCGCGGCCCCCGGGCGCAGAGGCTGTCTTCTGCGGTGGCGGACCGCGGCGTTGCCGCGGGCGCGCAGCAGTGCTGCGAGGCGCCCTGGGGGGTCGCCCCGGCCACGCGCGCCGCCTCGACGACCTGGCCCACCCCGACGCAGAGAGCGTTTTGGTCGTTGAACCTCCCAGGCCAACCCGCGCCGCGCCGCCTGCCCTCACCCCCCGCCTTCGCCGCGTCGCGCGCCCCCCCGCCCCCCCCTCCTCCTTCCCACGCGCCCATCATGGCAGCGAGTATCATAGAATGCGCCCCGCGCGGCTGCGGGGCTTCTCGCGCGCGCGCGGGCGGGCGTTAGACAACGACGAGTTCGCTGAGGGCGCGGGTCCGCCTCGGGGCTCGGGTGCCGACTGGCGCCAGCGTCTTCGGCGCGCGCGGGGCGGCGGTGCTTGGCGCCGGCGGCTGTCGCGTTTCTTGCTGCGCTGTGGGCGAGGCCACTCGCGGCCACGGCGCGGTGCGCGACCTGCTCTACGTTCCCCCCCTAGCTGCTGACGGCGCCCTTGGGTCAACCTCAGGGTTTGACCCCTTCCCGCCCAGCGCTTCGCTCCGCTGGCGCCCTGCCCCCCGCGGCCCTGCGGGGCCGCGCGGCGGCGCTGGGCGCGGGGGGCACGTCCGCGCGGGCAGCGGGCGGCGGGGGCTCGGCCGAGGCGATGCACCGTTGGATAAATGGAGAACCATCGCCTTTCGCGGACGAGATGGCCTCCCAGAGTATCGTCAACACGCCTGCGGCGTGGACGAATTGCGGCCGCCCGCGCCCAGGCGCGCTCGCCGCGGACCGCGACATCGCGAGGCGGTTCGCCAAGCGGCGCGGGCACGCGGCACAGTGGGCCGTCGCGTGCCAATTCTTCCGCAACCTGGGCGCCAATATTGCCAGGCGCGCATCGCGCATGGCCCTGGCGCGCTGGCCCGTGGCCGAGGAGGATCTGGCCGGCAAGTTGGGCAGGACTCCCGGGGTGTGGCCTGGCGCCGCGCGGCCACGTCGGCGGCGGGCACCCCGGGCCGCGGCGTCGGCGGCGATGATCTGCGCGCCCTCCCCTTCTCTGCCGTTTCTTTCTCCTCTCGCCCCCCGCGCTGGCTTCCCCCTTTTCGCTTTTAAGGCGCGGGCGCGCGTTTCGAACGGCGGGGCCGCGTGGCCCGCGCCCCGCGGCTGCGTTTTCACGCCGCGTGTTCCCGCCGCGCGCTGGGCGCAGCGGACTTCCCCCCCTACGTTTTCGCCCCCTTCCTCTTCCTCCTCGTCCTCCTCCTCCTCCTCCTCCTCCTCCTCCTCCTCCTCCTCCTGCTCCTCCTGCTCCTTCTCTTCCCCCTCCCCCTCCTAATCCTCCCACGCGCCGCCCCGCTCCGACTTGTAATGCTTCGCGGCGAGGGCCGAGCGCGCGCTCCGCCTCGGCGCCGCTGCGCTGGTCCTTCGATGGGGTTTTCCACGCGTTGTTTTCGTGCCGCGCGCGCGCGGCGCCTCGGCCACAAGTGCTGCCATCGCCATGAGGCGGCATTTTCATGTTTTGCCGTCCTGGCGCGATTCCGGGGCCGGGTTTGCGCGGTCGCCGCCGCCATGTTTCCCCGTTTGTTTTTGTTGTTGTTTTTCCCCTCTGCTTCTACCCGGGTTTCGGCCACGTGCGCCGGACAGCGTCCATCCGTTGATATGCGTGCCGGGTCAGTTCTGCAATTCGCGTCGGTCAGAGGCATACGCCTGCAATTTCATGTTGTTTAAGGGAGCCATCGTTCGGGGGCGTTGAGCCAAGCCTGGCAGCCAAGCGGCGGCATGCAATGCAAACAGTGAAGGCCCATGCCAAGAAACACCCTGCTTGACTCCACGGTGTCCAGGGTTTCTTGGGTGTCGACGGTTTTGTGATGGAAGGCGCGACGTTACCACGCCAAAAATTCATGGACGTCCTGGGGTTTCATTGTAGACCCTCGACAAGATATTCTGCTTCGTTATCCTTCCACGTGTGTTGGGGGCTGCCGCCAGGCGGTCCCATCTTCCCGCTCAGCACAATCATTGGCGGCTCCGCCCCCCAAAAGGACCCCCGATGCCGTAATCGCCTTCTCCTCCTCCTCCTCCTCCTCCTCCTCCTCCTCCTCCTCCTCCTCCTCCCTCCTCCTCCTCCTCCGCCTCTTCCTCCTCCCTCCTCCTCCTCCGCCTCCTCCTCCTCTTCCTTCTCCTCCTCTTGCGGACTCGTTGGCGGTCCATTTTCGCACCGATTCCTTCGTCGTGGTTCGTTTCCTTGCGTGGTGATGGCGAGGCCTCAACGGGCCTTGCAGGGGCTTCTGCAGGAAGCCACGGGCGGCCGCACAGTGGATTCCCCGGCGAGAGAGGCACGGGCATCCGCTTCCCGAGGCCGGGGCGGCTTCGCCCGCGGCGACGGTGCCCTTTTTCAGGCAGTGGTGAAGCGTCCCTGTTCGCCTATAGGCCTACCCAAGAATGCTCTGAGAGCCTTTTGTGGTCTGCGCGACATGTTCTCAGAACAATTCTGGCTGACAATGTCTTGTTTTAACACATCGGGCTTTATATTCTAAGAGCATCGTTTTGTTCCTGGACCATGTTCCGGTTCCAAGAACATTTCGTGGTAGGCTTATCGGAATGCCAGGACGGTCGGTCCCTGCTTTCTGAGGATGCCGGCGCAAAAGTCAAAACGCCGAAGTCTCCCCGTGCCCCCTTTCTCTTGGGCGTTGGGGCCCAGGGCCCCCGAGGGGCGTCGCGAGGGCGGCGACGCTGCCGACGGCGGCGCACCCCGGGGCCGGAGACGGGCATCCAGGGCCCAGGACTCGGAAGAGCTGGCCGCCGCGACTTGCCCCCCCGGCCAGGGGGTGCAGGCGAGGCTTGCCCCTCCCCCCTCCCTCCACCCCCCGCCTCTCCCATCGACGCCCATCCTCTCCCCTCCCTCCCCCCCCCCCCTCTCCCCTCCCTCCACCCCTCGCCCCTCCCTCCCCCCCCCTCCTCCCCTCCCTCCACCTCCCTCCACCCCCCTCCCCCCTCCCTCCACCCCCCCCCGCCTCTCCCATCCCCATCCCCCATTCGACGCCCCCTGGGAGTGCGGGGCGGCCCCACGCTCGATGCGGGCCTCCTTCGCCGACCTCTGCCGATGGCTTCGGGCTCCAGACCTCCGGCGCCACGAGTTCTTCACGCCGTCGACCCCCAGAGGTTTGAACCCGCGCCCTGGCACGCATCCCGCGTAATTAGTCGCTTGACGGCCCCGATGCCATGCGAGGGCCCATACAGGAGGCAGAAGATCGCAACAAGCATGTCCGTTGCCATGGGTGGGTACTGTGAAGTCGGGCATGTCCCTCTACAGGAAGAATATTCAGAAATAGTTTAAAAATAGCCTTGGGACGATTTTGCTGCTGTTTTGAAGTGTTGAGTGTTTGTTGAGAATGCTTCATATTTCTTCCGAAATTCGCATGTAGGAGGACATGCCCGACCTAAGGGTACTGGTCCATAAAACGGTACCCGATCTCTGGAGTTCCGCTTCAGCGTGTCTCTCATGTTCAGAAGCCGCCGACATTCAGAGATTCGTACTTGACTCTTGCAAGAAGCACCATTTGATACTCTGAATGCACCTCATCACAAATGCTCCCTCCACAGGATGAGTCCAGGTGCCTCCTCGCATCTTGCCTGCTGTGCCCCCCCGAGCGCCAGTTGCACCCGTTCCGACGACGAGCAACGCTCAGCGCGAAGTCCTTTTTGCAGAGAGCAACAGACATGCCTCGAACTATCCCGCCGGGTGATTTCGGGGCTGCTGTTGGCGCGGGCCTAAGAGACGGGGGTCAGTGCAAACGGGGGTCAGCCAGAGCGCCAGATCCTGCAGGATCCTGCGAAGGCCCCCTCTTGCTGACCCGGGTTAGCGAGCCGCTCGTGGCCGCGAGGCGGCCGCTCCTATTGGCTGACCAGGGTTTGCGAACACCTGCGTCGCAGTTTTTTTTTTTTTCCTGCATTGTCCTTTTTGGTTTCCTGCTGACCCGGGTCTAAATTGACCCGGGTCAGAAGATCCCCGATGTTGGCGAGGGCAGGGGTGTCGCGGAGGCCCCGCCGGTGCCGCCCGGCGGGCGGAGCCCCCCCGGGGCGGCCGGGCGCCTCTGCGCAGGTCGGCCACGCGGACGTGGGCCTCTTCCCAGGCGCGGCGGCCTGGGCGCTTGGGCGGCACGGCGGAGGGGCGCGGGCCAGCGGCGGCTGCAGCGTCGCGGGGGGCGACGAGGAGGCGGAGGAGTACGAGGGGGCGGAGGTGGACGAAGAGGCGTGCGGGGAGGATGTGTACGAAGAGGGCGAGGAGGAGGAGGAGGCGGAGGCGGAGGAGGGGGAGGCGACCATGACAGTCTCTTGTCTTGTGCGCTTGTCTCAGCAGCCACTCCGGACGGAGTGTTTCTTGTTCATGCCTTTTCACCCGCTTGCGTGCGAACGGTTGAGTTTGCGTGCGAACGGTTGTGTTTCACCCGATCACCAGGAGGAGGAGGAGGAGGAGGAGGAGGAGGAGGGTGCGACGGGGAGGAGGAGCACGGGAGGAGGAGACGAGGAGGAGGAGGAGGAGGAGGTAGTGTACGAGCAGGAGGTGTGCGAGGAGAAGGATCGGTCAACGCCGGTTAAACATGTACGCAACAGCAGGTGGGCGCGGACGGGGAGGAGGAGGACGGGCTGTGCTTATCTGGTGCTGCCGCCGCCCCCTCCCCCACGGCTGGGTCCCCGCACGGGTGCCCTGAGAGGCGGGCGGCCGACGAGGAGGAGGGGGACGGAGGGTGCTGGCCGCGGGTCGCGCTCACCGCTCGAGGGTTGGGGGGGAGGACGAGGACGAGGTCGAGGACGAGGACGAGGACGAGGGGGAGGAGGTCGAGGAGGAGGAGAAGGAGGAGGAGGGGGAGGAGGAGGAGGAGGAGGAGGAGGAGGAGGAGGAGGATGAGGAGGAGGAGGAGGAGGAGGGAGGAGGAGGAGGAGGAGGGAGGAGGGGGAGGGGGAGGAGGGGGGGAGGAGAGGAGGAGGGAGGGGGGGAGTGGGAGGAGGAGGAGGGAGGGGTAGGCCCCCTGCCTCCAAATCCCGCCGTTGCCATGGAATGTTCCCGATGGGCCAGGTCTGCACCACCAAATGCGGACGTGGGTGCTGGCCGCGGGTCGCGTCTGTGCGGGAGCCGATCTGAGGGAAGGAATGAGGAAGAGGTCGAGGAGGGAAGGGATGAGGAAGAGGTGTAGGAGAAGGGCGAGGAGGATGAGAGGGAGGGAAGCCGATAACAAAAAGGAGGAGAGAGGACGAGGGAAGAAGAGGGAAGAGGAGGCATAGGGAGGGGAGGGGAGGGGAGGGGTGGGAGGCGGCAGCGTGCCCGAACTGCAGGGTCAGGACCACTGATATTCTTCTGTGCAGTACTGCCACACTGCGGGAACTATCCTGCAGCAAAGCTCACGGCCCACCAGACCACCTCGACCCAACCCGAAGTCCCCGATTGGCCAACCGTTTCCAGTGGAGGGGGGATCGGGGAACGTTGCCAAAAATAGCTGTGAAGCCCGAACCCCCCCAACCCGACATGCGGGTCTTTGGGTTGGGCTGGGGTGGTCTGGCAGGTACGTAGCCGAAAGCATTCGGCCATGAAACCACCGCAGACAGAGGCAGGCCGCGGCCGCGGCCGCGGCCGCGGCCCCCCCCGCAGGCATCACCCGGCGGTGCGGCGCGCTCTTCGGGAGAGGGCGCGGCCACCACGCCAGCGAGGCGGCTCCAGCACCGCCGCGGGTCGGGACGGACGGAGCTCCCAGGCGTCCCTCGCGCCTCCTCCTCCTCCTCCTCCTCCTCCTCCTCCTCCTCCTCCTCCTCTTCCCTCCTCCTCCTCCTCCTCCTCCTCACACCTCCTCCCCTCCTCTCTCCACCTCCCTCTCCTCCCTCCCTCCTCCCACCCCTCCTCCTCCCTCCTCCTCCCTCCTCCCTCCGCCCTCCGGGTCGAGAGCGACCCCGATGAGTTCTTCCAGACAGCCGAATATGATTTGATCGAATTGGTCCACCCAGGACAGGTCGCGGCTGGCTCGCAGGTGGTGCGTCACGGCGCCTTGGGCGTAGATGCGGAGCAGCGTGAAGGTGGCCCCAGCTGAGAGGCCCGCTGCACGTAGCTCGCGGAGTCGGTAGCCGAACCTGACCGCTTTCGCCACTGCGGCGGCGCCGTCCGTGCCGGCGTGGACTCGGATCCGCTCCTCCTCCTGGTCCAGCCACGGCGCCGCGTTGCCCAGACACTTCAGGTGCGGCACCCGGCGCTCGCTGAGCGTGGGGGGAAGGGCCGCGTTGGCGTCCTTTGTCCAAGCTTGCGTTTTGTCCTGTTGAACCTGTAGTCCGTGCCGGAGAAGTGTCTCCGCGACGATCTGGTCAGCGGCCGCAGAGTGCTCTAGGAGAGTGAAAACCATCACGTCGTCCAGGTAGCTGAAGACCTTGCAAGCGGGCGAGAGCGTCTGCAGCGCGGCGTGGATCTCGCCCAGCGCGCCAGCGATGGCGATGGCGAACAAGGCAGGGGACAAGGGGCAGCCTCGGTCGACTCCGCTCGTCGCCCGGACCCGAGCGGCGCCTTCGGTGTCATTTCAGAACAGGTGCGTCGTGGTCCTGCCCAGCCAAGCGGCCGCCGTCGGGCCGAGGTCCGGTGCTCTCGCCGCCACGTTGTCCAGAACTTGCTGCTGGGGCACACTGTTGAAGGCGTTCTTCGCGTCGAAGGCCAGGATCACTCCTCGCGGGCTTGCCTCCGTGAGGTCAGCGATCGTCTTGTGGGCTAATTCACAGCCTGCTGGCCGTCCAACAGCATATTGGAACCGGCCACACCCCGCTTTGATGCTGTCCCCGAGCGCCGCGCAGGCCGCCCGCCCCGCCAAGCGCCGCAGTGCGCCGCCACAAGCGATTGGGCGGATGCCTCCATTCGGTTTGCGAAGAGCCACGAGCCGCGCCCCGAGGTTCGCTTCCACGGCTCCTGGGCTGAGCTGCCCGTAGAGGAACAGGACCACGACTCTGGCGCAAGCTTCGAGGGCAGGTGCGTCACACAGCAGGGTACGCCAGTGTTCAAAGCAGGAGCCGTTAGGTCCAGGACCAGACCGGCGGGGAGCGCGGCGGACGTGGTCTTTGACCGCGGCGAGCAATTCATTCTGCAAATCCTCGTCAAGCGGCTGCGGCGCTGGACCGTTCCAGGTGGCAGGGGCCCCCGTCGGGAAAAGGCTTTCCAGAGTGGCGCAGACGCCGCTGCCCTGGGCTGGCGTCGTCGAGCGGGCGACGGCCGTCATCGCCTTGCTGACCAGACCCTCCTTCACCAGCGTCTCTGCCAGCTGGGCGGCTCGCTCTGGCGTGGGCCGCCGGCCGCTGCGCCCAGGCGGGCGCGTGCCCGGGGCGTGGGCCGCCCTCCAGAGAGCGGCCCAGTCCCCCCGCTCAGCCAGCCTCAGTCTGCTGATCAACGCCTGGCTGAGACCCCGCCCTTTCGTCGCCTTGCCGCCGCGCTGTTTCTGGTTCCTGTGGGGCATGAGGCGGTCGAAGAAAGTGAAGAGCTTCTCGGCGCGGTGCTGCGTGGTGGCGTCGCCGGCGCCGTAAGCGTTGAGCAGTGTCTGTGCTATTCGGCCGCGCAGCGCCGCCAAGGCCCGCGCCGTCTCGCCCGGCACCGTTACCACCGTGGGCACATCCTGGGCGAGGCTGTCGTACGACACAGAGTCCCACCAGGACAGATTAGACAAATCTGCCTGGGGCCTGTTCCCCGCGGCTCCTTCTAGTGTTTCGGGCAGCTCTCCCGGGTCGCCGTCGTCTGCTCCCTGCAAAGGCGCCCCGCCTCCGTCCGTGCCCTGCTGCCGTGCTCTTTTCGCGCTGCGGACGTCTTCGACGGTCGCAAAGGTCACGGACAGTGTCCTCTTGGGCGTCTGTGAGCTGATCGGCCGCCCTCCACGCACTCAGGGTGGTAATGCAGTTTGCGCGCGAGGGTGGTGCTGAAGGCCCGGAGGTCTCCCCGCCGCATCGGCCCCTTGCGCGACTCCACGCGGCAGTAGCAGCTCCGGCGGTTGGCGAGCACGTCGACGCCCCAGCTGGTGACCCGGAGTTCCCTGGCTGCTGGCCGCGGCCCCGGGCGCGGCGCCGGAGGCGGCGGCCCCGAGTCTGGAAAGGCTGGTCGCCACCACGCCGCCCCTGCCGCGGCGGCCGCCCAAGCTGTCCCAGCGCCTGCGCCCCAACCGGGGATTCCTGCAAAGGCCGCGCCAGCGCTAGCAAGCCTGCACCATCGCAACTGGACGCGCACGTCACATGCGTAAGCCGCGAGGGCGACGATCCCGACAGGCGCGCGCCAGCTCCCAAGGAGGACGGCTTGCACGGCCATCCACGGCACGGCATCGCCCGAGACCAAGGCGCAGAGCTGCAGCGCGGTGCCGTGCTCGCCCAAGGGGGGGCGTGCCAGGCAGGCGAAGACAGCGGGGGCCCAAGAGCCTGGCCGCTCGATGACGAACAAAAGACTCCTGAGAAGAAAATTGCACTGCAGGCTGGTGAAGACGACGCCCATACCAAAACCCACGCGTGGGCCCAACAAGATCAGGAGAGGGGCCACTGCTGGGCGCGGCGACGGCCCTTTCGCCCCCTGAGATTGGGTCCCACTCGCAGACGCGGCGCAGGACCGCCTGTGGTGTAAGTAGAATAGCTCCGCACTGCTTGTGCGCGTGCCTGGGGGCCCTGCCTCGAGCGCGATCGCCCTGGGCGGCTTGCACCACCTCCACGGGCTGCTGCTGCTATATGTCGTGCTGCTCCGTGTCGTTCTGCCCTCTGCCGCGCTGCTGGGAACACTCGCGGATGTCGACGTCCAAGGGCTGCTGCTCTCTGTCGTGCTACTCGGGGTCGTGCTGCTCGCTGCCGAGCTGCTGGGACCACTCGCGGATGTCAACGTCCCAGGGCTGCTGCTCTCTGTCGTGCTACTCGGGGTCGTGCTGCTCTCTGCCGAACTGCTGGAACCCCTCGCGGAAGTCAACGTCCAAGGGCTGCTGCTCTCTGTCGTGCTGCTCCGGGTCGTGTTTTTCTCTGCCGTGTCGCTGGGACCACTCGCGGATGTCAACGTCCAAGGGCTGCTGCTCTCTGTCGTGCTACTCGGGGTCGTTCTGCTCTTCTGCCGAGCTGCTGGAACCCCTTGCGGATGTCAACGTCCAAGGGCTGCTGCTCTCTGTCGTGCTACTCGGAGTCGTGCTGCTCTCTGCCGACGTTCTGGGACCACTCGCGGATGTCGACGTCCAAGGGCTGCTGCTCGTTGTCGTGCTACTCGGGGTCGTGCTGCTCTCTGCCGAGCTGCTGGGACCACTCGCGGATGTCAACGTCCAAGGGCTGTTGCTCTCTGTCGTGTTGCTCCGGGTCGTGCTGCTCTCTGCAGCGCTGCTGGGGCCGCTCGCGGATGCCAATGTCCAAAGGCTGCTCCTCTCCGTCGTGCTGCTCCAGGTCGTGCTGCTCTCTGTCGTCCTGCTGGGACCCCTCGCGGATGCCCACGTCCAAGGGCTGCTGCTCTCTGTCGTGCTGCTCCGGGTCGTGTCGTTCGCTGCCGTGCTGCTGGGACCACTCGCGGATGTCAACGTCCAAGGGCTGCTGCTCTCTGTCGCGCTGGTCCGGGTCGCGTTGCTCTCTGCCGTGCTGCTGGGACAATTTGCGGATGTCAACGTCCAAAGGCTGCTGCTCTCTGTCGTGTTGCTCCGGGTCGTGCTGCTCTCTGCCGTGTTGTTGGGGCCATTCGCGGATGTCAATGTCCAAGGGCTGTTGCTCTATGTCGTGCTGCTCTCTGCCGCGCTGCTGGGACCACTCGCGGATGTCGACGTTCAAGGGCTGCTGCTTTGTGTCGTGCTGCTCCGGGTCGTGCCGCTCTCTGCCGTGCTGCTGGGACCGCTCGCGGACGTCAACGTCCAAGGGCTGCTGCTGCTGCTATCTGTCGTGCTGCTCGGGTTTGTGCTGCTCTCTACCGTGGTGTTGGGACCACTCGCGCATGCCAACGTCCAAGGGCTGCTCCTCTCCGTCGTGCTGTTCCGGGTCGTGCTGCTCTTGGTCGTGCTGCTGGGACCACTCGCGGATGTCAATGTCCAAGGGCTGCTGCTCTCTGTCGCGCTGGTCCGGGTCGTGCTGCTCTCTGCCGTGCTGCTGGGACCACTTGCGGATGTCAACGTCCAAAGGCTGCTCCTCTCCGTCGTGCTGCTCCAGGTCGTGCTGCTCTCTGCCGTGCTACTGGGGCCACTCGCGGATGTCAACGTCCAAGGGCTGCTGATCTCTGTCGTGCTGCTCTCTGCCGTGCCACTGGGACCACTCGCGGATGTCGACGTCCGAGGGCTGCTGCTTTGTGTCGTGCTGCTCCCTGTCGTGCTGCTCTCTGCCGATGTCCTGGGACCACTCTCGGATGTCAACGTCCAAGGGCTGCTGCTGCTCTCTATCGTGCTGCTCCGGGTCGTGCTGCTCTCTGCCGCGCTGCTTGGACCACTCGCGGATGCCAACGTCCAAGGGTTGCTGCTCTCTGTCGTGCTGTTCCGGGTCGTGCTGCCCTCTGCCGTGCTACTGGGACAACTTGCGGATGCCAACGTCCAAGGGCTGCTGCTCCCGGTCGCGCCGCTCTCTGCCGTGCTGTTGGGACCACTCGCGGATGTCAGCGTCCAAGGGCTGCTGCTCTCTGTCGTTCTGCTCCGGGTCGTGCTGCTCTCTGCCGAGCTGCTGGAACCACTCGCGGATGTCAACGTCCAAGGGCTGCTGCTCTCTGTCGTGCTGCTCCGGGTCGCGCCGCTCTCTGCCGTGCTGCTGGAACCCCTCGCGAATGTCAACGTCCAAGGGCTGCTGCTCTTTGTCGTGCTGCTCCAGGTCGTGCTGCTCTCTGCCGAGCTGCTGGAACCACTCGCGGATGTCAACGTCCAAGGGCTGCTGCTCTCTGTCGTGCTGCTCCAGGTCGTGCTGCTCTCTGCAGCGCTGCTGGGACCACTCGCGGATGTCAACGTCCTCCTCCTCCTCCTCCTCCTCCTCCTCCTCCTCCTCCTCCTCCTCCTCCCTTGTCCTTCCCCCCCCCCACCTCCTTCCTCCTCCCTCCTTTCCTCCCCCCTCCTCCCTCCTTCCTCCTCCTCTCCCCCCTCCTCCCTCCTCGTCCTCCCCCCTCCCCCCTCTCCTCTTTCTCCTGCTCCTCCTCCTCCTCCTCCTCTCCTCCTCCTCCTCCTCCTCCTTCACCTCCTCCTCCTCCTCCTCCTCCTCCTCCTCCTCCTCCTTCAAGTCCTCCTCCTCCACTCCTCCTCCTCCTCCTCCTCCTCCTCCTCCTCCCCTCCTCCTCCTCCTCCTCCAGACTCCTCCCTCCTCCGTCCTCCCTCCTCCCTCCTTCCTCCTCCCTCTTCCTCCCCTCCTCCCTCCTCCTCTTCCTTCGTCTCCTGTTTCTTTTCCTCCTCCTCCTCCTCCTCCTCCTCCTCCTCATCCTCCTAAGCTTCGTGCTGCGAGGGTCGAGGCCTTTTGGAGACTGCGGTGATCCCGATTCACCTGCAGGGCTGCGCGCCCACGTCGGCGCCGAGCCGCAGAGGGCGCTCGGCAGGCGCCAGAGCACCAGCAGCAGCAGCAGCAGCAGCAGCAGCAGCAGCAGCAAGCGCCGCAGCAACAGCCTGAGGCCCAACAGCGCCAGGTGCCTGAGCAGGAGCAGGAGGCGCCGCAGCAGCGGCAGCAGCAGGCGGGCCCTGCTTGGCGGCGCGCCCCGCCGAAGCCGGGCCATCCGAATGTCGGCGCCTTCGCGGCGAAGGTGCCCGAGGTCTTTTCGGCGCCTGTGCCAGTCGCGGAGGCGCGCAAGTTTCTGCGGTCGCTCTGTGGCCAGGCCACGCCAATCAGCTGGGAGAGCGAGGGCGCGGCGGCGCCCCTGGAGCTCCAGCAAAAGCACGTCGGGATGTGGCATCGCTCCAGCAGGGGGCCGCCCGCGCCGACGCGCGGCGGCCCGCGGACGCGGCGCGGCCAGAGTCGGCGCCAGAGCAGCAAGCAGCGGGGCAACCGAGGCGGCAGCGGCGCGAAGTCCGCGCGGCACGCTGCCAAGTGCGGCCGTGCGCCGCCTTCGGTGAGAAAGGCCGCAGGGCCGCGCGCTGCGCCGACGCTTCCAAGGCCGCCGCCGCCGTCGCCCCCGCGGCCCCCCTCGGAGGCGCCGCCCGCGGCTGCGGGGCCGCCGCCGCCGCCGCAGCGGCGCCCGCGGCCCCCGCAGACGGCGCCTGCGGCGTCGCCGCCGCGTGCGCGGCCTCCGCGGCCGCCCGCGGGGGCGCCCGGGCACCGGCGGCGGGGCCGCGGCCGCCGCCGCCCAAAACGCGGCCTACGCCGCGGCCGCCGACGGCTTGTAGCCGCCGACAACGCGGTTTGACCCCTGCAAGGGCTTGGGGGCCCGCCCCGCGCGGCCCGTCTCGGGGGGCCGTGACGACCGCGAGGGCGCGGCGAGACCCCCCCGGAGGTCGGGTGCCGATTGAAATATCCAGCGGGGAGGCGGGGGAACGCGGGGGCGAGGGGGCGGCGGGCGGCGGGCCAGGAGACAGTTCGGCAAAAGGGGGCGGGCGACAGAGGCTTCGGCGCCTGATGTCCGAAATTGTTATTTTCTTTTGCCAGCGCTCAGTTTCCGCTCCACGGCCGCTGCGCCCGTCGCGGCAGCGCGCGCGCCGCGCCCGCGCCCGCGGGTTTACTCCGCGAGCGCTGTTTGCGCGCGGCGCAGCAATAAAATGGCGGACCACCACCTGCTCTCGACTCCCCTTTTCTTTGTCGGCGGAACGCCGCCTGATTTCGGCGGCGCGCCGCCTGTGCCTGCCGTTTTTTTTGTTTCTTGTTGGTGCCCCATCCGCCGCCCTCCCCTCCCCAATCCGTCTTCATGTGATGTTTTCTGCTCGCGCAGTTTCGGGCTCGAGCTCGCGCCGCGCTCCCTCGCGCGCTCTCGCGGGCTGCCCCCCCCCCCCCCTCTCGCGCGCGCCCTCGCGCTCCGCCGCGGCGCCGACGCCCGTCGCCACGCTATTCGGCTACAGCTGCCCGTTGTCAGGGCAGCGCAACAAAGGGGGGGCGCTACTTCAAGGGCGCGCCGCAGGAGGAGGCGGCGATGCGCCCCCGGGACCACTTGGAGAAGAGCAGCTACCACCTGCTGGAGAAGCTGGACGCGGAGCCCCAGGTCACTGTCGCGACGGTCGGCGCGCCCAAACGCACGCCCGCCCACGCCTATCGGCGGGCCTCGGCGGCGCCTGGCCCACCGAGGTCCGACGAATGGCGCGAGCGGGGCGGGGCGCGCCTCAAGGTCGAGGAGCGGGCCAAGGACGCCGACGAGTGGGGGCGCTGGCAGAAGGTGCACGGCGAGAACTGGGCCCGCAGCTACCGCCGCAAGAGCGCCAGGTCGAGTCCGCACGTGGCCAACGCGGATCGGGCGGACCAGCTCAGCTCCACAGCCGCGCAGGCGGCCTTCCCGAAGGGGTCTGGCAAGGGGGCCCCGATGGCGCCGAACGTCGCAGGGCCGTCGGCGCCAGTCACGGCGGGGGCGGCGTCGGAGCAGTCCGTCACCTTGTCGGGCCAGCAGTGCCAGGTAATCCTGGACAGCGTGACGAGGGCGCGCATGCGCGCGCGCGCGTGCGAGGCGGTGGCGCAGCGCTCGCCCGCCGCCTCCAGGGCCGAGCAGGCAGCGCTGGGCGCCGGGCGACTAGCAGGAGGCCCTGGCGAGCTGGCTGCAGAACAGCGCGGCCTGAGCCCTGCAAGGGCCCGGCCCCGTCGCTCGGCAAGAGCTCGGAGGGGCGCCGAGCCCTGATGCCAGCAAGGGCTTGGCGCCCCTCGGAGGTCCGACGCCGACTGAGAGATCGGGGGGGGGGCGGGGGCAGGGGGGCGGGGGAGGTGCGGAGGGCGGTGGGGGCGGGCAAGAACATGGAAGGGGGGCAGGCGGGAAGGCTGTCGGTCGGCGTCTGATGTCCGAAACTCTTTTTCAGTTTTGCCTGCCCGGAGTTTTTGCTGCGAGGCCGTTCCAGGCTGTCGCGGTGGCGCGCGCGGCAGGCCAGGGGCCCTTGCCGTCCTGTTCTTTGCTCGCGGGGCGGTCCGCGAGAGCCGCTCGCGGGGCCGCAGGGGAAAATTTTGCGGGCGGGCGGCGGCGGCTGCGACGACCGCGCCGAGGCCGGCGACGAGGCCGACGACGGCGACGGCGACGACGACGACGACGACAACGACGACGACGAGGGCGACGACGACGACGACGACGAGGCCGACGACGAGACCGACGACGAGGCCGACAACGAAAACGACGACGACGACGACGACGCAAACTGCGGCGTCGGCGGCCGCGGTGGCGCGTGGCCGACGACTGCCGCCGTCGCCGTCGTCCTTGCTGTCCTCGGCCTCGTCGGCGGCTTCGTCGCCATCGGGCGCCGACGCGAACGACGACGTCGCGACGACGACGGCGGCGACCGCGGCGGCGACGACGGCGACCACGGCGGCGACGACGGCGGCGACGACGTCGACGACGACGACGACAGCGGCGGCTGCGCCGTCGACTTCCAATTTCAATGCCATCGCATCCGCTCGTTATCCTAACGCACCCCCTCATTAACAGCTCTCGCGACCATGCGCCCGCGGGGCGACTGCGTGATTCTGTTTTGCTGATGAGCTCTGGATGAGCTTTGACTGAGCTGCCGCAGCTCTGAATGAGTTGGCGAAGCCTGCGTGGGCTGGGTCGGCGTGCCGCCCGCGCTATTGAACTCGGCAGGCGCGTGCGCGCGTCTGTCTCACCCGCGCGCCAGCGGTTAAAACGCGGGCCCTGCGTTGTCGGTCGCGCCGCAGGTGCGCGCGCAGGTGCGACGGCCGCCCACCTTTGCAGCGCAGTCGCTCCGCGCTGGCCCAGACATCCCACCATCGCCTCTCACATTCACCACCTCGTCATCACCATCGCCACTCCCATTCTCGCCATCTCACCACCACCTCGTTTGCACGTGTTCGCCGGCGGCACTCCGCCCATCGGTTGGCCTTGTCGGTGGAGCACCGCCCATCGTTTGCATGTGCTCGTCGGCGGCGCACCGCCCATCGGTTTGTCGTTGTCGGCGGCGCACCGCCCGTTGTTTGCAAGTCTTCGTCGGCGGCGCGCCGCCTCTATGTTGTCGTTGTCGGCGGCGCGCCGCGCGTTGTTTGCGCGTGTTTGTCGGCGGCGCCCCGCCCATCGCTGCTGTCGCATCCCGCCGCGCGCCTTCGGCGGCGCACCGCCTGTTGCTCCTATCGCGCACCCATTGCTGTCTCATCCGCCATTCCCCTGCCCCCTTCCATCCTCCTACGATTTCCTTTCAGAGCCGTTTTGGGCCCGCGAGCCGCATTGGGTCCTGGGGGCCCCCTCGCGAAGGGGGGGGGGGCGCGCGCGCAGCTCCGCGCGCAACGGCGGCTCCCGAGGCGAAGACAGCCGAGGAGACGGACGACGAGGGGGCCTCGCGGCAGGTGAAGAGCGAGGCGCAGGAGCAGGTGGCCTCGGACGCGCAGGCGGTCCTGCCCACGGCGAAGGCGGCGGCGCCTTGGCCTTGGCCCAGGGCCGCGGCGCCCCAGACAGGGCGGCGGCGCCTGCGCCGCCGCCGGAGGGGACCGCGGCGCCTGCGCCTGAGAGGGCCGCGGCGCCGGCGAGGGCGCCACCGATGAAGAGGGGCGCCGCCCTCCGCCGCCCCGCCGCCGCGCAGCCCCCCGCGCAGCCCTCGCTTTCTGGGTTCTTGACCGCGAAGAGGGGGGCAGGGCGCCGCCGTCGAAAGCGCGGGGGGGCGCGCGGGGCAGCAAGGCCAAGGCAAAGCAGCAGGCCAAGTCAGGCGCGAAGAAGGGCGGCGAGGCCAAGGCAAAGCAGCAGGCAGCAACAGAGGCGGCACCGCCGCCGAACGTCGGGCAGAAGCAGGCGGTGGAGGCCGCGGCCCCAGCGGCACCTCCCGCCCCTGCAGAGGAGCACGCGCTTGACGAAGGCGCCTTCACCACAGGCTACGAGCCGCCTCGCTTCGGCCCGTCTTGCGCCCCGCGCGGGCTGGATGCGGAGAGCGCCCGCTTCATGCTGGCCCAGAAGAGCGCCGACGCGCGGTGGTGCGGGAGCTGCAACTGCAAGAGCTCCATGGTGCAGCGCTCCTGCGCGCGCTGGCCACCGCGCTCGTTCGCGCTCATTTGCAAGGGGGGCCAGCAAGCGTGCTGGCGCTCGATGGACGACCCCTCCGTTGAGCGCAGCGTTCAGTTCGAAGAGCACCTGGTGAAGGCCCTCACCACCTCGAGGAAGGAGCGCCTCATGGAGACCAGGGGCGGGGACTGGGTGCCCTTGTCCGCATGGGCCCAGGAGGGGCACGCCGCGGACGCAGTGCGCGCCCAGAACGACGCGAAGCACAACTCGGACCCGAAGTAGGATTGCCACCGCATCCGCATCGAGGGCAGGAGGGGGGGGCTCCAGCTGAACAGGAGGCCGCCGAGGCCATCCTCGCCGAAGCGACAGGGCGGCTTGGACAGCCGCGCCGCCCCGGGCCTCCAAACAAAGAGCCCGCTCGCCGAGCGGCAGCAGCCGGGGCCGCCCGGGCGGCCGCGGCAGGGGCCGCAATGGCGATATGGACCCCTCGAAGAGCGGAGGCAAAGACGGAGGCGCGACGGTCCGCCGCGGCAGCAGCGGCTCGAGTGGCAGCAGCGGCAAGAAATACCGCTCGACCAACCGAGAGCGGAAGCGGAGTTCGAGGGGCCGCTCGCGCAGCGGTGGCCGCGGGGGCAGCACCCGGACGGCCCGCTCCAGCAGCGGAGGCGACAAGGGCGGCGACGAGAAGGATCGCTCGACCAGCCGCGACCGCAAGGACGACAGCAAGATAGGCCGCTCTTGCAGCCGCGGCCGCAGGGCGGCCAGCAGGAGGGGCCGCTCGCCGCACAGCAAGAAGGACCACTCCACCAGCCGCGCTGACAAGGGCGGCGGGAAGGACAGCAAGGCGAAGAACCGCGCCACCAGCCGCAAGAATGGGCACAGCAAGAATGACCGCTCCACCGGCCGCGGCAGGAAGGACAGCAGGGTGAAGGGCCGCTCGTGTAGCCGCGGCAGGCGCGAGCGCAAGCCGCCTCGCGAGCTTCGCAGCGCGAGCCGCGGCAGGAGGGACCGCGGCGGGCAGAAGCGCGCCCAGCAGGCCATCAAGGACCGCCAGGCGTTAGCGATGAAAACTTTAGGGTAGACGGGGGCCTGGGAGGTGCAGCTGAAGTCGCTCCTTAACGACGCGGCCTGCTCCCAGGTGCCCAGCGGGGCGGCGAAGAACGCCGAAGACAGCTACAGGGCCATCTCGAATTTCAGGGATGGCGCGAGGTCCGCGCTCAAGGACCCCAAGGGGTGCTTGCCCTTCGTGTCGAAGGTCCTGGAGGAGGTCGTCGCAGGGGCCAAGCTCGCGGCCAAGCTTTTGGTCAATCGGGGCCCCAGCCGCGATCGCGTGGCCGACGGGCGCGCCGAGAAGGCGTGGGTGGGCGATTCGAGCGAGCAACCGCGACGGGCGGCTCCGCCGATCGAGCCCGCGGAGATCCCGTCGAGATCCGCTCTTCGACCGCGCGATCGCGATCGAGGATTTTGCCGATCGATCGCGTTTGGGCCCGATCGAAGACGACCGATCATGCTGTTTCAGCCCGCTTGCAGGCGAAGAAGCACGGCAAGACGCCCGCCTCGACGGACTGAGCTGGGCGGCTGCGCCGCGCCGGCAGCGCGCGGCGCACCCCCTTCTGGCCGCGCGCGCCGGGGCGCGCGGAGGAGGCGCGCGCGCGCGCCCCCCGCGCCGAGAGGCGCGGCGGAAGTCTGCCGCCGCCCGCGCAGACTTCCACTGGTTTGGAGAAGAGGCCCATTCCTCCTTCATCCGACTCCCCCTCCTCGTCCTCGACGTCCTCGTCTTCATGCTCCTCCGTTTCCCTCGTGCCTCCCGCCCCTGCCCCCATGCGTTTTTTCCTGGCGGCGCACCGCGCGTGGCCAGTCATCCGCCGACGGCGGTGCTCCGCCCCCTGACAATTCCCCGCGCTATGCTCTTGCGGAGCACTGCCCGTTGCCCGCCATCCGTCGTCGGCAGTGCTCGGCCTCTCGATCTCTGGAGTCGCTCCCCCCCCCCCCCCCCCTCGCCCTACTTCAACGGTTCGAAGGGCGCGCGGCGCCCCGCGCGCTCCGCCGCGGCCGCCCGCGCGGCGGGGATTGCGAGGTGGGCAGACGCAGCGGTCATGCCTCTCGCCTAGCAGCACAAGCTGCAGGAGGCAGGGAGACGGCGGGCCCCGCGAGCCCTGGCAGGGGCGCGGGGAGGCCCCGCCTGCCAAGTGGCAGAGGCTGCAGGATGCAGCGCTTCTGCAGGGCGTCTCGCTGGCGGCGCTGGACAGGTGCACGGAATTGAAACGTCGAATTGAAACGTCATCCTTCGCAATGTTGGTGCAGGGCGACGTTTGCAATTCCGCGCAGGGTGGCCCACGCCCTGCTGCGGGGCGAGGGCGAAGACGTGACGGCGGCGACCGTGGGCGCCGACGCGGTGCGCGCTGCGTCGCCGCTTCTAGACGTGATCGAACTGCCGCGCCGAGGCGGTGGCCGAGCCTTCCCGCGGAATGCACGTTTGCCCGAAAAGTTCGCCCCGCGGCTTGCCGACCAGGCGGGGCCTTGGAGCGAGCGGTTCTGGGCGGCGATGCAGTTGTTCCTTTCGTCGCCATCGCAACCGTGGCGCATGCGTGCTGTTCCGCCGCGACGACGCCGTCGTCGGCGCGCAGCTCGCGGCTGCAAACCGCAGGACGCCCATTGCCGTGCACATCATTTTCTTGGAGCTGGGCACGCACCTGCAAGAAGAGGGCGCCTGACCCCCGCTGGGGCCCCTTCGCTCAGAGGGGAAGAAGCAGGTCACCACAGCGGGCGCGGCGAGGGCCGTCCTGCGGCGTCTCTTTCTCGGGCTCGGGGGCGGCGCCTTCGACGTCGGCGCGTCTCGGATGCACTTCAAGTGCCCCAGGCTGATCATGGGCGAAAGCGCGGGCATGGACACCTTTTCCTACGAGGGCGCTGGCGGTTGGCGGCCCTGCTGCAACTGCAAGGGCGTCGTGCTCGACCAGGGGTCTGGCAGTCTTAGCCTGTGGGGCCCGACTTGTTACCTGGTGGGCCTCGCTCGCGTCGACGCCGCGAGGTTCGACCCGATGGTTGCGGAGGCGACGGGGGAGGGTAATGCGCAGCTTCCGACGCCGTGCCTTCACGCTCGGCGCGCCGCCGCAACGGGGCGGCCGCGCGCGAGGGCGCCAGCGTTCGCGGGCGCCGATCACGGCCCGCCCCCCAGGGGGCGCGCGACCGCGCACGACGAGCTCGCGGAGCTTCAACGCACGGCGAGGACAGAGCCGTGCTAGAATATCTTGTCCGCGCACGGCATCACAGTGGATGAGTTTTCCCTGATGGCCGACGTGGACCTCAGACGCATTTGCTCTCTGGCCATGTACACGCGCGGCCCGATGCACGTCATCCTTGCGAGCGGAGGCGCATTTCAGGTGGAGGTATTCTGCTTGCAAAAAGCAATGGCGCGCGTGATCTCCGACGCATGGGGTCGGCGGCGGGCCGACTTCCAGCGCTGGGCCCCAGGGCGCGGCGGAGGGAAAGTTGCGGTGCACCTCTTCCCCCCGGCCAGGAAGAGAGGCTGCGCCGATGCAGGGCGCTTCGTCGTCTCCGCGTCGGACTGCCTCGACATCCTGCCGTTCTTGAGGAACTGGCCCCATGTGGAGATCTTGCCGCGGCACCCTGGCTTCGTGGCCCACGTGCGGTCCTTTGATGCCATGTGCGCCGCCCTGGAACTTTATCTGGCAAGTAACGCGGCTGTTGCCCAGACTCGTTCGATGCCGATTTCAAGCGCCATGTCGGGCTGGCGCTCAGGAAGCACGCGCGCGCCTACACGGACGCGCGGATCGGCCTAAGCATCGCTATCTTTGGCACGCAGGTGCGCAGGCGGCGGAGGATGGGCCGATGATCGATTGTTTTGTGCTCGAACGAAAACACATTCATCAAGGACACCGTGGAACATTATGACCGCTTCCAAGGCGTGGGCAAGGATGTGATCACGCAAGTCGTGGCCACGCACCTGCACGAGTCCTCGGCCGCACCGCGTCAGTCGCGCAAATGGTGGCCGACCCTTGAGCTCGACGGGGCCATCGGGCAGCGCGGATGGGGCAAAATGGGCTTGGCGCACGCGCGCGCGCGCGCGGCCTGGCCCTCAAGGGTGCGCCCCTGGGCGCGCCCCTCAGGGCAACGCCGAGGCTCGCGCTTGTGCCAGGGCCATTCCAGGCGCGGCGCTTCGACTTGTCGTCGAGCTGCGGTCGGCGGCCTCTTCAGCGGCAGCGGGGGCGTGCGGTTCGAGGGTGGCGCCGCGTTCAACATCCACCGCGTGGCGGTGGCCGCGAGCGCACTTACCTGATCGTGGAGCCGCGTGACTTGGCGTCGCGGCCTGCGCCCAGGGAGTCCGCGCGGCGGCCGCGAGGAGGACCGAGGAGAGAGGGGGGGGGGCGAGAGGCGGGGGGGGGGGGGTGCGACAGAGGGGGAGGTGCGCGGGGGGGGGGGGGAGGGGGGGGGGGGGGGGCGAGAGAGGGGCAAGGGGGGGCGGGGGGCCCCCCCGCGCCGCCGCCCTATAGGACGCGGCGCCCTGGCGGCTGAGGGCGCTCCGCGGGCGCCCGCGGCGCGCAGCCGCCGAGCCGAGGGCGGCTCGATCCACGCGCCGGCGTAAAATGCGCGCGCGGCGGCAGACCGCCCGGCGGTGGGCCGCCTGGGGGGGGGGGCGGCGGTGTAGAATGAAACGCGCGCGCGGCGGCGGTAGTCCGCCCGGCGGCATCCCGCCCCTGGAAAAGGAGGGGCGGGGGGGGAGGGGAGGGGGGCGGGGAGACAGGCTGCGCTGATCGATGGCGACGCCGACGCGCGCCTGAGAGCGCCCCCCCGCTTTTCAGACGCAGAACCAGACTTACCAGACTTAAGTAAGATAAAGGTTAATTCTAAGCAACCTATAAGTAAGCTTGTTTGGATGGACTTGCTAGGGATAAGTATGGCGTTGTAAAGTCTTTGCGGCGCGCTTCATACATCAGCACCATCGCCAAAGCTGGAACGAACGGGGCAGCTAGCAGATCGGACGCTCTTGCTTCGACCTCCCGGCTTCTGACAGGGGTCGACCCACGCGGCGCATTGGCGACCTCGCGGGCCGCAGTCGCCTCGACTTCGCTCTGCAGCGAAGGCGGCTTGGAGACAGAGCGATGGAAAACGAAAGCAACACGAGGACGAAACACATTGTTCAAGTCGACCCGCAGGCTTCAGTGCCAGCCCCCCCCCCCGGTGCCCCCAGGCTTCGGGCCCCCGGGAAACGCGCTGACCCGGTTCTCCCCCCTCGAGCGCCCCCCCCCATCGCCCCCCCGCCGCGGTCCTGACCCCCCGCGGGCACCCCGCCGAGCGCCTCGCGGTTCGCCCCCCATCTTCGGGGCGCGGGGGGGCCGCGGAGTGGCTGCAGTGGAAGCCCGCGTCAAGGGTCGCTCTGCCTGTCCCCGCGATTCCCTGGGTTTCCTGGGCGTCGCTGGTTCTGCGACGGACGGCGCGGCGCTTCCGCGCCGGAAATCCTTGGGCGCCCTGGGGTCTCAGGCTTGGGTTTCTCGTGGAAGGTTTCTTGCGGTCGGGCCCCCGCGGTGAGACCTCCGGGAACGCTGGTGGGCTCTCGCTCCGCGCGGCGTTGAACATGACATCGCCAACTATCCCATATCAGGTGGTTTAGCCGATCGGGGCTCCATCGCCAGGTGGTTGGCAATGATCGATCAGGTCGGTGCGTTTGGCGGCAGTGCCGGCGGGTCCTCCGCGCGAGTCGCGACTGGTCGCCAGGCGTCGGCTTGCCCCCAGCGTTCGGAGGAGCACATCGCCCGCCTCGGTCTGATCAGCAGCTGCGGGGTCTAGGACACCTTTCCAAGTTTGAACGTGAACAAGTTTCGGTGGTTCAAAAATGGGGTCGGACAGCCCTCTCGTTCATGTAGGAAGCTTGGAAGAGACGCGGTCCAGCGGTGATGGAGCATCCTGCAATTGCTTCCGACGTCGCTGGTCGTCTCAGCGTTTTGTTGCTTCCAGTGGTCAAGGCAGGAATAGCCATGCCAGGGGCCTGTAAGCGCGCCATGAGTCGGTGCCGTTTTGGGGCCAGGGTCCTCAGACCCAACGCTTAATCGGCCATCCACTTGCCTGCCATGAACGAGCCTTTCTCACGGATGCCAGGGGGGGGGGTGCAAGGTAACCGCCTGCGCCGTCCCCCCATCCCTGAGTGGGGCGAGGGTTGCAGATGTCTGGGTCGCCGTTCGAAGCGGCCGAGTTTTGTCCGTCAGACATTTGCTTCAGGTTGGCTAGGCCATTGCTTTCAAGACATCAGGAGCATATCCCCTGATCTGACCCCCGAGGCCAAGCGGGAGTTCCCAGGTGGGGTGCTCCAGGCATTTTGTCGGAGGGGCGCCAGGCCATTCGCATCCTCGCTCAAAAGAGAGGCGGCGCTTAGTCTTAAGTTGGGCATGTCCTCTACAGGAGGAATGTCCAAACATAGTTCACACATTAGTATCGGGACGATTTTTCGATTAATTTCTGACTATGTCTGGATATGTTTCAGTATTGATGATTTTTCCTCCAGAATGCGCCTGTAGGACGACATGCTCGATCTAGGCTTAGGCGCAGGGTTGACCTGACGGACCTTGTTGATGCATGACACCACCCTGTTGGGCTCAGAAGGGTTCCTGCCCCCTCTGGGCACGTAGTGAGGCCAACAAATATTCCTGTTGCGTGCTCCGCCCTGTTCGAAAACGCGACGCGACTGACCAATCGTTTGTGTTTTGCGATATGAACACCCCGGAGCTCACCAAATCTTTCTGCTCACCCCTGGACAGCTCCTCAACTAGAGTCTTCGTGTGAAGGTGATGCCGCAACTCGCTGGTTGTCGCCTTGTGTCCGTTCACCATCGAAAATTACACCTGGCAAAACCCAACCAGTGGATGGTTGAAAAAATATTACTATGGATATTGATATCGATTGTGAGATCGATAGTGACATCGATAGTGGCATCGATAGTCAGACGATTGTAAAGTCGATCGTGAGACCGAGAGTGAAATCGGTTCAATGAGAACGATAGTGAAATCGATCGCGCGATCGTTCACGCGATCTCTAGTGAGATCGGTTGCAATATTGATAGTGAGCTCGATTGTGATATCGATTGTGGGATCGATCGAAAGTCGGTAATGACATCGATGGTGAGTCCGATCGATTAGAAGATCAACCAGGAACCCGGGAACCTGGGAATTTCGCAACCCTCCGAAATCGGCCCGGAACCTGGAACCCGGGAGCCCGGGAACACGGAACCGGGAACCCGGGATCCCAGTTTGTTACCAAAATCGGCGGGGAATTTTCGCCAAATTGTTCAACATCCGCTAGGAACCCTTCTGTGCAAGCAACGACTGGGGAACAGGAGCACGAAGTTTTCACATGCAGTGGCGTGTTTAGCCTTATGGCGGTACTCGCATCGCCTGAGCGAAGGATCTTTTTCAATTTCGCTCTCTGCCTTTTCATTGGCCGCCTCGCATGCACACCCACGTTGAAGGTAGTAGCTCATGCGTTTGCTCCTTCAGGGCTCGCGCGTCTGCGCGGGTACAGCGTTGATATTCTTCCCATAGGATGTATGCTGTTGCCGTTGCTACCCTCCCCTGCCTCTGTTTGCTTTTTCCCTGATTTGTGCAGGACCGAACCGAACTGAACAGGAGAAGGAGGAGGAGGAGGAGGAGCAGGAGGAGGAAGAGGAGGAGGACGACGAGCAGGAGTTTGCAGCGGTGGGGGAGGAAAAACGATGTGAACACAGCATGCACGGGCGGGCGCGGCTCAGGCGGAAGATCGCGGCGGGGGGGCGCATGGGGAGGAACGCGAGGGGACGTCGCCGGCCTGCGCTTGCGTCGGGCAGCCTCGGCGGGCGCTGCAGCGATCGCGGCCCTGGCTGTCCCGACGGCTGTGAGCCCGGTCAGGGCCGCGTCAGTCGCGGCGCCGGCAAAGGCGGTGACGAACGCGGGCCCTGCCAGAGCTAGAGCCCTGGCAGCGGAGGTGACGAGCGCGGTTCCTCGGCCGGGGTGCCGCCAGAGGCCGCATGGGGAGGGTGGAGCGCGCCGGCACCCGGAGTTCCGCCGGCGCGGACGGTCTGTTGTCGGGTATAGCCAGGATCCCGGGCAGGGGGACCCGCTTAGTGGTAGGGCCCTGGGGCCCCTCCATTGGCCAGATTCACTAAACCAGGTTTGAAACGGTCCAGCATGAAAACCTTGTTTTGGGGGAAGGCCGCAGGGTCCAAGACGCGTTTGTCTCAGGCCCGCTTCCCCCATGCTGGGACGGAAGTCGTTTTCGGTCGACGGCAGTCGCTTCTCGCCCCGCGGGCACATCAGTGCGGGTCGGTGATTCGGGTGGACACGATATCATGCTACAGTGGCGGCTGAAATGATGGTAGTGGCGGTAGTGTCGGCGGTGTTGGCGATGACGATGGCGATGGCGGCAGACACGATGATACGGTCGGACCAGGGTATAATTTCGAGGTCGGTTCGGGGAGGGTGCTTTAATTTTCGTTCGTTTGGAGGGTGAATGAGAGGGTCTGCAATAGGGGGTCTTCAATGGGGGCTGAATGGCCCATGTACGCTCAATGTATCGCTCATGTATGTGATTGGGTATGATTGGCATTCAATTTTAGCGGTCGTGGAGGGCCAGTCGCTCGTGCCCGCACGTTGCTAGCGCGGGCAAACGTGCCGTCCATCCATTATCGTTCATGCGTGCGGGCGTTCTTGCATGTCGTGCTTGGGGCGGCGAAGTGGAGTGCAAGTGTGTCTTGATTGTTCGATTGATGATCGCGTGCGTTCCCAAACGATGACTCGTCGACCCCCAAGACAGATTTGTCATGGGGCCCGCGCTTCTCCCAAAATGTGAATTCACATTGTCTTGTTTTCCCCCAGTATGTGAATTCACAATTTCCGTTTTTCCCAACATGTGAATTCGCCTTTTGGCCCCTTTTCATACATATTCCGGTCCAAATTGTGAATTCACATTCTATTGCTCCACAGTGTGAACTCACATGTCTTTTTTCCCAAACTGTGAATTCACATTTTGCTTTTCCCCACCATGTGAATTCACATTTTGCCATGTCCCTCCAGATCCCCACACCTGATTCGCATTGTTCCGCATGTCAGATTGGCTTGGCAGATTGCGACAGTCACCTCACCGCTTTTGTTTTTTCCTACCTTTTCTTGTTGCGCCCTGAGCGCACGTTGCCTCCGCTGCCTTTCGCGAGCCCCCCGCCCCCTTGCTTCGTTCACCTTCAAGTCACGTGCATGGGTGCAGCCGGGGAGCTTCGATTGGTTCCCTCGCCGAACGCATCAATCGAGGATGTATCGCGTACGCATGGCCCATAGAGACACCAATGCCGGGGCCCTGCGCCCGACACCCCACTTGCACCTTTCAGTTCATGCTTGTGGAGTGTTCTTCTCCGTCCTGGTGGCGGGCCGGCGGGGGGGGGTCATGCTCTTGAAGGCGGTTCTCTTGTTTTTGGTCCCGCCGTGTCTCGGCCGGATGGCGATGGGGGGATCAGGACATGGGGGGATGAGTATCCGGTACCGTTTTGCTCGGATACAATTCGTATTTTTCTGCGGGTTGCAAGTGCAAATTGTACCTTCTCCCCCCCGTTCACATCCTCGCACATGTCGCGGGCGTTGTCAAAAATACAATTTGTACCTCGGTTGCGCCTTTCTCCCCCCCTGGGCTTATCCCCCATTTGCATCCCGCCAAGTGTCGGCGGTGGTGGTGAAGGCCGCGCCTTGTCCTCGCTCCGTGCCGGTCCGCGCTGCGCCGCGCTGCCTGCGCCGCTTGTCCCGCCCGCGCCGGCCGCGGCCGCCGCCGGCGGCGGCGGCGCCCCCGCGCGCGCGGCAGAGGCGAGCCGGGAGGCGGAGGCCCGTGCGAGCAAGCTGCTGAGGTCGGCGCGCGTGCGCGCGCGGTGCGTCGGGCGTCGGGCGTCGTCGTGCGTCGTCGTGCGTCGTCGTTCGTCGTCGTCGTCCTCGTCGTCGTCGTCGTCGTTGTCGTCCGCCCCGTGGAGGGGCAGGGGAGAGAATGCCAGGAGGAGGAGGAGGAGAGCGACGAGGAGGAAAAGGAGGAGGAGGAGGAGGAGGAGGAGGGGGAGAAAGAGGAGGGAGGAGACGGACGAGAGGTGGGAGGAGGAGGAAGCATAATTGATCATTCACGCTTCGCGTACCCCCACCAGGACATTCGGAAACCCTGCCTATAATAGTTGATGGGAAAAGGAACGAAGAGACACAAATAGTGAAACAGAGCGGACAACCAGGGTGACCAGAGAGACCTCTGGCAGCAAGGGTGTGGCTTTGGAGGGCTTCGAGCCATCCCTGGGGCTCGCGGGGGGGCGAGGGACGGAGGAGGAGTAGGAGGAGGCAAAACTACGACGACGACGACGACGACGACGACCACGACGACGAGCAATGGGAGGAGCAGGGAAAGGAAGACGTGAGGGCAAGGACGAGGGCGAGGAGGAGGAGGAGGAGGAGGAAAAGGAGGACAGCAAGGACGAGGACAGAGCCTTCAAAATCGCAGATTGAAGCCCTCTTGGGACTCTTTCAGGGGATACCGGGGTCCTCCTCAGGCGTTTGGAAGGTATTGGGGCCCTCTTGGGGCTCTCTTGGGGGCCTGTTGGGAGCCCTGGAGGGCCTCTTGAAGCTATCGTGAGGGGCGTTTGGTACCCTCTCAATGGCCATCAAAATCGTGTTATATGGCCATCAAAATCGTGTTGTGGCCGTCTGGGTGGCATTGTTGGTTCCTTTGGGCCTCTCTTGGGCCATCTTGGGGCCATCATGGGACCTCAAATGCCCATGTGCCGCGTCCGTACTCTAAAGCGAGCTGAGGGACGTACGGAACGGGAACGAACGTGCGCCCGCGGCCGCGTCGGCTCGGGCGGCCAGCCGCCCAAATATGACTGCGCCTCACCGCGAGGCACACAATCGCTATCGAGACCAAAAGGATCCTTGTATTTCTTAAGATGGCACATCCTGTCCTACCGGGACGATCGTTATTCGGTGCAACAGAGCTGGAGCTTGGCTTCGCCTAAGGCGAAGTTGTTGGCTGGGCCTCCCAGCCCCCGTCAAACTTGGTAGTGGAGCTGGCCTATGGTGATCAGCTCTCGCTGTATTCCTCACCATCCACGGCACTCTCTGGAAGACTACGGATATGGTGGAACATCAGGGTGCAGTGGGTTTGCGCGGAGAAATGTACATAGCTACGCAACATCGCAAAGGACACTTGCAGCGCTACCTCTGCCCAAGCGGAAGCCGCTTATTTACAGCCTACATCCCTGCGCTTCTGCACTCCTGAAGTCCACCCACCTACTCCAATTGGTAATTTCGTCGGAGAAATTATGCATGGAAACATGCGATATGATATACTGCCGCCTCCAACCCCACGCTGACTTACGATTACCCAAAGGAAGTCCCAACCGACTACATCCGACTACGACCTTCGAGGCCATTGGACTGGTGTTAGTATCTTTGGGTTCGCATGGGTCGCTATCATATGTGCGATTGGACATATGCGTGGTGGAGACGACACACGAACGACCGGCCCTCTTTTGGGACCCAGCCGGTCAAGTACCCTTCCCCGAATTCGCCCGCGAAGTACATGCCTGGATCAACGTGACCACAGGCAATATGACGGCCTCCCAGCAGGCTGCAGCTCTGCAGCGAGGTTTGGGAGGTCTCGCACGGACCATAGACGCGAGAGCCCCTCCAGCAGTTCTCAACTCTGGCGTCAACGTAGGTGGCCGCCGCATTGACGGCGTCACCTATATTAGGTTCCTCTGAAGCACGAAGTTCGAGAATTTAGGAGGGGAGCGCCAACTCAACGCTGGTACTGCTCTCATTGACTTCTGAGTCCATGCGGGAGAACACATCGACCAGAAGTTGGCACGTTGTGAGATAGCCCGCGATGAAGCTGAAACAGGTGGCTTCGAAATCCTCAACTTCCAAATCGTAGCAGCGATTTGATTTAGAGCTCTTAAAGTGGGGGCTCCGCGTGCACAACAACTCCTGCAGCCTCTAAACCACCACGTGCCGAAAGGCCACCAACAATTTGACGCTCTACTTGAGCGCATGAGGTCGCGTGCTCACATTGCTGAGAGACCCCCCGGCAATATTTGCGGCAGTTTTAGTCGCGGCCACCGAACCGAGACCTTCCACGTGGAGGCTAACGCAGGGCAGCCTGCCAACAACGTCTGGAATGATGATCCACGACCAACTGAGACCGCTACACTGCTGGCTCAGAATGGTGGAGCGGCCTCGGGGTCGCAAGACTCCTGGACCAGGCTTCGGGGGCCGCCTGATGCAGCATCCCCCACGCAAGCCATGACCCTAATGGGCTCAGTGGGGCAAGCCGCCGAGTCCGACTTCGACTCCAGTACTGATACCGATGCGTCTTCAGAAGATTAAGCTACAGCCCTTGATGACTCGGATATGCCTACAGACTTTACTGAAGAGCAGCGAGCGCAATGTTTATTTTTTAGGCGACCAACAACACAAGCGTCGCTGGCGGAGGTTCACGAAGAAACCTGTCCGGAAGGTAAGGCGTATCGCACGACGATCACTCATAGGAAAGGGCAAAGGTCGAAGTAAAGATAAAGGTAGGCGTCGGTGATTGCATGGCGGGGGCATGCTATCATTCGTAGCATCTCTTACTGGACCACGCGATGAAGAAATGTTCCTGGGCGCCGGCAGAAAGCGCAGGCATGCGTCGGGAAAAGGCAGAGGGCGACGGGGGAACCCACAGGATGCCAACGGCAAAATTATGGAGCGCGACGCATGCCACAGCACGCCGCATTTCCGACGCGAATGCCCTCAAGGTGATGGAAGAGGCAGAGGTCCGCCAATGCAATTGTTTCAAAATGATTCCGACATAGAGTTTGTTGATTGGGAGTCTCTTTTTGTTGACCCTGCCTATAGTTCAGCCACCGTTGTGAACTACATGGCTGCCAGATATCTCAGCGCCAGTGACCCTCGAGAATTACGCCGGCGAGCTGTTCGCGGAGGTGTTCATTGGCCGCAGCGACATCGATATGGCAGAATGGCTGGGCGTGCCAATCGCGGGGCAACCTGCAGATATTGAGTATGTCGAGAATTTCCACATGCCCGCCGACGGAGATGCTGACGTGGCGGGGGCGCCCGCGGAGTCAGAAGTTACCGTTCCTGCGACAGGGGAGGAAGCGCAGTCGATGCTTCATCCTCGGGTTATTGGAACCCCGACAGACATGGAATTAAGCGATGATGGTCCTTTGCGGGGAAGCTCGCGAGACGCTAGCGATTTATCTGAGCGCATTCAATGCGAGCTTGGTCATAATGAAGAACTTCAATATACTACTGTTGTTGCAGATCGGCCCACGAGCCGCTAGAAGCGACCGGCAAGCCGCCAGATCTGGAGGACAAAGTATCGCGACGACGACGACGAAGGCGAACAATGGGAAGATAGCGACCGCATGATACGTCGCGGTCGGTTCTTCAGTCGCTCGCCTGATTGCGCGCGCGCCCGTTCCAGCGGCGCTCGCTCTAGCGGTCTTCAGCGCCCTCGTCTCCCCGATGCGGGGGCCCCAAAGGCCCCGCCGCGGCAGGCCGATAGACCTGTCGCCTCCCCGAGGAGGGGGCGCTTGCGGGGACGCCCGCTTCAAAATGATCAGCCGGAATGAGAACATCCAGATGGCGGAATTTAGCGCCTCGTTGGCTGCGCGGAAGCTGGGCTGGCTCGCCAACGCAGATCCCCAGAAACAATGCAGTAGTGGCGGTGCCAGGGTGGGACTGGGCATCAGATGCGCCCCTGGCATTCTCTTTCTTCGCAAGATGACGCGAGGCGAAGACGGCTAGGCCATTCGCTCGCCATGGACCGGACTTATTAACACACAAGAAAAGGCTGCCATGCGCGACCACGAGAGCGCTGTCATCGAGGAAAGGAAGCTCTATAGAGGCGTTTGTTGCACGCGCCCCGCATATGCAGACCGCAGGCCCGGCTGCCCCATGAGACGCCCATCAAGAAGCCCGAAGTTCTAAGGGGGCGCCGTGGGCTTGGCCTCGTGGCGATGGTCGAGGGTGCTGCACCGATCCTAATACAGCGCCGTATAAGAGGCAGTTGACGGAAGCCGACAACGAGCCAAGAGACAGTAAGATAGCCAAATCTATTCAGATATGGGATAACCTCACACCTATTCATTATCTGAAGCAGTTCAATCGAGACTGGCACTCGGGACGCGCGGGGGAACCTGCAGATCCTAAATCAGAAGAAGAAGATGGTCAAAAAGAAGCTGACGCAGATGGAGACGATGAGATGGCCGAAGAAGCTGACCCCGCGGACGCGGCCCCTGCAGGGCACGCGTCGGACGACTACATGTCGACTGATCCTGGGCGTGTTGACACTGAGAGGATGGATCTCTCCCCGGAAAGGTGGATTGCTTACCGCGCTGAAGGTGTAGGCTGGGTAAAGACAAGTATAGTAATTATCCTGGCGAAGGACCCAACCGCGCGCAAGTGCGAGAACCGCAGGACAGGCGGGGCGAAGCAGAGGGAATTCCCAATGGGGGCACGAACCGCGCAAGGGGTGCGCCAAAATGGGGCTGCTCGACGTTTTGCGACGGCGGTCGCGCATAAGCCTTGCGCCTCTCTGGGGCCCCCCCGTTCTTTGCGGGGCGCGCGCTGGAGCTTTCGCCCGTTCCGCGCGCCAGGGCATGGGGCGTCGAAGTCCAGTTCCTCGCAAGAGCCCCCCCCCGTTCCTTCGGCCGCGCGATTCGGAGCTCGCTGGCTCGACATAATTGAACGGTGGCTGCGTTGCGGTCCAGCTCCATTCTCTGGCCCCCCCCGTTCCTCGCGAGGCGCGCTGGAGCTGTCGCCCCTACGTGTATCCGCGTGCCAAGGTATGGGGCATTGAGGTCAAGTTCCTCGCAAGAGCCCCCCCCGTTCCTTCGGCCGCGCGGTTCGGAGCTCACTGGCTCGACATAATTGAACGGTGGCTGCGTTATGGTCCAGCTCCAATCTCGGGCCCCCCCGTTCCTTGCGGGGCGCGCGCTGGAGCTGTCGCCCCTACATGTATCCGCGTGCCGAGGTGGGGGCATTAGTTCCTTACGTCACACCTTAGGTCAAGACCTTCACTGCACGCCTGCATACTCATTTTGTGTTTTGCATCCGTAGGTTTTCATATTTCTGAAACACGTGGCCGCCCAAGGCCTTCGCACTTGGTCACCCCGGAGATTATCGCGCCTCGCGCGTCGCGGCCTGGGCAGGAGAGACACCCTTGTCCAGGGCGGCGGCGCAGGGGCGTGAAGTTAACCGCGCATCGCGAGGCGCGATAGTCTTCGCCTATCTACAAGCATGTACACGTAAGGTTCCGCGCGCGCCAATTGGTTGCATGGTTGAGTCCAGTGCGTTGGTTGGCTGGCGCGCGGGCTGGTAGGCAGGTTGGCTGGTTGAAGAGCCGTTTAACGAGGCCGACGGAGGCCGGGTCACCGGCGCGCGCGCGCGGGGAATTCTGCAATGTCAACAATATAAAAGTCGACATTGAGTTCCCATAACTAAATCTGAGTTTCTCTGGGGCCTTTTAAGGAGGCCGACGGAGGCCGGGTCACCGGCGCTTGCGCGCGCTGGAGAGTTCTGCATTGTCCAGAATATAAAAGTCGACATGTTGCTCCCGAAACTAAATCTAATTTTTTCTGGAGAGTTTTAAGGAGGCCGACGGAGGCCGGGTCACCGGCGCCCGTGCGCACGGGATAGTTTTGCAATGTCCAGAATATACACATCGACATGTAATTCCAGCATTCGATTATTATTCAGAATATTAAAGTCGGCATGTTATTCCCAAAAGTAATGTTGATTTTTTCTGGGGCCCTTTAAGGAGGCCGACGGAGGCCGGATCACCGGCGCTGGATCACCGGCGCTCGCGCGCGCTGGAGAGTTCTGCATTGTCGAGAATATACACGTCGACATGTTCTTCCCGAAACTAAATCTGAATTTTTCTGGAGCCCTTTAGGGAGGCCGACGGAGGCCGGGTCACCGGCGCCCGTGCGCGCGGAATAATTGTGCCGCAACTGAAAATGAATTTTTCTGGAGCCGTCTGAGGAGGCCGACGGAGGCCGGGTCACCGGCGCCCGTGCGCACGGGATAATTCTGCAATGTCCAGAATATACACATCGACATGTAATTCCAGCATTCGATTATATTTTTTGTCTGGGGCCCTTTCCGACGGAGGCCGGGTCACCCGCGCGCGCGTAGGGGATTTTGCATTGCTCAGAATATTAAAGTCGGCATGTTATTCCCAAAAGTAATGTTGATTTTTCTGGTGCCCTTTAAGGAGGCCGACGGAGGCCGGATCACCGGCGCTCGCGCGCGCTGGAGAGTTCTGCATTGTCGAGAATATAAACGTCGACATGTTCTTCCCGAAACTAAATCTGAATTTTTCTGGAGCCCTTTAAGGAGGCCGACGGAGGCCGGGTCACCGGCGCCCGTGCGCGCGGAATAATTGCGCCGCAACTGAAAATGAATTTTTCTGGAGCCGTCTGAGGAGGCCGACGGAGGCCGGGTCACGGCCGTTCGTCGGCCAATGCTCCTCCCGCTTGCGTGGCGGTTAAGTTCGCGCTTCTCCAGGCCGCGCGCTGCTTTGTGCAATCTGCACGTTTCTCATGTCCCGCACGTTAAGCTCCAAGCCCAACATGCGCGCGGATATTGTGGGGAAGCCGTCTGGCGCTCCATAAAACAACATCGCTTGCGGACCCGCACGTTTGAGACGGCGAAGCCTTGCGCTATGGGAAAGGGGGGGCGGTGGCGGGAGCTCCAGCGGCATGGGGGCCTTTTCGCGGCGCGGAAGTGCGCGTCGGCATTCGACAATTTTCCTTGCGGCACCCGTGGGGCGCGGAGCCCGTTCGGGTGCGTTTCCGGGCTGGCTGCTGGGCAATATACCGCGATCCGTTCTCTTTGTTTCCATTTAAACATGATATTGTATATATGTATGTATATAAACATACATACATACATACATACATGTATACATATATATATAGAGAGAGAGAGAGAGAGAGAGAGAGAGAAATAGAGAGAGAGAGAGAGAGATGTTTGCTCTGCCGTCAATTATATTAGCCGCGCCCTGGTCTAGCTTGTACCCGTCTCGACTCAAAGGTTTGGCTCGCTACGTGCACGTGCGTGTGTGCGTGTGTGTGTGTGTGTGTGTGTGCGTGTGTGCGCGTGTGCGTGTGCGCGCGTGTGCGCGTGCGTGTTTGCTTCGATTTTGGCGCGCCTGCGCGCGCTTTGGTTTCGCAGCGCCGTCTTCATAGTTGGACGGAAACAAATGCGATTGCGACGCTCTCGAGTGATGTCGCGACAGGTGTGCGCATCGCCGTGCAGCGGGCGATTGTTCCCGTCGCTCGGAGCGTTTGCGCTTGCGCGGTGGACGCGCTCGCACGTTGAAGCTTGCGTCCCCTCAAGGCGCGCGCTGCCCTAGAGAAGCGGCTGCTTTCTCACTCGCGTACGCCGCGCGCCAAATCCAACATGTGCGCTGTTTTTTGGGGAAACCCGTTGGGCGTTGTACCCAGGAACATCGCCTGCGATTCCCCGCTTTTGAATCGATGACACATCGCCCCATGGCAAAACATGCCTGGCAAAAATCAATGCCCCCGTGGAATTCTGAATATTGCAAAGCAGCCGATGGCAAAACAGGCCGTGCAAAAATCAGTGCTCAGCGGAATTTTGAAAATTTCACGGCGCTTCGTCTGTCAAGTTGTTTTTTTGGTGTTTCCATTCCGCGGGCCAAACAGTTAACAGCCATGGCCTGCTAATGGTCGCTGTAGGAGACCCCCTCACTAACCTTTGGCGTTTCAGGGCCGTCTTGGAGGTCCTTGGCATCCTCTTGGACCCGTTGTGGGTGCTTCTTGGTCCCCTTGGGGCCCTCTTCGGCCGTCGTGCGTGCTTCGCGGAAAGCTTCAGCCGTGTTGAGGCGACCTTTGAGACCCAGGGGGCCGTGTTGGAGCGTTGGAAGCTCGACAAGGCAAGAACGCTTAAGGTAGTGGGAAACGCCAGAAGAGAGTCAATTGTGTTGGCCTCCCGGAGGTCCCCTGGGAGCCCTCTTGGGGCGACTTGGGGTCCCTTTGAGCCGACTGTAGCATTTTTGGCTGTTTTGGGGTCATTTTTGTAGTCTTGATCATCGTCATCGTCATGGTCATCACCATCACCATCACCATCATCACCATCACCATCAACACCATCATGTACCAACATCATCATCACCATCATCATCGTCGTCGCCGTCGTCATCGTCATCATCATCATCATAATCATGATTATCATAATCATCATCAGCACCATCGTCATCGTCATCATCAGCAGCAGCATCGTCATCATTCACATTATCCTCATCAACATCATCAGCAGCAGCATCATCATCATCCCTCCCGGGACACTGCCCGATCGTTCTCGAAAACACAAGTCGTGGTCGAGGAAGGCGGGAAGGGGAGGCGAAGAGGCACAGTCAACGCGCATAGTAAGGACGCGCGCCAGGGGGCCCCTGTGTCCTTGCCCCTGCGGCCCGTCCTTTGCCGTTTCCGCCAGGGTTTTGGTCGCCCGCCGCCCACAAACTCCCAACTTCGGCCTCCAAGGGTTTTGCGTCCTTACCGCCCGTCCTGAAGGAAGTGGAATGAGTTACGAGGAGGAGGAGGAGGAGGAGGAGGAGGAGGAGGAGGAGGAGGAGGAGGAGGAGGAGGAGGAGGAGGAGCAGGAGGAGGAGCAGGAGGAGGAGGAGGGTGGGGAGGAGGAGGAGGAGGGTGGAGGGTGGGGGGGAGGAGGAGGGAGGAGAGGAGGAGGAGGAGGAGGAGGAGAGGAGGGAGGAGGAGGAGGAGGAGGAGGAGGAGGGGTCGCCTAAGCCCTTCGGAGAAACCCTCCACCGGCGCGAGGCCCGAGCCAGAGCAACCCAAGGGAGAGCGCATGCTGGGCATGAAGGCTGCGAGCAGGGCCGGCCGCCGCAGCGGGACCTGGCGCCGCCCGGGCAGAGCGGCAACAACTCACGACGCGAACGCTTGGCCGAGATTGAAATAAATACACACAAATAAAACTAGTCCCCATATTTTTTTACACCGGAAAAGGAGGAGGGGGAGGAGGGAGGAGGAGGAGGAGGAGGAACTGGAAATGGAAATGGAAACGGAAATGGACATGGAAACGGAAATGGACATGGAAATGAAGATGGACATGGAGGAGGAGGAGCAGGAGGAGCAGGAGGAGCAGGAGGAGGAGGAGGAGGAGGAGGAGGAGGAGGAGGAGAGGGAGGGAGGAGGGAGAGAGGAGGGAGGGAGGAGGAGGCGGAGGAGGAAGTGGAGAGGAGGAGGAGGACCTGGAGGAAGTGTAGGAAGTGGATGAGGCGGCGGAGGAGGGAGGGCAGGCGAAGAGGTGGAGCCCGTGGGCGCGGAGGGCCCACGGGCGCGCCCCAGGCCCGCCCACCTGCGGCACGTCCAGCACCTGCACGAGGCGCCGGCCCAGCGGCCCCTGCGGCCCGCGCGCCCGCCTCTCTCGGCCCCCGGACCTCTCGAGCCAGGGCGCCTCCTCCTCCTCCTCCTCCTCCTCCCCCTCCTCCTCCTCCTCCTCCTCCTCCCCCTCCTTCTTCTGGGGTCAAGGGAGGAAGAACCACCTGGACCTCTTCTGATGCATCTCAGGGGGGCCTCGCCTGCCCCAAAAATTGGTGTCTTTTGGGGGGCCCGACGCGTACTCGATGCGGACTCGGCGCGGATTTGGCGTGGGTTCGACGCGGGTTCGGCACGGATTCGACACGGATCCGACGCGTCCGACATGGACTCGACACGGATTCGACGCGGACAGGGCCGCGGCGGGACAGACAAGGCCCCCCGAGGATGCAACATAAGACCTCTCGAGCCAGGGCTCGAGTCGGGAGCCTTGAGACGGGGGTCACTGCAAACGGGGGTCAGCCAGAGCGCCCGATCTTGCAGGATCCTGCAAGAACCTGCGCATTGACCTGGGCTTGGGCGCAGAATCTTGCAGAACCTTTCGCATTGACCCTGGTTTGGGTGCAGGATCTTGCAGGATTTTGCAGGACGCTGTAAGGCCTGACTGACTCGGGTCTGCATTGACCTGGGTCAGGATATCCCCGATCGAGCTAAGCTTCAGTCGGGCGTGTCCCTCTGCAGGAGGCATATCCAGAAATTGTGGATACATGTCGCGGGACGAATCTTGTATTGTTTTCAAGCTATTTCTGAGCATTGCTGGATAATGCTTATAAATTCAATGACTAAAGTATTTCATCTAATCTTACATATATGCGGATTTATCTATGCATATAGACTGCCAGCAGTGGGACACGCCCGACCCAAAGCTAGCCGTGCTCTGGCGATCTCGTGGGGCTTTCCCGTGTTGGCTGCTCTCGATCGCCCCCCAATCGCCCATCGATCGCCGAAAGGGGTCTGATAGCCCCAGCCCGCCCAGGAAGGTGCGGGTTCACTATCGGGGGCCCATCGCCGAGCTATCGGCGATGCATCGCCGATTCCAGGTCGACGCATCCCCCTCTATGCCAGTCCCCGGTTATCGGTGCCCCCCACCCCAGGCTCTTGAGCAGGGCTCGAGCCCAGCTTAAGTCGGACATGTCCCCCTACAGGAGGAATACTCAAAGGAGTTGAAAATAGTCTGACGACTATGTTTTACGGCAGTTTTGGCTGTCTTTGAATATTTGTAGGTTATGTTGTATCTGCCGTCCAAAATCTGCCCGTGGGAGGACATGCCCGACCTAAAAAGCTAAACCGCGCTCTGGCGATCTCGTGGGCCGTCCTCGTTTTGGCTTCTGTCTGCAGCAGAGGCCAGGAAGAAGGCAGGCCGAGGGAGTAAGAGAGCAGCACGAAGAGGGAACACTCTAGGCCTCCCGGATGAGGTCCGGGCAGATGGGAAACGGCGTGTTCTACCGCTGCTGGCGGAACATCGGGGGGGGGGGTCATTTTGGGGTTCCCAGACCGTCCCCCCCCCCCTCGAAAACGAGAGGGGGGGAGGGGTCACTGCCGGTTCGAGCACCTCCCCTCCCCCCACCCAGTCCATGATGAAAAAAGAGGGGGGGGTCACTGCCGGTTCGAACCCTCCCCCCCCCCTCCCTCGAAAACAGGGGGGGATCAGGGGTCACTGCCGGTTCGAACCCTCCCCCCCCCTCCCTCGAAAACAGAGGGGGGTTCAGGGCTCACTGCCGGTTCGAACCTTCCCCCCCCCCCCTCCCTCGAAAACAGGGGGGGATATCACTGCTGGTTCGAGCCCCCTCAGGGCCGACCCGAGCCGAGGTCTTGGAGCGGGCGCCGGGGCCGCGGTCGCATCGCATCCCGCTCTGCGCCGCCGCCTTGTTCCCGGCGCCTCCCCCTCAAGCGAGCGTTGGGCGCTGCGTAACGGGGGGATCGCAAATGGGGGGCGGCGAGTGTGGTCCGAAAAGGTACCCAAATGGTACCTGAACGAGCCCCCTGGGGCTCTGGAGGGGTCCGAAAGGGGCACGAAAGGGGACCTTTTTTGACCCCCCATTTGTGACCCCCCCATTAAGCCACGCCCAAGAGGCCAGGGAGAATTTCGAGCACCGAAAGATATCGAGACTCGCGGGCTTCCACGTGTCGGGCCCTGGGAAACACTCGTCCGACACTGTTTCGACTCTCTTTCGACACTCCCTCGACATTTTTCCGCGTGCTCGAATTTATTTCTGGGATGTGTTTTTTTTATTACGATGGGCGCAACATAAGACGAGAGTCAGGGTCTCGGGTCAGGCGCCGGGGCCGCGATCGTAACGCGTCCTGCTCTGCGCCGCCGCTTGTTCCCGGCGCCACCCCCTCGGGCGGGCGGTCCACCCGGAAACGCTTAATGTCCTGGGCAGCGCGGTGTGGACGGCTGGCGGCGCGACCCCTCCAGCTGATGGAGGATTGCGTCGGCAGGGGCGCGGAGGCGAAGTGCTGGGACAAGGACTCCGCCCCTGCCAGCGCCATCCGCGTCCTGATGCCGAACGCGGAGAGGTGAGGTCCGTGAGGAAGGTGCATGAGATGCACACAATGGCGGTGATGCTGGACCACCTCTCGCTCGGGAGGACGAAAGCGACAGCGGACGTGGCAGCTCAGCGACTCAAGGCGCGGGAGTTGGCATCTACGTCCGGGAACTGGGACACGGCCCTGTATCCAGTATACAGCTGGAGCTTGTTCCGGCCGAGAGTGTGGTCTAGTGAACAAGGAGGTGGAGGAGTACAACGCCAAGCGGGAGACGGAATTCAATCGGCGTTTGCACGGTCGGACCGCGACGCAGAGCTACGGCTGCGGTTGGACTGGCTCCGGCGAGAGCGGCAAAGGAAAGGAAAAAGGGAAAGGCGAGGACAAGGGGAAAGGCAAGAGCATGGACAAGGGCGGTGGCGAGCACCGCCAGCAGGCGTAGCGAGCACCGCTCAAGCGGAGCGGCTTCCTTCCTCGGAAGTTTCGGGGCGCACCTAGCGCTGGGCTCGGCGCCTGGAGGACGTGCTGCACGGAGGCCGCGCGCTCGCGCGAGGACTCGGCGGAGGCCCTGGGCGTCTTCGCGGCAGCCGCCGGCATCACGATCTCGAGGAAAGTCTGGCGGCTTCGCCCGCTCGCCACTTGCGAACGCCCTTGTGGGCACCGTTGGATCAGAGTCCGGCTCCGTTCGCGCTTCGGCCACCTCTCAGGAGGAAAAGAAACACACAGACACAATGAATCTTCGATTCCTCCGAAAATATGGGAAAATATGGGAAGTGGGGGGGGGGGAGACAAAAACCCAGAAAATGTTTTTTTTTTTGTTTGTTAAAAAATGGGGACTATTTTATTTGTGTGTATGTATTTGTGTGTATTTGTGTGCATTTATTTGTGTGTATGTATTTGTGTGTATTTTATTGTGTGTGTATTTATTTGTATGTGTGTGTCCTGTGTGTTTTTATGTGTGTGTATTTTCCGGTGTAAAAAAATATGGGGACTAGTTTTATTTGTGTGTATTTATTTCAATCTCGGCCAAGCGTTCGCGTCGTGAGTTGTTGCCGCTCTGCCCGGGCGGCGCCAGGTCCCGCTGCGGCGGCCGGCCCTGCTCGCAGCCTTCATGCCCAGCATGCGCTCTCCCTTGGGTTGCTCTGGCTCGGGCCTCGCGCCGGTGGAGGGTTTCTCCGAAGGGCTTAGGCGACCCCTCCTCCTCCTCCTCCTCCTCCTCCTCCCTCCTCCCTCCTCCCTCCTCCTCCCTCCTCCTCCTCCTCCTCCTCCTCCTCCTCCTCCTCCTCCTCCCTCCTCCTCCTCCTCCTCCTCCTCCTCCTCCTCCTCCTCCTCCTCCCCCTCCTCGGGTCGCCTACGGGCCCGGGGGAAACCGTGCACGCGCTGGATGCCCTGAATTTCCTTGCTTGCGCTGGTTGGTCCAGCCCTCCCACCCGTTCTTCGGCGCTTCGAGGATTCGGCCCCGCTCAGGAGCGTCGCTGGGGCCGCGTCTGGGGCGAGGTCCAGCAGTTTGCGGGCGTCGACGCGGCGCCACTCCAGCTGCTGGTCTGCCGGGCCGGCGTCCTCCACGGGGAGTTCGGATGCCGGGGGGGCACCGCGAGCAAGAGGAGGGGTCGCGCATGCTCCCGCGCACTCCCCTGCCGGCCGCCCGCGGGCGGCGCGTGTTTTGTTCAACGTGGATCAGGAGAGAAAAAAAAACACAGACACAATTAATGGTCGATTCCCCAGAAAATATGGGAAAATATGGGAAGTGGGGGGGGGAAAACAGAAACCCAGGAAATATGGGAAAATATGGGGAATATGTTTATTTGTGTGTATTTATTTGTGTGTCCTGGGGCCCCTTCAGACTTGCTGGGCCCAGCGCTGCGCCCCTTGCCGCGGAGCCAGTGGCCGCGACGCACCCCTGCGCCCGGGCCCGCGCCTCGCCGTTCGCGCGGCATTCGTTGGTGCGCGCCGGTCTCGAGAGGGGCCGGCGCTGGCCCCGCACCCTGCGGGGCAAGGGCGCGACCCGAACAGTGGAGAAGATCCGCAATCAGAGCGCGAAGTCCGAGGCGTCGCGATGGTCCGCGCAGCCCTCTCGTTGAGGGCCGCACTCACGTCGTCGGGGACCTCCGGCACCCTGGGGTCAAGCGCCGAGATCAGCTCCCGACCTCGGACGCGCCCGCGCCGCTCTCCGAAGCGTCGCTCGAGCTGATGATTCGTCGGAGCTGAGCGTGCAAATCCGCCGAGCACATCGGCAGACAGGCTGCGGCAACCACGATCTTGTCAACGACCTGCGGGCCGAGCTCCAAGATGCCTTTGGCAGTCGTCTCGGCCGCGGCCGCAAACCCCAAACACTCTTGTAGGGCGGAGAAGAGAGGCCCCCGAAAACCATCCGCGAAACAGAATCCACTTATCCAAGGCTGCAGGACGGCAGCTGGCCACGCGCGCGACGTCAGCAGGGCCGGCGCCTTGGCTGCCAGGGCGTGGCCTTGCCCGCGCTCGATCGCCAGCGCGGCCCCGATGCCGTCGAGCTCGCCACCGAGGATCTGGCCCGCTTACCCTTTGACGAGGCTCTTGGCGGCGTTGAGCGGCATGCCGAGGTTGGCGCAGGTCTGCGCGAAGCGGCCGTGCTCCTCGGACGCCTCCAACTGCAGGTCCTCGAGCGCCCCGCTGAGCACGCGCAGCGGCCGCGCGAAGTCGAGGCCGCCCACGCGCGCAGCGCTGATGTCGCCGTCGGGGACCTCCTGCCCCACGCGCAGCTCCGCGCAGCTCCGCGCGCGCCGGCGCGCCGCGCGGCCCGAAGACGAAACGCCGAGCCATGCGCTGCATCAAGTCGACGGCCCCCATCCACCCCACGGGGGCGGCCCGCATGGCAACGCGCGCCATGGCGTCAGGATCCCCCCCGAAAGCCGACATCGGGACAACGCTTTCGAGCGCGAAGTGCGAGGGCCATGCCGACGGCAACCGGAACAAATTGAAGCAGGGCGCCATGTCCGCATAATCGATGGCCATGACCTCGTTTTCACGAGAAGAACGAGGCCCAGCTGACCCAAGTAAGGAAGACCGCCGGCAATTTCACGCAGCCTCGGAAAGGACGCGTTCACGGGGCAGATGATGCAAATGAAGCGGAGGCACGTCGCGATCTCGCCGTTGACGAGCTTCGGCCCGTCGACCCCCCTAGCCCCGTTGAGGACGGGCATCCCCGACGCATCCCTGACGTCTTCCTCCGCGATCGGCTCCGCGAAGGGTCTCGGGGCGCACCGGGGCGCAGGCGTGGCGCGCGCGCGAAGCTCCTCTCGGGCGCCCCCTTCGCCGGCCTATTGCGGCTGCGCCGCAGGCGCGGGCATGGCCTGGGTCATGGGGGCAAGCGGGGTCTTGACCAGCACCTCGACCTCGGACCGTGCTCCGCACGGCGGGATCTCGACCCACCCGGCTCTTGAGCCTCTGTCGCGGGGTGCCTCGAGGCGCGTTTTCGAAGGCCGGCTCTCGCAGAGTTGCGGCGCGGATGAGCTTTAGCGTCGGCGCCAAAATTGGAGCGACGTCGCTCCTTGGGATCCCCCAGCGGGTTCGCGTTCGAGTCCGGCGCCAGCGCAAGGCCGCCGCGGCTGCCGCTGGCGCGCTCCGGGAGAGGGCCAGAGAGCGACGGTTGTGCTTCATTCTTCATCCTGCTGCGAGCGAAGCCTAGTGCCAGACGCCTCTCGCCGACGCGCTCGAGGTCGAGGGAGTCGCCCTCGCTGTGGACGTGCGCGCGTCGTTTTGGAGCAGGGCTCGGCACCCCGATGCGCATTGCCCGCGACAACTGCCCTGTCTTGGACGTGCTCTTCGTGCGGCTGCTTCCTTCAGGGCAGCGCCGGCCTTGGCGTTCTCCCCGCGCTGTTCGCGGAGGTCTTTGGCCGGCGGGCAAAGGGGGCCCCTCCTTTGGCGGGGTGCGTTTCCCTGCTGGTCGCGCCCTCTGAGCGACCCGCATGGTTAACCAAAGCGCTTGGGGCGGCTACAGTCAGGCTTCAGCAGGAGGCGCCCCAGCCAGCGCTCGCGGACAAACTGTTAGAGACGAGTCGACCATGAGGAGCGGCGCCGAAATAGAGCACCTCAAGGCGATGTTGACACGAGTTGATTCTCGAGAGTCGGGCGTTCGCTTGACGACCGGCGCGCTGATCGACGGGCGCCGCCAAGACGTTCCCCACCCAGCTTTCTGCTGGGAGTGGTCCACTGCGCAAACTTACAGGCAGAAGGCGCCAGATCACATCAATGCCCTTGAATTCGTCGCTTTTTTGAATTACGTGCGCAGCCAGGCCGGGAGTAATTAAGGTCTTCCACAAACACCGGTTTTGCCACGTTGTCACCAGTCCGGTTGTCAGTTGCGTCGTGGCTGAGGGTCGGTCTTCGTCGCGATTGCTTAATCGGTTGCGCTGGCGTTTCGCCGCCTTCTCCATCGCTTCGAACACGCGCGCGCTCACCTTCTGGACGATCTCGGGCTGGAGCCACAGCGACGCCGCCAGCAGGTGGTTACGAGGCGAAGATGAATAGCAAGAGGAAGCGGCCATCTCGGGCCGCCCAGAGGAAGACGCACAGAAAGTTCGAGGGGGTATAGCTGTAAACCGACGAACGCTACCGACTGAGTGTTGCACGTTTCTTCGAATTCATTTCTTCGCATCAGCGGCATTGGCCCGAAACCTGGATGACCTGGGCGAGGAGGTGGGCGAGTGCGTCAGCCAGCTTTACGTGGACAGCTACCCGCAGGACTGGGCGACGGACCTAGTAAGCACCTTGAAAAGATACCTCCCGAGATGCCGGCGAAGCCTCCACGTCGCGAGCTTGAACATCAAGAATTGGACACGGATCACCGAGAAAGGCCGCGCAATCCCCGCAAGCAGGGGCCTCGTGATTGATCGAGCGGGCGGTGAGGCATGCCTTCGGGATTTTGATCTCGTTCGTAGGCCTCCTCCGAGTCGGGGAGATCGTCAGCGCGACTGGCCGGCAGCTCGCCACATTTGGAGGTGGTTCGATCTCGAAGTTGACGCTTCCCGACCGCAAGGTCGCCAAGCGCGCCGGCGCCACCGAGCAGGCGACAGTCCACGACCCGCTGGTCATGCAGCTCGCAGTCATCATCGTCAAGACCACCGATCCGAACGAGAGGTTTCTGCAGCTGACGTACGCTGAGTTTGCTAAGGCGTTGGCGAGGATTGGCTGCATGTTCGGCATGTGTTCGTCGAGGTTCCCTCCGCACTGCCTGCGGCGTGCCACGTGGACTTTCATGAAGTACTTCATCTACGATGCCCCAGTCGACCTCGGCAGGTGGGCCAGGGTCCGCGCGGCGAAGTTAGATATTGACCACGCGACCGCGGAGACGACAGAAGTGCTTCTCCCGACCTGGGAGCTGCGACGTTTGGAGTTGGCTGTCACAAGTCATCGGCGAGCTGGTGGCGCAGACGGTGGGGAAATTCAAAGTCGGCTCCCTCCCGCCAACGCGCGGCTCCTCAGTTAGGGGAAGGTGGGCTGTGCGTGCGGGGACAGGGCCAGGGCCAGTTTCGTACGTGAGGGCTGAGAGGCACATGATGCCTTGTACCCTTGCAGGCACCGCGCGCGACGTAGACGGTGGAAAGGGGGATTCGGCGACAGTGCAGCGTGGATGTTTCCGATTGTTGCTGGCCGCGCGTGGGTTCGCCCTACGAAGAGCGACGCGTTCATGCATCGTGGGCAGATGGTGTCGAGGGATCTTCACCCGTGCGCTCGTGAGCGCGAGAGGCTTCAGGGCCACTGGCTGCTTCGGGCCATACTTCCTGAGAGGTCGAGTGCATACCCCCTGAGGTGGATTACTCTTGGTGCCTCTTGAGGCCAGCGGCCAGGCATCGTGGGACTTGCTCTCCCTTTTGTCCGCCTTCGTTAGGGCGTGCTGGCTGCTCTGGGCGGCACCCGCGCGGTTCCTTGCGCGCTATGC
>CAUYUJ010020908.1:50000-82500 GCA_963575745.1 Prorocentrum cordatum | reverse complement strand
CCAGAAGTAGGATTGCATTTATGTTGCCCGACGCCGCTGTTCGGCTCCCGGCCCCCCCGGCATTTGACTTCGGCCAGGCCCCCCCATCGGTTGCGCGCGAATGGGTTTACAGAAGTCTGGCGGCCTTTGGTGTTCCCACTCCTCTTCGTACCTATGTTGAGCTTTTATACTCTGGAGTTCGGTGCTTCGGGACGTTCGCGAGAGAATGCCGACTCCTCTTCAACATTGACGCAGGCGTCATCCAGGGCTGCCCTGGATCAGGAGTCCTCTTCGCCATTGGCAGTCACCCGTTCCTGGTCGATTGCTGGGAGCGCTTGGGGCAGGCCGATGACAGGGGCGACCTCGTCGAGAGCCAGCAGCAGCGGCTGCCCGCTGGCCCCTCCCGTTCTTCTCCACTCGCGGCACTTCCACGGTTGAGCCTGGCAAGTGCGTGCGCTGACGACATCGGTGCTGTAGTGATGGCACTTCGTGAACTGGTACATCTGCAGGCGGTAGTTGAGTGCAGTGAGGCCCTAGCATGTCTTGTTCTCAAGGAATCAAAGTGTTTTCTGGTTCCGTTGGCGGGGCCGTTTTGCCCTCCTCTCGTTGCCAAGTACAGGCGCCGGTTTCAAAATGCCCCCCCTGATTGGGGTTCCTTTCAGGTTACCGCCTCTGTGAAATATATTGGGCTCCAGTCGGGGCCGGCTGCCACCGCAGACTCATGGCGCGCGCCGACCCTGAAGTGGGCGTCTCGCTGCGCCGTGATTGCAGCGGAGAACCCACCAGCTGCCATCACCCAGTGTCTTTATTCCACCCGAGCGATATCCACTCTTTGTCCCAATGTTGTTATCTCCCCCACTCGTGTCTCATCCTGCCTTCCCCCGTCGCCCGTGCGGAGCATGCTGCCCTTGCCTCTCTCTATCGTGTCCCTCGCTGTGCCATATCGCGCGCCGCATGGTTCAACCTCGGAGCTTGGGGTGGGCCGTCTGTTGTCAGTATTGAAGCTGTGTGTGCAGCCACACTCATGCGCGCGGCCATATCCACTTTTCCCGAGCATGCTGCCATTCTGTGTCAACTGAGAGAGGTTGCAGAAGAACACCTCGAGATTGCGCACCTGGTCGCGGGGAAGACATTGCCGACCTTCTGGGCTGGCCCATCTGTTGTAGAGACGCTTGGAGATGCCGCTGCAGGGTTCCCTAGGACCCCCTGACTCTCTCGAGCTGGACCGATTGCCCGCGCGGCCGCGGAGGAGCTCTTGGCCCTTGCCGCCGACCGCCGAGCATAAAGCTCCAAGGTATGCTAACGCGAGTCCTGTCTGCGGAACTCTTCCCCGATAGTATCGGTCTTGTGTTCGCTATTCGTCTCGCTCGGCGGTTTCCTGATGCTCGCGAGGTTCTCGACGGTGTTAATTGGGAAGAGGTCCGCGCCCTGCTCCTAGAGATGAGAGGGCCACTCACGAATGCCATTTGGGAGACTCTCGCGGGCAGTTGGCACGCATCCATGCGTTTTCACGATGACTCCACTCTCTCGTGCATGCTTGGATGTCGGGCCTGTGTTTTTTTGTGCATTACTGGACGTGTCCCCGCTTTCTTGATCTCCTCCGCTCTGTCATACCGAATGATGTTCCAAGTTGCCCGATCCGCCGTTTCGGAGTTTCCAACCATCCAAATCTAGCCTTTCCGCCCCAGCCGCTGCCTTCCGGCTTTTTGCCAACCTCCGCTCACTTTACCAGCCTCCGAGGGCCCTCAGCGAGGAATGGGCGCGGCAAGCCGTGCCCCTGACCAAAGTACAGGTGGCCAGAACCAGCGGCTAGGCGATGAGGAGCGGGGGACTTGTTCGCAGCGACGTGCGAGGAGGAGGAAGAGCGAGAGAAGGAGGATGGGGGGCGAGGATGAGGACAAGGAGAAGGAGGAGGGGGGCGAGGAAGAGGAAGGAGGAGGGAGGGAGGAAGGAGGAAATAAGAAGGACGAAGGACGAAGGAGGCAGGAGGAAGGAGGACAAAAAGAGGAGAAGGAGGCATCTTGGCGGTCGCTTGAGACTTCCATGGCGCCTCTTGACCCCCCTACCCTGCGGGGCCTCTTGGGGGTGTGGCGAATGACCCGCGCTGCGCGGGCCTGTCATGCAGGCGGCAGCCCCGTGTTGGAATGTTTCTCATCTTCACCTTCCTCCTCCGATTCCTCCTGCTCCCCCGTCCTCCTCCTTTTTTTCGTCCTCCCCCTCCTGCTCCCCCTCCTCCTGCTCCGCCTCCTCCTCCTCCTCCTCCATTCCTTCTCCTTATAGATGACTCTTCCCTGACGCGCCCCGAGGCCAGTTTTATGGGCGGGCCGAACGTTTCGCGTGAGACTGCCTCACCATTTTTATTTATCTGGGGCCCCCAAAGTGACAGCAGCTTCACAGATGGAGGGCATGTCGCTTAGCGCCGCGCACATTCGTTTTAAAGTTGCAAGAGCTTTACGGATTGAGGGCGGGTGGTTTTCAAAATGTGGTTTTCGCATTAGCGCCGCGCACGTTCGTTTTAAACCTTGCAAGAGCTTCACGGATTGAGGGCTGGCCGTTTTCAACATGTGGTTTTTGCTTTAGCGCCGCACACTTTTTTGTTTAAGCAAGTGCAAAAGCTTCACGGGTTGAGGGTGGGTGGTTTTCCAAATGTGGTTCTCGCCTTAGCGTTGCGCACATTCGTTGTCAATATTTGCAAGCGTTTCGCGGATTGAGGGCGGGTCGTTTTAAAATGTGGTTTTCGCTGTAGTGCCGCGCCCATTCGTTTTCAAATTGTGCAACGAAGGTGTCACGGAGTCTCATGGTCACCGTACCAGAAATGGTGTGTTGGAAAGATCGGGGACAACGCGGGCGCAATAATTATTTTGATTCGCTGTGTTAAAGTCCCCAAGAAAGGACTTTTGGCACGGTTCTGGATCGTCAGCAGCAGTCAGGCTGATACGTGGCATTGAAATCCCAAGAACAACTTGTTGGCACGCTTCACGATCTTCAAACTGTTTTCTTCCAGCGAGGCAGTTCCCTCAATGGAAATGAACTGCTGTAGGGGCTTATGAAGAGGGAGCGTGGAGGGAGGGTTAATTCCAACATCGTTGATGACTCTTGGGTTTCCACTGGTCCTCCTCCTCCTCCGCCGCTGAACTCGCAGGCAGTTTGCACCCTGCGCCGTCGCCAGAGTTTTTAGCTAGGCTCGATTTCGCGAGGAGTCGAGCTGCTGATTTTGTTTCTCTGGCTGCTGCCGTCCTCCCGTGCTTCCTCAAGGAAGGTCCGCAGCGGTGGCGGAGACCCACAACACTGTGCCGAAACAGAAGCTCTCGGGGGGAGGGGTGGCACTCGTGGGGTCTGGGTGAACTCGGCTTGCAGTGCGAAGTTTGCTTCAAAGTTGCGCCGTCGTGCCGCAACCTGCCGTTAAATGGTTGTCTTGGGACCCCGTCGTTTTTGAAACCTCTCACGGAAGACTCCCTGGGGCATCAGTTTGTCGCCGTGTGTGGCTCTCGTCTTGCTCCTGTGCGTGCTGTGCGGTGCCGTGGCGAAGGGGATGAGAGCATTGAGGCTCGACGGGGTTCCTTGCTTTGTCTGAAGTGTGGAGGGTGGAGCCAGGAAAAGGCCATAAAGTTGAGCAGGCCCTGCGCCCCCTCCACCAATACTGGTAAAATGATTTTGTCTCGTTTTCGGAGAGGGCTGGCCCCGAATCCCCGAATTCGTGCGTTGATCGACCGAGCTATCCCTGCCCCTCGTGTCGGTCTTACAGTGGCTAGCACGCGGGATGTCAGAGCGACAACGTCTGTCGTTGAGTACTCAGTCGACAGTGCAATCCCGTACGAAGCTCGAATGGCTCGCCTGTTGGAGCGGGTACGAGCGCGCGAGCAGAGCCGCCAGGTTTAGTTTCTCGGAGCGAGTGCACCCGTCGCGAGTGCTGAGGGTGGCAAGTCAGCCGCTCTTGGCCTCACAGAATCTCCCCCCAAAGTGCACTCGCCCGCGCAAGTTTTGCGGGCTGGCCCCTCTCTCTTCGGATTGTTCCTGGGAGTCGTCTCATCTCATCTCATTTCATCTCATCTCATCTCATCCTCCTCCTCCGCCTCCCGCTCCCCCCCCTCTCCTCCTCTTCCTCCTCCGTCTCCTCCTCCTCCTCCTCGTCCTGCCCCCGGACCCCCTCCGTGTTGGAATGCAGCGAAATGCCCTGCATCCCTCCAGCGATTACAGTAACCAAGGGAGGTGCAGATGCCAGGCGATCGCAAACATGGATCGAGGGGGCGTGGATTCAGAACGGGTCCCGCTTCATGGGAAAGCGCTGGTTTCCGACGCCGAGCGAGGCGGCACCGGCCGCATTTTGGGGAGGGCACCTCCCCCGATCCATGGATGTGGCGACCGCGCGCCAAATCCACGGATCGCTAATCCATGTTTGCGCGCCCCCGAAGGAAGTAAGGGAGGTGCGCGAAAAATCAAGGGACGTCTTGGGGTCTCAGGGTTGGGTTTCTTGTGGAAGGTTCCTTGTGGTCGAGCCCTTACTGTATTGCAGGTTGGTCCTCGCGTGACTCAGGGCTGTGTTGGTGCATGCCGTGGGCATCAGCATCCCGAGGGAGGCGTGTTCCCCGGGGGACATTCTTCACGTTTGGTCACCGGCGCCGAAGAATTCAGTCGGGCCTGTCTCTCTACAGGAGGAATTTGCGAAAATAGTAAGAAAAATAGTCTGGGGACGATTCCCAAAGTACTTTTGGAACAGAGTGGGTTATTTTTTGACGATTCTTAGTTTTTCGTCCAAAGCCCCCCTGCAGGAGGTCAGGCCCGACTTAACCGAAAAAACTTCAAAAGGGAGCCCCATTCTGACAAGGGGCTGCCTTCCATCCGTGCAGCTGAGTACCGCATGTTCACCTTCCTGTTCTTTCCAGGAGGGGAAAAGCACACAGACACAAAGAATCCTCGATTCCCTAGGAAACCTGGGAAAATCTGAAAAGTGGGGGGAAGACGAAAACCCAGAAAAGACTAGAAACATAAGGGGAATCGGGTTATTTGTGTGTATTGATTTGTGTGTCCCTGTGCCCCCTCATCCTGGTTTTTGAACTTCCAGACAGTTCGAGCGAACACATGAGGTTGGCAAGGAACCCGCGCAGCTGTTGCATCTGTCGAGGGGTCTGGCTTCTCATTTTCAGAAGGCCCCAGCGAACACCCCACTGTGGAACGGAAGCGTCCTCCATCCCTGAAGCCGTCGTTGGCTTTTCACAACGAATGTGGGTGGCGCTTAGGCGAGAACCCCATTAGGACAAAGAGTTGCCCTCCAGAATTGGTTTGTTATAGTTGTTTGAGGCGTATGCGCGCGGCGCTGAAGCGGGAGCTTCTTTTGGCAAAGGGCCCTTGTTCCATCGTAGAAATGGATGCGCTGTTTCACGACGGACGCGCGCGGCGGTAAGGCGAGAGCTCTGTTGTGAACAGGAATCGCCTTCTATCGTTGACGTTGCTGCGGCAGTTTGAAACGAATGTGCGCAGCTTTGTGGCGAGATCACCATTATGAAAAAGCCCTCCCCACCTTCGAAACTCGTGGACATCCACGTCCCAGGACCACAAATGAGCGGCGCAGAAACGAGTTCGATTGTCGCGTTTACGCGCCCTCGTTCCCAATCTAGCGTGCCGCGCTGGCATTACAAGTTTCCCGGCGTGCAGACTGGGCACGTCAGTCCGAACGCAGAAACGTCAGGACTCTAAACAGGGAGAAGTACGATAACGAAGTGTAGCGTTCCTGACAACAGCAGTACGAGAAACCTACGTTTGTGCAAACCTAAATATGAAGTAGGAATACGTGTTTGGACCGCACTGGAAGAGCATGGACAGTTTATAACATTGCTCAATCAATCGCACCCCTTCAGCAATTGGAGAAACGTGTAATAATAATAAGCTTGTGAAGCGCAATCGTGTCGTAAATTGTGGATACGAATGGGTGCTTAAATTCCGTCGTATTCTGATATGTGGTAGGCATTTCCGTGGTGGCCGTGCAGTGCAATGTTTTATACACGATGATCCATGGTGATTGTTTGCTGCTGAATGTTAGCCACACTGTATTCTACATCTGAGTTCCGAACGTTCGCAGACGGTTCCCATCATGAGCAGACGCCGCAGGTCATTCAGGTTTCGCTTGAGTCCTGGCCCTGGGACCTCAGGGACTGGGCTGGGAGCCTTCTTCCATTTCTCAAACCCATCCGTTCCGTGACCAAAAATGTGTGCACGGATTTGATGTGCATGCGTTGTTTCGTAATTGTGCCTTGTTCAGATGCGCACTCTTTATGTCCTACACGTATCCCGTGGTTGAGTGGCAGCTCTCGTATCTTCGATGTGTATTCGTTTTGCATGTTATATTCGCACGCAGATGTGTTTCGCAGACTGGGCGGGCTTTCCCTGGACTTCCCTGAGCGGGAGGGCGTCCCCGAGTTGGCCGACGGTCGATTTAGTGGGGAATTCGCTCTGGGCTCCTGTTGTTTGGTTCCTGAGCCCCCCAGAGCGTCGAGCTTCCTTTGGTCACCCTGGGCGAGCTTCCCTCAGGGCGTGGACTGGGGCGGAGGCTGCCGAGGAGCTTCCTAGCCCCTAGTGAGGGCAACTGGGACTCAGGGTTCGTGTCTGGGGAAATCGTGCAGCGTCGCGGCAAGTGTGTGGATCGCGCTAGAAGCTAGCCAGAGGTGTTGATTCGATGCCAGGAGGTCGCAGCTTGGATCTTGGTGTGTTTCGCACTCGTAGCCTACTCCATTCCATCTGTGCGCGCGCACTTCACACGTGTAGTACTTCTGGCTTGTATCCGTTCCGTTCTCATATTTCCGTTTCCGTTGTGTAGTGATGTCACATTTGTATTTCCAGTTGGCACGTTTAATGTTTGTGTTCTTGCGTTGCACTGATGTCACATTCGTGGCGCGTGGGCCGTGCCTGGATCGTGCTTTCGATTCGCGCGTGTTTCGCATTCGCACTTTCGACTCCTCTCAATGTCGCACCCGACCACCTTGTTTTCGCCGAGGCGAAGGATCCACTGGTCTGCATGGCGCGGGGTCTTGCAACGCTGGCCGCCCGCGTAACCCACCGCATCAAGGTGATTTGCACTCTCGGGAACGACCCAATCATTGTAATCGCTGAAGCGCTTCGGACATCTTGACTGGTTGGTTGGTTAGTGATGTCCTTGTCGGACCTCTTGTGCTTCTGCAGGCACGGCCTCTTTCGCAGGGCTGCCTGTCGGTGGGCTACCCAGAGATGCCCTGGCCTGGCCCAACCCCCTGCCATCGCTGGAAGGCCAGAGAGGGGAGGAAGGGCTACCTAGGGCCTCCACTGCAGCCACTCACGCAGCGACCCAAGAGTGATTACCTCAGCATGAACCCTCGTGACGGCGATTTCAAGACGCTGGCTCTGGCTGTCTCCTGGAGGACGCAACGAGGAACCCCAACCCGGAGAATGTCCGCGGACCCGCGGACCAAAGACGACAAGGGGCCTCACCACGACCCGCCCAATGGAGGCACCCAGGGGCCCCGCCAGCATCGAGGGGCGCTAGGGGCGCATCAGCAGCCTCCCGGGGCACGCCTGGGCGACCGCGGCCAGGGACGCGAGGGGCAGGACGGTCAAGGGGGGAGCCCGCAGAGCTCGACGCCTGGACACCTCGGGGGCCTTGCCCGGTCCTGGCTCGCCGCGGGGCGAAGCACGACGCAGGTGCCAGCCTGTGCGAGGAACCAGGATCAGGACCCTCCCATGGTGTGACGAGGCCGACGACGACGAGGCAGGAGGAGGAGAAGGAGGAGGAGGAGGAGGAGGAGACAGGGGAGGAGGAGGAGCAGGAGGAGGAGGAGGAGGAAGAAGGGGAGGAGAGGAGGAGGAGGAGGAGGAGGAGGAGGAGGAGGAGGAGGAGGGAGGAGGAGGGAGGAGGAGGAGGAGGAGGAGGAGGAGGAGGAGGAGGAGAAGGAGAGGAGAGGAGAGGAGAGGAGGAGAGGGAGAGGAGGAGGAGGGGGAGGAGGAGGAGGAGGAGGAGGAGGAGGAGGAGGAGAAGGAGGAAGAGGATGAGGAGGAGGAGGAGGAGGAGGAGGAGCAAAAGTAGGGTATAGAGGAGGGGGGAGGAGGGCCCAACCGCCTGTGCAGTGGCGCCTGGCGACAGCGCCCGCCACGACGACGACGACGACGACGACGACGTCGACGGCGACGACGACGACGACGACCACGACGGCGATGACGACAGCGACGACGACGACGACGACGACGACGACGACGACGACGACGACGACGACGACAACGGCGACGGTGACGGCGACGACGACGACGGGCGGCGCTCCGACAGCACAGACGCCCAGCTTTCCAGCTTGTTCCAGCCCGTTTGACCGCTCCGCGAAGCTGACGACAGAGGAAGCGATGGAATCCCGCTCCGTCCAGCCCTCCAGGAGGAGCCCGCCCAAGGGCCCGGCAAGCACCCCGGAGCACCAGTGGCCAAAAGGCCTCCCCTCCCCCCCCGCAAGGGCCCCCGGAGGCGACCCATGGTGGCCCAGCGACCACGACGGACGGCCACGCGCAACCCTGACGAGGACTCGGAGGACCCCCCAGGAAGCCTCCACAGCCGAGAGAGAGCGACCGCGCAAAGCCAGTGACCGCAGAGGCCGCCAGGACCAGCTGGCCGCCACCCCTGAGGACCACCCGGAGCACGCTGGGGGATAGACGGCCCCACGGACCTCAGAGGCTTTCAGCCATGCGCAGAGGGGGGTGGGGGGAGGGGGGGGCCTCCTTAGAAGCACCCCTGCTCCTTAGAAGGCGCGGTCCCTGTCTATAGATGTAAGGCCGGCGCCTTCTAAGAAGCAGCCTCCTTCTATCAGGAGGAAAAGAAATACACAGACACAATTGATCCTCGATTCCCCAGAAAATATGGGAGAATATGGGAAGTGGGGGGGGAAGACAGAAACCCAGAACATATTGGAAAATATGGGGAATGCTTTTACTTGTGTGTATTTATTTGTGTGTCCCAGGGCCCCTTCAAAGAAGCCTTCCCCCCTCCCTCCACCCCCTTGTGCGCACCGCCGAGGCCTCGAGGACTGAGAATCAGCCTGGCCCGAGGCAGTTCCCTGCTGGACACAGGAAGGGATCGAGTGAGGGAGAAGAGAGAGGTCTGCTTCCGGCCAGGCCCAGGAGAAGAGAGAGGAGGAGGAGGAGGAGGAGGAGGAGGAGGAGGAGGAGGAGGAGGAGGCGGAGGAGGCGGAGGCGGAGGAGGCGGAGGAGGAGGAGGAGGCGGAGGCGGAGGCGGAGGCGGAGGCGGAGGCGGAGGCGGAGGAGGAGGAGGAGGAAGGGGGGGAGAGAGAGAGAGAGAGAGAGAGAGAGAGAGAGAGAGAGAGAAAAGGGGAAGGACGGAGAGACAGGAACGAGGGGGAGGGAAGAGGTTCTGGTTCTGGAGGCGGAGATGCTTCCTGCGCTCCACCCCGCTCAAAGCGCCCGTCCACAGGCCGAAGCTGGCTCGTCCGCTGCCGACCCGACCTCCCGAGGGAGGGGGGGAGCGGAGCGGGGAGGGGTGGCTCGGGAGGCGACGCGGAGGGGCCCCTCCGGGCCCAGCCCTGCCTGCCAGCCAGACCTTGGGAACCCCCTAAACCGGGCGGTGAGGTACCAGGTGGCGACCTAGCTTGAGGAAGTAGTGAAGCACAACGCCTTCCTCGTGCTCGAGCTTCTGGGCCATCATTTTTCTGACAAGCAGATCGTAGTGGTACGCCGTGAACGCACCCCCGTGCTCCTCCGCCCAAAAAGGTCACCGCTGGGTTTGGGGACGCGGGGTCACCTCCGGGTGTTGTGACTCCTGGACGCACCAATGTGTCCAGGACATCCTCGGAAAACCGCGCGAGTCCCCGAACCGGGTGGTGACACCAAATCGCCCGAGACTCACCGCCAGGTGTTGTCACCACCACGTTTGGGGACTACCAAAGACCTCCTGACCCGACCCCATCGACCAGACGTAAGAGTGACCTTTCGCCAGAGTGACCTTTGGTGCGGGCCCAGTGGGGCCCCCCAATCGCCGAACGCGATGCGATGGTGGCGTCCTGCGCGCCTGTGGTTGGTCCCCCCGCGGCCCAAAAAAGCCGCGCACCAAAGATCACTCTTACCCAGGGTCACTCCTGCGTGTAGCCGACCCCAGCCTGGCCCCAAGCCGGGGCTGCTGGCGTGCCTGGAGGGGGCCGGTTTGATTGGGACAAAAGATATTAAGTTGGGCCTGTCCCTTTACAGGAGGAGTATTCAAACATTGTCAAAAAGTAGTAGAGGGACTATTTTTGATTCTGGTTTGACTATTTGAAGGTTTTTGGGGGGTATTTTTCATTTGTCGTTCAAAATCTGTCTGTAGGGGGACATGCCCGACCTAAGACAAGAGGTCAAGCACTGGCGAAGCGTCCTGGCTTGCCCATAGGCCCAGCAAAGAATGGTCTCGGAACTTCTTGCGGTGTGCGCGAAATGTTCGTAGAAAAGGATTGGTTGAGACTGTCTTATTCTAACACAACGGTCTTAACTATGTTCTCAGAACTTCTGGTGGGTTCTGAGGACATGCCGTGGTAGGCCCAGTGGAATGCCCGGACGGTCGGTCCCTGCTCCAGGAGGGAGGAAGGGGGGGCGCTTGCACCTCTCAGCCCAACGCAACCCCACCCAGCCCAGCCCCACCAACCCAGCCCAGCCCAACCACCTACAGGGGGAGGGAGGGAGGGAGGGAGGGGAGGAGGGAGGAGGATGACTTGGACACGTGTCGGCCGCAGTTGACCCCCTGGGGAGGAGAGGGGAAGCAGGAGGGGGAGGAACACCTGGACACGTGCGGGCGGCATTTTGCACCCCGGGGCGCCCTGGCGGAGGCGGGAGGAGGGAAGCAGGCAGGAGGGCATTCTGCCCCCCCCCCCCCCATGTGAGCACCGACCAGCGCGCTGGCTCTCCCTCTTCTCTTTCTCTTTCGCTGTTTCTTTTCTCTCTCTCTCTCTCGTTTTTTTTATTTCTCTCTCTCTCTCTCTCTCGCGCGGCAGGCACTTCAACGGCAGCGAGAAGAAGGCGTCCGCTCCGCCGGCCGCGGTCGCCCTGCCCCCCCCCTGTCTTGGCCCGACAGGCAGAGCGGTCTCGAGGGAGAGCGGGGGATGGCACGGTCGAGCATTGGCGAAGCGTCTCGGCGTGCCTGTAGGCCTACTCCAGATTTCGTAATAAAAGGGAGGGGGTCTCAACCCTCCCAGACGAGAAGTTTCAGACCCCCCCCCGTGGGAGAACCCTCCAAAACATCGTCCCCAGACCCCCCCAGGCCCTCCAAGATAGCCTGGAAGAGACCCCCCCCCGAAATGAGACCCCCCCTCCCTTTATTACGAAATCTGGAGTACCAAACAATGCTCTAAGAACCTGTGGTGGTTTTGCCGCATTGTTTCTGGAACGTTTCTGGCTGGGACTGCCTTGTTTTCAGACAGCGGGTCTATGTTCTAAGAACATGGTTGTGGTTATAAGAACATTTTTGTGTTCTGAGGCAACTTCGTGGTAGTCCTATAGGAATGCCGGGACGGTCAGTCCCTGTTCAACAAGGGGTCCTGCAGTGGAGACCCACGCCAACAGACGCCCTGGTTTTACCCAAATCAGTGTTTGCACTGAAAGGATCCTGGCGGAAATTGAAAGATTTGGCGAAAGTGTCCCGCCGATTTTGGTTGCCCGCTGGGTTCCCGGTTTCCCGGTTCTGGGTTTCCGGGTTCTATTGGTTCCGGACCGATTTCGGAGGGTTCCGGATTCCTTGGTTCGTGGCCGACCTCCTTATCGATCAAACCATCCATTGATTGGGGCTTGATTTTGGTATAATCCTTTAGGGTTAGGCCTCCCAGATGGGGTCGGAGTACATGGGGTCGGAGGATCGCGCTGCATCGCCGATGTATTGCCGATGCGGCTCGATGCAGAGCCCGATTTGATTCACGCCGACGTCGCCGATGCACCGCCGACGTCGACGACGCATCGCTGGTGCATCGCCGATGCATCGGCGATGCGGCGCGATCCTCCGACCCCATCTGCACCGAACCCATCTAGGAGGTCTCTAGAAACACCCTGCTTCCTTCCAGGGTCCCCTGGGTTTCTTGGGTTTCGATAGTCTTGCTGCGAGAAGCATGACGTTACCACACCAAAAATCACTGGACGTCCTGGGGTCTCAGGATTGGGCTTGTGGAAGGTTTCTTGTGGACTGGCCTCCACTGCAAGCTGGTCCCCCTTTGCCAACTTTCGGATGTAGTTCTTGGGAGGTTCAATTCTGCATCGGCGTTGGTAGATCCGTCATCGCCGCTGGTATATCCGTGGTCAAAATCCAGCCGGATCTGGCATAGTCCCGTTTCATCCGCTGGATTCCGTTGAATCCAGCAGGTTAATCCGCCAAATGGCCCGTATTCGCGCTCGGTATTTCCCAAGTGTTTTATTTTGTTTAGTATTTGTCATGATTTGATTTGTTTCTCCTAAGTTACTCCTCGCGCACCCCCCCCCAACGTCTCCCCCCATGTCTCGAAGAAAAAAATGCCAAAACATATTCGTTCGGCGGTCAACGCGGAATTCCTGGATCGGCGTTGGGCCCCCCCATCCTCCTTGGCGCGCGGGCGGCGCTAGAGGCGCCGCCAGGGAGTTTCCAGTGCAGACCTGAGAACTTAGCGCGGACGTCTGGAGGTTTATGCTTCGTCCTGCCCCTCTGCGTGCTGCACTCCTGCGTGCTGCACTCCCCCTCCCACCCTCGGTGCCAGCCTTCAGTCGGGCCTGTCCCTCCACAGGAGGAAGATCCAAACATAGTAAAACAAACATCCTCTGGGTTAAGTTTTCTTGATTCTTTCGTGGGGCAACGTTTGAATATGTTTGACTATCTTTTAAAGCCCCCATCACTCCTGAAGGTAGAACCCGCCCTCCTGGCCCAGCGCGGCGTCGAGCCCGAAGACGAGCGCAGGAGGAGGAGGAGGAGGAGGAGGAGGATGAGGACGAGGAGGTGGAGGAGGTGGAGAATGAGGCGGACACGCCCGACCCAGTGCCAGCTCAGCCCCTCCCCGGCAGGCGGGCGCCTTCGCGGACGCAGTGGAGGGCCTGCGGGCCGCCCGGTCCGCCGAGCGCGGCAGCGCGGGGGGCCTGGACTACTTCCAGGACCCAGAGGACCCAGGGGGGGCAGGAGGGAGGGAGAGATCCTCCTCCTCCTTCTCCTCCTCCTCCTCCTCCTCCTCCTCCTCCTCCCACTCCTCCTCTCCCTCCTCCTCCTCTTCTCCTCTCCTTACTCCTCCTCCTCCTCCTCCTCCTTCTCGTCCTCCTCCTCCTCCTGCTCCTCCTCCTCCCCTGCCTCCTCCTTCTCCTCCTGCCTCGTCGTCGTCGTCCTCGGGCCGAACGAAAGGGGGAGGGAGTGCTCGGGCCGAACGAAAGGGGGGGATAGGGAAAGGGGGGGTTACGAAGTCTGCTGCATGCAGCTGGTTTCGGCCCCGCGGCCGGGCCCATTCCTCGATACATGGGCGCCTCCGGCGCCGGGAGGCGCCGGGAAAATCAGGTAATTATGTGAGCTGATTCGCAAACCCCCGCTTTGCTATCCCCCCCTTTCGCCCAGCCCGAAGGTGCGAGGAGAGAGGCCGCCTCTTGAGTCTCCTGAGCCTCCTTGGTGGGACCAGGTGGGGGGGGTCTGCACTACACCTCCAGGAAGTTCGACCCTTCGAAGCGGCCTCGCCGGGTCCTCGGGTCTCCAGGAGGAGTGGGATGAGGACCGGCGGGGGAGGAGGAGCGGGAGAAGGAGGAGGAGGAGGAGGAGGACGGTATAATTGTTGGTAAATCATAGTTTTTCTCCGACTTCGGCCCCAGGGCAGCGGGATGGGGGGGAGGGGGGGGGGAAGGGTGAGGCGGGCGAAGCAGCGGGATGAGGACGATCAGGAAGGAGGGAAAGAGTGGGAGGAGAAAAAGGGAGGGGGGAGAGGAGGTTATGGACGAGGAGCAGGAACAGGAGCCTCGCCAGCCTCCTCCCCTTCCCAGACATCCCCCCTTTCCTCACCATGCCCGTCACTCTTCTCGTCCACGTCCGCATCGTCAACGTCCTGGTCCTGTAGTTCTTCCCACTCGTCCGGTCACTCACAAACCAACCCAGAGTCGCTCACTCGCTCACCCATTACTCTCTTGTTTCTCCTCATCATCCGTCTCTTTGTCCCCCTTTCTTCGTCCTCCCTTCTCTCTGATCAGCTTTCCTCGACCTTCTCCCTCCTCCCTACTTCACCCTCATCCCTGCCGCCTGGTCTGTCTTACACCTCTTCGCCCCCCCCCCTCTCCTCCTTCCCCGCCATTCCTGCCTCCCAGCTGCTCCCGAGCTGGCGCTCCCCATCCATCGCCGATCATCGCTCTTCGCCGCCCGATGTTCGATGCACTCTCGGCTTTTTGCTGGACCGCGTTGACGCGGCCGCGGCCACACCGCATCGGACGGCCACCTGCGACAAAAGCACAGGGAGCCCTGCTCTACGCCACGGTGGGGAGGGGCGCCGAGTCGCTCGCGCACCTTCGGAGTCGGTGCGCGTTGCGCCGTCGCGGTCGAGGTGCTGCGGCCCAGCGAGAGCAGGATGTGAAGGGGGAGGGGGAGGACCAGTGCAAGCCCAAGGCGCATCAGCGATGTTGTAATACACTGTCCCTAGAAGTTCCGTCACCACAGGTCCCTACAAGAATGTGTTGTCAATACGGGAAGTGCCCCGCTTGAAGACAACCGTCCCATGACCTTCTTCGCGCCACAACGCCATTTCTAGTACTTCGGCGCCACGAATCAACCTTGCCGTTGCGTCTGAGCGGCCTAGCCACCCTGACACGTGCCAGAACACAGTTCTTTGCGCCTTGAAATCCTGAATCGCGCTTGGGCACAATTCCTGGGACGTCCGTCATAAGAGCCCTTAACACTGCTCTACCAGTTTAAGACGAATGGGCACGGTGCTTTGGTGAGAGCCTTCTTTTCTAAATGAGCCGCCCTCCATTGTACCCGTGAAACTCGTGCAACGTGTTAGAACGAATACGCGCTGCGCTAAGCCGAGTGCCACATGTTAAAAGCCACCCGCTCTCCATCCGTGAGACTCTTGCAAACTGTACGACGAATGTGCGCGGCGCTGCGGCGAGAGACACACTTTGAAAACTAGATCCCCTTCATGTGTAACGCTGTTGCATATTCGAAGCGTCAGAATCATAATTGTTGGGGGAGTCTCAAGCAAAACGCCCGGCCCGCTCTACCAACACGTCTAGGGTGCGGCAGGAAACATATGTTTACAAGGAAGAAGGATGGAGGAGGAGAATGAGGGGGAGGAGGAGGAGGAGGAGGAGGAGGAGGAGGAGGAGGAGGAGGAGGAGGAGAAGGGGGAGGAGGAGGCGAAGGAGGAGGAGGAGTATGGTGAGGAGGAGGGGGAGGAGGAGGAGGAGGAGGAGGAGGAGGAGAAGGAGGAGGAGGTGGAGGAGGTGGAGGAGGAGGATCAATAACCGGAGCAGGAGCAGGAGCAGCAACAGCAAGAAAAGATGCAGGAGACGAAAGCGGGGGTGGAAGTGGAGGACGAGAGGCGCATCGGACCAGGATGGGGAGGAGGAGGAGGAGGAGGAGGAGGAGGAGGAGGAGGAGGAGGAGGACCAGTTCAAATCCAGGACGCGCCAGCGCTGTTGCAATTCATGTTCCCCCAGGGAGAAGCAGGACGGGGGGCGCGGCGGGGGGAAGTGGGCGGGGGGGGGGGATCGGGCGGAGGAGGCGGAGGAGGATGGAGGAGGCGGAGGAGGAGCGGCGGCGGCAGCAGGCACAGGAGGAGCGACGGGCATCGGGACGGAGGGAGGGCCTTCCCGCCGCGCGACCAGGACCGAAGGATTGCAATCCTGGGTTTTTTTGCAATCCTGGGTTTTTTTTGCAATCCTGTTTTTACCTAACAGCTTTTGCTGATAGGTTTCTAGTAGGGTCAAAAGAGAGCATCATGACTCCTCAGGGGGGTCTGGGCGGGTGCCGGGGAGGAGAACCGGGAATCGCTTTTCGCCAACAGTCACACACTTCGTGCTCTTCGACCTCCCAGAACTCCATTCCCGGGCCGAATTCTGGAGAACCGGGAACAGAGCCGGGCTCGTTTTTCGTCCACAGTCACACATTTCGTGCTCTTCGACCTCCCAGAACTCCATTCCTGGGCCACATTTTGAGTGCCCGGAGCCAACTGTAGGCCACTTCGTGCTCTTCGAGTTCCCAGAACTCCATTCCCGGGCCACATTTTGGATGCCCGGAGCCAACTGTAGGCCACTTCGTGGTCTTCGAGTTCCCAGAACTCCATTCCCGGGCCGCATTTTGAGTGCCCGGAGCCAACTGTAGGCCACTTCGTGGTCTTCGACCTCCCAGAACTCCATTCCCGGGCTACATTTTGGATGCCCGGAGCCAACTGTAGGCCATTTCGTGGTCTTCGATTTCCCAGAACTCCATTCTCGGGCCGCATTTTGGATGCCCGGAGCCAACTGTAGCCACTTCGTGCTCTTCAAGTTCCCAGAACCCCACCCCCGGGCCACATTTTGGATGCCCGGAGCCAACTGTAGGCCACTTCGTGGTCTTCGATTTCCCAGAACTCCATTCCTGGGCCACATTTTGAATGCTGAGGCAGGCTGATGCTGCGGCCGAGGCATGAGGGCGAGGCAGGCTGAGGCGAGGCCGAGGCTGAAGGCAGACTGAGGCTGAGGCTGAAGCAGACTGAGGCTGAGGCTGAGGCAGGCTGAGGCTGAGGCTGAAGCAGGCTGATGCTGAGGCAGGCTGAGGCTGAGGCTGAGGCTGATGCAGGCTGAGGCTGAGGCAGGCTGAGGCTGAGGCCGAGGCTGAAGGCAGACTGAGGCTGAGGCTGAAGCAGGCTGAGGCTGAGGCTGAGGCAGGCTGAGGCTGAGGCAGGCTGAGGCTGAGGCTGAGGCAGGCTGAGGCTGAGGCTGTGACTGCGACTGCCGTTGCCGCTGCGACTGTCATCGCGAATGCGACTACGACTGCGAGAACAGCAGAATTCTACAACTGGATTTTCATCTGAATCTTAAGGGGAATGCTTTCAGATATGCTTCTACATATCGCTGTTAGGTTGCTTTGCCGGGAAAATGTTTTGCAATCCTTTTGGTTTTTTACCTAACAGCGTTTGCTGATAGGTTTCTAGTAGGGTCAAAAGAGAGCATCATGACTCCTCAGGGGGGTCTGGGCGGGTGCCGGGGAGGAGAACCGGGAATCGTTTTTCGCCAACAGTCACACACTTCGTGCTCTTCGACCTCCCAGAACTCCATTCCCGGGCCACATTCTGGAGAACCGGGAACAGAGCCGGGCTCGTTTTTCGTCAACAGTCACACACTTCGTGCTCTTCGACCTCCCAGAACTCCATTCCTAGGCCACGATCCCAGAACTCCATTCCCGGGGATGCCCGGAGCCAACTGTAGGCCACTTCGTGCTCTTCGAGTTCCCAGAACTCCATTCCCGGGCCACATTTTGGATGCCCGGAGCCAACTGTAGGCCACTTCGTGCTCTTCGAGTTCCCAGAACTCCATTCCCGGGCCACATTTTGAATGCCCGGAGCCAACTGTAGGCACTTCGTGTTCTTCGAGTTCCCAGAACTCCATTCCCGGGCCACATTTGAATGCTGAGGCAGGCTGAGGCTGAGGCTGAGGCAGGCTGAGGCTGAGGCAGGCTGAGGCTGAGGCCGAGGCTGAAGGCAGACTGAGGCTGAGGCTGAAGCAGGCTGAGGCTGAGGCTGAGGCAGGCTGAGGCTGAGGCTGAGGCAGGCTGAGGCTGAGGCAGGCTGAGGCTGAGGCTGAGGCTGAGGCAGGCAGGCTGAGGCTGAGGCCGAGGCTGAAGGCAGACTGAGGCTGAGGCTGAAGCAGGCTGAGGCTGAGGCTGAGGCAGGCTGAGGCTGAGGCAGGCTGAGGCTGAGGCTGAGGCAGGCTGAGGCTGAGGCTGTGACTGCGACTGCCGTTGCCACTGCGACTGTCATCGCGAATGCGACTACGACTGCGAGAACAGCAGAATTCTACAACTGGATTATCATCTGAATCTTAAGGGGAATGCTTCCAGATATGCTCCTACACATCGCTGTTAGGTTGCTTTGCCGGGATAATTTGCAATCCTTCGCGACCAGGACCAAGCGGCGACCGAGGGGCGGGAGCGGCAGCAGCTCCAGGAGGCCCCACGGGGGGCCGCCGTCGGCAGCACGCGCCGACGCCGTCGCCGTCGCCGCCGCCGCCGCCGCCCTCCTCCTCCGCCGCCGTCCTCCTCTTCCTCTCATCCTCCTCGTCCTCTCCTCCTCCGTCTCCTCCTCCTCCTCCTCCTTCCTCCTCCTCCTCCTCCTCCCCTGCCTCCTGCCTCCCTCCTCCTCCCTCCCCTCCTCCTCCTCCTCCTCCTTCCTCCTCCTCCTCCTCCTCCTCGGCCGCCGCGTCATTCCGTTCTCCTGCGTCGCGGGCGTCGCGGTATCAGAACAAGCACGTGCGACCGGCGTTTCTGGCCCGTCCTGGCATCGGAGCTTCAGAGGCGGGGGTCAAGGCAAACGGGGGTCGGCCAGGGCACCAGATCCTGCAGGATCCTGCGAAGACCCCCTCTGGCTGACCCTGGTTGGCGAGCTGCTCGTGGCCGCGAGCCGGCCGCGCATATTGGCTGACCCGGGTTTGCGAAGCCCTGCGTTGCATTTTTTTGTTCCTGCATTGCAGTTTTTGGTTTCCTGCTGACCCGGGTCTGATTGACCGGGGTCAGCAGATCCCCGGTGGCATTCAGTTGGGCTTATAATAAGTCTTGGATACGATGTTTCTAGCATTTGTTTTACAACTTTTGAGTTTTTGATTTTTGATATTTCCTCAAAAATCCGCCTGTAGGAGGACATGCCTGACCTAGTCCTGGCATAGGGGGGAGATGCAAAGCTGGGGTCGAGGGCTCCGGTCGCGAGTGGTCCCTGGCGTCGCGGTTCACCACGGCGTCAGATTTCGGGGGCGTCGACGTGCACCTCCCCCGCTGTCTCCTCGCTCCGCTTCCCGTCCCCGTCCTCCGGCCTTCCTCCTCCCTCCTCCCTCCTCCTGCCTTCAAGGGCAACATGACGGGGGGGAGGCTCAGGAGGGTAAATTTAACTGCGCTGCATCGCCGATTCCAAGTCGATGCTTCCGCTGCTGAGGCGGTCCTTCCTGTGACGTTCCCCCTCACGCCTCCTGTCCTGGAGACTTTCAAGGGCGCGGAGGCTTTGTGGGCCCCAGAAACGCCAGGGCCGTTCTTCACCGTTTCCAAAAAAATGTCCCTTGCACATGGAAACGGCAAAAAAACGGCGACCGGAAACGGCAAAAAACTGCTCCAGGATTGGAACCGGAGCCGGAACCGGTCAAAAAACGGCGACGGAACCGGTAAAAAAACGGCGTCGGAACTGGCAACAAAACGGCAGAACGGAACCAGTCAAAAAACGGCCCTGTCGTTTCCAGGGCCCACTAAGCGCGGAGGTCCAGGGTTCCTTGCCTCCGACACTGGCAGCTGCTCCAGAGGCGCTTCCGCAGCCGCCTGCTGCACCGAGGGTGACTGTGGTTCCGACGCCGCCTGCGGCCCTGGCGGCGGCCGGGGCCAAAGCGTGACGGCGCCGCCGGAAACGCGAGCCGAAGGAGCCGGACGTCCGTTCGAAGGAAGCCTAGATGGGCTTGAAGGAGTGGCCGCTGGCACCCCCACCAGCGGAGGCTGCCTCGAGCAGCACGCCGCTGGCGCCTCCGCTGGCCCTGATCGTGAAGGAGTGTCCGATGGCCCGAGAGGAGGCTGACTCGATCAGCTTGCGGCGCCGGTGCCGCCGCCGCGTCCGCTGGCACGGATTGTAAGTACGGACGCCGCCAAGGTGGAGGTGAAAGTCGAGGAGGTCTTCATCGGCGACCGTGCACGCCGGCGGAGGAGACTTGAGAAACATTTTGATCATGCAGATTCTGCTTCAGTTGCACGTTTTGCTGAGCCTCCGTCGAGGGCTCGCCCACCAGTTGCAAAAATATCCTCAATCGTATGTTGGGCTGAGCCTCTTTCTGAGGCTCGCCCAGAAGATACTCTCCCGTGTGTGTGTGTGTGTGTGTCGAGGCGGTCTCCGCCGTCAGTTCGATGCTCAATCTTGGATGTTGCCTTTTTGGGGGGTGTGGGAGATACCTCCCTCGGCTGAGGCGCTCTCGGATGAGTCGGTAGCGCACACTTTCGGATTCGGTGGGAATGGTTGCGGGGTTTTGAAATGCCTCCCTCGGTCGAGGATCGCCCAGCGCCTGCACCCGATCCTTCGCCAGAATACCCTGACGTCTTCGGGCATGTGGGGTTCGATGGTGTACTGACGAGCAAAGGATCCAATTTTGCCGCCGGTGCCATTTTGACGCCCACTCCTTCGGTCGAGGTGGCGAGATCGGCGGGATCATTGCAACAAGTTTGATTCGATGGTGAACCCAACGATGGGTCCGTTTTGCCGCCGACGACGGTTTTGGCGCCGCGTCCTTCGGTTGAGGTTGTTGATTCGCGGGTCCTTTCGACACCTGTTCATGGGAGTAAGTTTGTCGCCAATGCAATGCCAGATTCGCTTCCCGAGTAGGCCGCGGTCTCGCCCGCGCCGCTCTGCGTCCGGGGGGGGGGGGGGCTGCCTCTTCGGGCCACGGGGGCCATCCAGCGAGGACCCGGGACGAAAGACAGGTTCCCCCCGAGAAGGGGTGACAGCTCGGGGGCCCCGTGGATTGAAGCCGTGAGTCAGGCCAGGGGTTGTCTGGGGAGGATGTTCAGGAGCGGAGCGAGGAGGAGAGGAGGGCAGAGGAGAGGAGAATAGAGGAGAGGAGAGGAGAGGAGAAGGGTGTCGACGATATGGATTCGCAGATCCTGGCCAGGCCCGTCCTGCGGGAGGAGAAGGAGGATGAGGAGAAGAGGAGGAGGAGGAGGAGGAGGAGGGAGGAGGAGGAGCAGGAGCATAAGGAGGACGGAAGGAGGAGGAAGGAGGAAGGAGGAAGGCGGAAGGAGGAATGAGGAAGGAGACGGAGGAAAGGAGGTGGGAGAGGGAGGAAGGAGTAAGGAGGAAGGAGGAAGAACGGAAGAAGAGAGTTTGGAAGGAGAAGGAGGAAGGAGGACGACGGAAGGATGGAGGGGGGACGGGAGGAAGGATGAAGGAGGACAGGAGGAGGACGCAGGAAGGTGGAAGGCAGGAAGGAGGAGGAGGATGAGAGAGATGAAGGATGAGGAGGAGGAGGAGGAGGAGGAGGAGGAGGAGGAGGAGGAGGAGGAGGAGGAGGGAGGGGGAGGGGGAGGGGGAGGGGAGGAGGAGGGGGGAGGAGGAGGAGGAGGATGGAGGAGGAGGAGGAGGAGGAGAGGAGGAGGAGGAGGAGAGGAGGAGGAGGGGGAGGGAGGGGAGGAGGGGGGGGAGGATTGAGGATATGAGGAGGAGGAGGAGGAGTAGGAGGAGGAGGAGGAGGAGGAGGAGGAGGAGGGGGGGAGGGAGAGAGGAGGAGGAGGAGGAGGAGGAGGAGGAGGAGGAGGAAGAGAGGAGGAGAGGAGGAGGAGGAGGAGGAGTGAGGAGGAGGGGAGGACGGAGAGGAGGAGAGGAGGAGGAGGAGGAGGAGGAGGAGGAGGAGGAGGATGAGAAGGAGGAGGAGGAGGGGGGGGGGAGGGGGAGGGGGGAGGAGGAGGAGGAGGAGGAGGGTGGGAGGAGGAGGAGGAGGAGGAGGAGGAGGAGGAGGAGGGAGGAGGAGGAGGAGGAGGAGGAGGAGGAGGAGGAGGCTGAGGAGGAGGAGGAGGAGGAGGGTGTTGGAGGAGGGGGAGGACAAAGAGAAGGAAGGAGGAAGAGGAAGGAGGGAGGAGAGGACGGAGGAGGAGGAGGGAGCGGGGGCCAGCGAGGAGGGGAGACGTTGGAGGGAGGAGGCTGCCAGTCCTGCTGGCCCCCCCCAAAAGGTTCGCAGGCAGGTGGAGGACATGGAGGCGGCCCCGCGACCGCGCGCGCGGGCCGCCTCCGGGGAGCGCTCGCGGCGACGAGCGATCGCTGGCGGGCGTGCCCTCCTCCATAGGAGGAAGAACTCGGAGGTTGACAGACCTCCTACCCTCAGAGCCCCGAATCATCAGGGACAACTCGGGTCAGGGCTAACTCGGGTTTGTTTTTTCGGGAACCCGAACCCGACTTACCCCGGACCCGAGTTAACCCGGATAATTCGGGCGTCCAGAGCCCCGAATCATCAGGGGTAACTCGGGTCAGGGCTAACTCGGGTTCCCTTTTCGGGGATCCAAACCCGAGTTACCCCGGACCCGAGTTGCCCTGGATAACTCGGGCGCCCAATACCCTGACACGACGGCTAGCGAATTGGCCGTTCTCGGTTCGCGAGAGGGCGTCGCGGCCGACATTTTGCGGGTCCAGGTCCGTCGGTTTCGGTCCTGGGCCGCTTTCACGCAAGGGTGGTCTACTGAAGGATGGTTTGTCCACCGCCGAATAATCATAAGAAATCAAGAATTGTCTGGTGATGATTTTGTCTGGCTCGTTTGACTATGTCTTGTTATGTGTTGATTGTGCAAGTGTTTCTTCCAAACTCCGTCCGACGCACGATGGATCGCTGGGAGGCCATTCCCATTGCCAGTTACAGTTTTAAGGCGGGCCTGTCCCTCGTAAGATCGAGGTCGGCTCGGCGAGGGTACCCTAAGGTTGCTCATATTTGTTGGATGTTCTTATGGTGATTCCTGGGGAGAGTACCCTTGGAGATTGTGTTTGTTTTGGCCGACGAAGGGTCTCCTGCTCTTGAAGGATGTTCTCCCGGCCTAGGTCGGACCGTACCCTCCTCCTTTCCCTCCTCCCGCCTCCTCCACCTCGAGAAGGCCGGGGTGGCTCTCCAGAGGGGGCGCCGCTCTCGCAGAGGGTGGCACACGGTGCAGACAAAAAAACACATCCGAAAAGCACGTTTCAGATAGCATCTACGAGAAATTGCTGACGCTTCGTGCCTTCGCCCCCGTCTGGTTGGGGTGCCTCCCTTTCCTTCGTCTGGCCACCCTGGTCGCTCTGGGGACGGCCCGCCCGCCCACCCACCCGGGGTGCCCCCGGCCGCTCGGGCCTGCCACCCGCTCGTGGTCGCCGCTCCCGCCCTTTCGGGGTCGACGGACGCCCTGTCCTCCCCCGCGCAGGTCTGGGCGCCCTAACCCACTGATTCGGCGACGCCGCTCACGCCGGGAACGGTTTCCTGGCGTTTCGCCGCTTCGCTGCTGGCACTTTGCTCGGCGTCGTCACTGCTCCTTCGCCGCGGCCTCCGCCGTCGCGCGCTCTCCCTTCGCGCTGACGTCCGCCATCTTCGCGCACGCGGTCTCACGGCTACCCCTCGGCGATCCGGGCTCTTCTGTGGAGCGCTTGCACGTCGCCTTCGTCCTCCTCGATTACGTGATGGTGGTCATCGGGTACGAGGACCTGCTCTTCTTTGCCATGTTGGCGCTGCACGTGGACCTGGTGCACTTCCCGGTCCTCCTCACCCGCCGAGCGTTGCGCCATTCGCTTGTGGGCGCGCGGCCTGATTCAGATGGCGGTTGCGACTTTCTGACGGCGCGCGGCTGTTCCGCATCGCTCGCGGACAAAAAAGTATCCCCGCCAGCCCATCCAGAAACGATGCCCAGCGAAGTTGAGGTGATCAGGGAAGTGTGGGGGCACGCAGACTAACAAAGGGCGGGGGAAGGCGTCATATGCACCAAGAGGGGGAGGATGGAGGAGGAATCGTCGTTGGCGGAGGAGGAGGAGGTGGAGGAGGAGGGCGACGACGAGGTGGATGAAAAGGTGGAGACGGAGGAGAAGGAGGAAGAGTTGGGTAGCTCTGGGATCCTTTTGGGGACCTCGTGCGGGGCCTCCTGGGAGCTTCTTGGAGGCCCCTTGGGGCCGCGTGGGCGCCTCTTGGGGCCCTGTTGGAGAGCTTTTGGGAGCGGAACCATCTTGGAAACATCGATCCAAACAGAGGGAAGCTTCAATTTGCCTCCCCCTCAAGCACCGAACATCGCCTACTGGACCCCTCGTGGGGCGCTCTTGGGCTCTCTTGGGGCCGCTTTTGGGGCTCATTTGGGCCTCTCCTGGGTCTCTCTTGGGCCACGTTGGAGCCGCGTCGAGGCCTCGGATGGCCATCGGAAGCGTAAAGGCGAGAATGCAGCGATCTTGATGTTCATTAGGTGTGGCTTCTTGGTGGCCTCTATGCACGTCTCGGACGCCTCTTGGAGCCGTCTTGTAACGTTCTTGGTGCCTCCTGGAGCATATTGGGAACCATACTGAGGCACCGTGCGCTGTCTTGAGCCATCTTGGGGCCCGCCTTGGACTTCCAGGGGCCCTCTTGGAGCAAACTTGGGCCATGTTGGATGGTCCACCGCCTCGCCGCCCCCTCGTCCAATTCCAGGGGACAGGATAGGGGGAGGGGTAAGCCCCTCCCCGAAGGGGAAAAAAGGGGTTGGAAGGGCTGGTGGGACTCGGCGCGTTCCGTGGCGCAAAACCGCGCGCGATCGCAGTGAGGTAACCTCCTTAGTCTGGTGGGTTACAGTCGGCACTGATTAGTAGGTCGGTCGTGCCGAATCAGGAGTGCCCTTGTGTCCTGTGTCTCGCGACCCACGCCCCCTACATTCCTATGGCAGAGTGGCACTCGGGAGGGTCTTGTGTCCTTTCGCGTGTCCTGTCCAATCAAAGCCGACTGTATGCTGAAGAGTTGTTGCAGGGCGCGCCGCTCCTCTGGTGCCGTGCGCGCCTGACGCCACGCCAGGGCACGCTGTCCACCCGAGCGGTTTCCCCAGGGGGGGGGGGGTCGGCGGCGGGGTGCGCACGGGAACCGCGCCTGCCTTTCCCCTGTCCTGCGACGCGGCGCGCGGACCCGGCGCGCAGACCCTGCGACGCACCCAGGCTACGGCGTTAACTCAGGCACGTCCCTGTGCAGGAAGAATATGCAACAATTGTAAAAACAAATTGTATCCCAAAGTCGGCCCGTCGTGGAGCGATCCGGCGTGAACGGAACGGCCGATCGTTCAAGTTTGAAAGATCCCCGCGGCGTCAGGAACCAACGCCGGGGTCGACACGACGCGAACCTGCCACAGAAAGGGGGAGGGGAGGTGGTGGTGGTGGTGGTGTACATTCACCACCACCACCACCCTCCTCACCCTTTCCCTCCCTCAGGGAAGTAGGGAGGGGGAAAGGAAGAGGGTGGATCGAAGAAAACACAACGGCATAAACATAAACTGTTGGCGCTCCGCGCGGATTTTTTGGATCCGCGCTGGGCCCCCCTGGCGCGCTCCGCGCGCCGGGGAGGGGGGGCCAAGCACAGATCAAAAAATTCCGCGCGGAACGCCAAAAGTTTATGTTTTACGCCTGCTTGCTGTCATCTAGTGGAACAAGGAGGGGGAAAGGAGGTGGCGGCGGTGTATATGCTTGGGGCCCGCCCATGGCGCGCGCCCTCCCGTGGCGGGTGGCACGGGCGTGCACGGGCGTGCACGGGCGCGAGGAACGGCCAGCCCGGATGCCCTGGCGGGCGGCGCGCGCCCCCTGAGATGTCCGAGGTGACGGAGCAGCTGAAGCATCGCATGCGTTTGTTCATTAATTCTCTTTTGCAGCTGAAGCATCGCATGCGTTTGTTCATTAATTCTCTTTTGCCGCTCGGCGCGGGCCCTCGCACCCCCTTTCCCCCCCCCCCCCCGTGGAGTAGATCTTGGCTGTTTTTGTTGGCGCTTGTTTCGAGCAGGTGGGGTCTCCCCCATAGGACGCACGGTTCCAAACACTGGCACTAAGCAGAGGTCCAGAGACACCCCCGTCCTCCCCCTCCCCTTACGCGCAGTGTCGAAACGCCAAAACAAATTAAAAACGCGCACGTCGCGAAATTCCACGACTGGAGCTTTGGACCCTTTCTCTTGCCGGCGCGATCGAACTCTTAACGGACAGTATGGGTACGAAGACCAGCAACGATTCTTGCCCATTTTGAGCAGCATTCGTTGTCCGCGTCGCCGCGGACGTGGTCCCTTCGGGGCAGGAGGCCGCCTGCCCAACAGCGGCCGTTGTGGGTTTGGGACAGCATTTGTGGTGAGGCACCGTACAAGTTTTGTCCCGTGCCCATTGCGGGCGTCATTCTTTTTGCCGCGCTCCTTGGCCCGGAGCGACCTCTGAAACGGGCAGGAGGGAGGAGGGAGGAGGGAGGAGGGAGGAGGGCGGGGGAAGATGGAGGAGGGAGGAGGGAGGAGGGAGGGGGGAGGAGGGAGGAGGGAGGAGGAGGAGGAGGAGGAGGAGGAGGCGGAGGAGGAGGCAAGTCGCCACAGTGCAGAAGGATGGCGAAACGCCCGGACCTCGGGGGCGGGCGGCCAGGCTGACCCTCGCCCTGCGCCGGGCCCCCCACGCGAGCGCGCGTGAGCACCCTCGTCTCCGCCATGACTTGCCGCGCTGGTTTGGGACGACTGACTTGGGTGCTGTGCCCAACAGCAGTTCCTGTTCGTTTTGAACCGGACTCGCGGTCGGTGTCGCCGCGGCCGTACCCATTCCGGGCGTCCAAACTGGTGGCCTGCGAAAGCCTTCGCGCAATGTCGCTATACAGCGTCCTCCTCCTCCTCCTCCTCCTCCTCCTCCTCCTCCTCCTCCTCCTCCTCCTCCTCCTCCTCCTCCTCCTCCTCGTGGTGATGTCCTGACCACGTGGACACCCGCGAGGCCCCGTTTCCGAGCAGCTCTCTGTGGACGGCCCCGGGGCCTGGCGCGGGCCTCCAGAGGCAGCAGAGCAGCGAAAAACGTGCCCGTCGCGCTTTTTTTCCAGAGCGCAAGGGGCCGGGCGGGGTCAGGACTGAGGCGAAGTCCGTTCCAGACCCAGACACGATCGCGTCGTAAAAATAGGGGGCCACATGCGAACCCTACCCCTACCACCCACGATTTCTGAGGGTGAGGGTGGGGCTCACTTCGCTCGGGAGCTCTGGAACGAAGTGAACCCCACCCTCCCCCTCAGAAATCGTGGGGGGTAGGGGTAGGGTTCACATGTGGCCCCCTAAAAAAGATCAGGACGGCACAGTCTTCACTATTTTCGGCCCCTAAGGGGGCCCTCGCCAGTCCCAAGCGCCGTCAAAAGACGACTCGGGATGAAGCACCGGCCCCAGGGAACGGGTCTGGCTTTTGGGGACGCGGTAGTGAAAAATTCAGGACGTCGCATGTCTGGGGAGCGCTCAGGAAGCATTCCAGCACGCTCTGAGACTGAGAAGGCAGCGGCGCCCAGCACATCTTCCAGAGCCGACGGTTCTCAGAGATCTCAAGACCCGTTCTTGATCGTCGCTCGCGTCGTGAATTCCTGACCACGTGGAGCCCCGGAGGACTCGGCTCGGACGAGCGTAAATCCGTTCCAGGACGTTCCGATAATTACGCTCTCAGAGCGTTCGGGCACGCTCTGAGATGGCCGCGGCGCCCGATGCATCTTCCAGATCCAACGGGTCTCAGCGATTCCCGATTTATCCGCACCCGATTTTGTCCTCGTCCTGGTTTCGTCTGAAGGAGGTATGGTATGGGCCTTAGTGGGCCCCAGAAACGGCAGGCCCGTTTTCTTATCATTTCCGAAAAAGTGTTTCTTGAAAATGGAAGCGGCAAAACAACGGCGACCAGAAACGGCAACAAAAATGCTCCAGGATTGGAACCAGAGCCGGAGCCGGTAAAAAACTGTGACTGACCGGTAACAAGAACGGCGTCGTGCTTTGCAACAGAAACGGCAATACAGAACCAGAAACAAAAATTGCCTTGTCGTTTCCAGGGCCCACTGAGGTTAAGTCGGGCCTGTCCCTCTACAGGGGGAATATCCCAAAATAGTTCAAAAACAGTCTGGGACGACTTTTTGAGCATTGTTTTGCCATTTGGGGGCATATTTGGGGTATTTTTTTTTCGTCGAACATCGGCCTGTAGGGGGACATGCCCGACCCAACACTGAGGTCTGGGCGCGTGCGCTCTGCGCTGGCCCCAGGATTCTCGGGGTGGCCCAGACGGCCTCCAGGGCACCCCTCGCAGAGGGCCCCAGAAGGGCCCTAACATGGAGGACCAGTTTGAAACATATCCCTATGTTTGACATCACCTCACATCGATGCCGATCTTAAGGATTCCCTCAGTTTCTGAGGGCCTATCCCTAAGATTGTCCTCGCTGTTTGCTCGCCCATCTTAGGGATAGGGATAAGTTCGAGGCTGGTTACCAGAGGGGCCCCAACATGGCCCAGGGGCGCTTCCGGCAGCGTCCGACGCTCGGGTCTGGGCTCCTGCGCTCTGCCGCTTCCAGGGCCACGGAAGTCGGGCCTCTGTCCCTCTACAGGAGGAATGCCCCAAGATAGTCACAAAAAAAAAGCCAGGGGGCGACTTTTCGAGCATTTCTGTTGCCATTTGGACGCGTGTGTTGGGTATTTGTCCCTCGTCGAACCTCGGCCTGCAGGGGGACAGGATGCCCGACCTAAAACACCGAGGTCGGGGCTCCTTCGCTCTGCGCCGACCCCCGGCGCGCGGGCAGCTGGCTCGCAGGGGCCCCGCTGGATGCGCTTCGAAGTCCTGGTCAGAACGCACCCGGGAGAGGCCTGGGGAGCGGCGGCCTCAGTCTTTTTCGGAGTCCCCAGGCGGAGAGCGCCTCGCCCGAGCGCCTGGCGCCCCGAGGCGGGGATTTCTCCATGCCCACCGCCTGCTGCAACGACCTTCCTGGACCTCGGGGAGTTGCTTGATGTACTTTATTAGTGAATTCAATTGGTTTTAGGGTTTTAACAAATGGTCGCAGCCCCGCAGAGGGCGTGCGTAGCGACGCCCCAAATGCTCGGTCTCCAGTACTTCTACGTGGCGGCGCCCCCGCAGGCACGCAGAGGGCACGCGTGGCGACGGGGGCAACGCCACGCAGAGCTTCTCAAGACCAAACATTTAGAATACCACTCGTTTCCACTACGAAAGTAAACACATTTGGGCCCCGCCGGCGCCCCCCCCCGCGAGGCCCACGTGCGCCGGCTGCGCGTGGCGCTGCAGGAGACGCAGCTCGGGCCGCTGCAGCCAGGCCCGAGCCGGCGGGCGCCGCGCGCGGCGGCCCGTCGGGGCTGCTCGGGCCGCGCCTCCCGACGACGCCCTCGAGATCCTCGATCCTTGACCTTCGATCCTCGATCTCGGAGGAGGACAGGGTACCCATGCCTCTACCTCGATCCTCGATCCTCGATCCTCGATGGATCCTCGATCTCGGAGGAGGGAGAGGTAGCCATACCTCTACCCTTGTGGGGGCTCCTAGGAGGCCTTGTCGCCACCGCTGGATTCGCTTCGAAATCCTGGTCAGAACGCACCCCCGGAGAGGTTCGGGGAGTAGCGCTATCGGTACCTTTGGGTGCCCCCCTCTGATTCAAGGTACTCCTGGCTGGATCCTCGAGGGTCGAGGGCAGCCTTCGGCACCGGGCTCTCGGCTCTGGCCTTGTGGCCGCCCAGAAGGCGCCCTCCCGACGCCGGAGCACTGCTGAGGTGGCCAAGGGCCACGGGTGGATGCGGATGTGGACTGTACTGTCTGTCCTGACGATCCCAGGGCTTCGCCCTCTCCCGGCCGCCGTGAGGCCCCGCCTTCTTCCGCCCTCTCTCTGCTAAGTAAAGCTGTGCGCGTCCCGCTTGGCTTTCAGCGGGAGTGGTTCGCTCTCGCCCCGCAGATCAGAAAAGGATCCGTCCTGAACGAGCCTGTAAGCATGCCGTTGCGCATGCCCTGAGTGGCTTCAAGGGGGTGAGGTAGCGCTGCAAAGTTGGCTCCGCCCACCACGCCGAGATGGGTCCCCCCCTGAGCTGCCCAGGGCACCTGCAGCCCACTCTTATAGGCAGACATAACCCACCTTGGCATCCACTTGGAGCCTGGCATCCACTTAGATCCCCCCTTCATCCCCGTAGCAACCCGAGGAGCGATCTGAGCTCCCCTCGTTCTGCCTCACCTCCCAAGATGCCCAGCTCAGAGGATGGAAATCTACAGATACGGCAACCCTGCCCTCGTCACCGCGGCCGGACTCGCCTCGAAATCTGGAGGGGAGCGCGCCCCCGGAGAGGTCCGTGGGTCCGTGTTGTAGAGGTATATCGTTTTCGTTTCCAAAGCAACGTAACGTCCCCTGCCTCTCTTGGCGTTCGCGCTCTCGGCGGCAGCTGAGGAGTCTGCAGCCTCACCGTCATGGGGTCCTTGTGGGCGGTGGCTTCAGCAGTGGGGGAAAATCCGAAGACTCAAAAGTCCAGCGTGAATGGGTCGGTTTCTTTGCCGTTCTGAAACTCTGGGGGCCGTCTGAAGGCCCCAGAGACCATCAGAACACGACTCGGGTTGAAGAGAGCATCCCCCAGGACGGGGTTGACAGCGCGAGGGGGTGCGCACTATTCGTCCCCCACCACACACGCCCTCCTGAGAATGTCTGCGGGACATCTCTGGCAGTCCCGAAGGGCCCCCCAAAGCAGTGTAACATCTTCGCGCGTAGTACTATAACTACTACTACGTTTACGACTACTACTACTACTACTACTACTACTACTACTACTACTACTACTACTACTACTACTACTACTACTACTACTACTACTATTACCACTACTAATACCACTACTACTACTACTACTACTACTACTACTACCACTACCACTACCAATACCACTACTACTACTACTACTACTACTACTACCACTACTACTACTACTACTACCACTACTACTACTACTACTACTACTACTGCTACTACTTCTTACACTACTACTACTAATAATAATACTAATAATAATAAGTACAATGACTACTACTACTACTACTACTACGACTACTACTACTACTACAACTACTACTACTGCTAGTATTTCTACTACTACTACTACTGCTACTATTATTACTACTACTACTACTACTACTACGACGACTACTACTACTACTACTACTACTAGTACTACCCCTCCTCCTGCTCCTCCTCCTCCTACTACTACTACGATTACCGCTACGACTACCATTGCTACTACTACTACGACTACTACTACTACTAATAATAATAATGCTACTACTACTAGTGCGAGTACTATTAGCACTACGCTTGCACACTATTAATGTACGTCTTCGTCTTGTACGACTACTATGACGAGAAAAACACGTGCGCTTACGACGGCTATTACTACTACTACTACTACTACTACTACTACTACTACTACTACTACTAATACTACTAATACTACCACTACTACTACTCCTACTACTACTACTACTACTATTACTACTACTACTACTACTACTACTTCTACTACTTCTACTGCTACTGCTAATACTGCTACGACTACTACTACTACTACTACTACTACTACTACTACTACTGCTACTACTACTACTACTACTACTACTACTACTACTACTACTACGACTACGACTACGACTACTACTAAACTGCTACTACTACTACTACTACTACTACTACTACTACTACTACTACGATTACGACGATTACTACTACTCCTACTACTACTACTACTACTACTACTACGATTACTACTACTACTACTACTACTACTACTACTACCACCACTACTACTACTACGACTACTACCACTACTACTGCGACTACGAAAACCACGACTACTACTACTCCTACTACGATTGCGACTACTGCTTCTGTTGTCTCTAATTTTATTACTAGTCCTATTTCACGCTTCGGAAGAATGTAGCGAACACTCATTGCCGCATTCTTTTGTCAATGCTTCCCCGATGGTCAGTGTCAGCTGTGGGTTGATGAATTGCACTTCGACCGCAGTCTTCCCGCGCGTGCCAATCTTGAGTTTGGTGGAGCAGGGGAGTGTCCAGTCATTGTCTGCTACCCCATACGTCTACTACGACTACGACTACTAGTACTATTACTGCTACGGCTATTACTGCCGGCGGCTACTACAATTATTATTGTTTCTATTCGTCGTACTATTATTATTTGTACTACTACTACACCTACCACGACTACGACGTCTACTACCCTGACGATCATTACTACACCCTTTTTATTTCTTACGATTGCTCCTATTATGACTGCGACTATCTGTGCCACTTCGGCTACTACCACGACTACTACTACTACTACTACTACTACTACTACTACTACCACTACTCGACTATCACCAGTAATACCACCATTACGACTCACACTATTACTACGAGTGCTACTATTATGCCTACCACTACTATTATTTCTTCTTCTACCACTATCACTCCTACTACTACGACCGGTACTACCACCACTTCGACCATTACCATTAGTGTAACTACTACTACCTCGATTAGTTTTAGCACCACGGTGCTGACGGGTATCATCACGACTACCGCTACTATTGCTACTTGACCTACTAGTATTGTTGCTACTACTACTACGTCGTTCACTGCTACTACGTCGGAGCGTACATTTATGAGTATTACGAAGAGCACGGATATTGCGACCACGATTGCGACTACAACTACAAGTTTAAGCAGTACTAAGATTTCTACTACTCCTACTACTACTACTATTACAACTAGTACAACCACTACTACTACTACTACTACTGCTGCTACTACTACTACTACTACTACTACTACTACGAGTACTACTGCTACTACTACTACTACTACTACTACTACTACTACTACTACTCTTACTCTTACGACT
>CAUYUJ010020908.1:22500-42500 GCA_963575745.1 Prorocentrum cordatum | reverse complement strand
GGCCAGGCGGCCCCGCCAGGAAGGTCCCGAACCAGAGGCGGGCGGGCGGCGGGCTAGCGGTGCCGGAGAGTCTTCCTCAGTCGTGTTGCTTTGCCAGTGGCCCAAGCCAGGAGCGACGCGCGCGCGCTGAGAAATCTTATTGTTCATATGCTCGATGGCGGGCGCGTTTTGGCCATACATGCGTGGGTAACTCTATGCTCTAAGATGTTTGTACGACATGTTCGGATCGGACGTGCACCTCCTGGGGGGGCGCATAGTACTAGCATGTCCTTCTGCATCCCATCAAGAGTGGGACGACGGTCCCCTCCCTTCCTCCTCCTCCTCCTTCTCCCCTTCCTTCCTCATCCTCCTCCTCCCTTTCCTCCTCCTCCTCCTCCTCCTCTTCCTCCTCCTCCTCCTCCTAGCGCTGCCGTTTTTCTCCTATGCTGCGCGCCCCTTTCCAAGGTCACACACTCACACGTTCGGCACGTTACTCTCAATTTCATGTGGCCGCTGGCTAGTGGCATGATGAGCTACACGCTTGCTATCCTCTTTTTCAAACTGTCTCCATGGATCAAGGTCTCAGATGGAATATATCGCAGCCGAAACGCCCAACTTCGGCATGACTGGATTACAGGGCACACGCACCAACACATTCATGAACGAGAGCTACAGCATGGCCAAGATCTTGGACAGAATCTTTGTCAATGCAGGCTGGAAACACACGAAGCTCTCGAACAAGAGTGCTGGGTGCGCCTTTTATGCTTCCACCGAGATGACCGCAACACTGTATTCGAAGGGTTGACACACCACCAGATCAACTTCAAGGGCGCGGCATGGGAGTTTACTTCAGATTACATGGGGATTCGTTCTGCGCGATGAGACTGTATCATCCACCGAAGCCGTCAGACAGAATATCGTTTCCGAATTACTTTTCGTGCTGTGGGAAAATGATTCGATGGGCATCACCGGCGTTCAGCAAGGTTCCGCAGCCTGTACTGGTCTTCTTCATGACTGATGTGACTGACGGGATGGGATCCTCTTAGCAAAAAGGACAGTGGATGAATGTCGGGGAGCTGGCGATCGGGAAATGACTTATCCAAGAAAAACATATTTGGGGAGCTCGCCACAGACTTCGTGAACTCATGGAAGAACATTGTCTATTCTCCAGTACCGCCAGGGACCGAGTTGCATATACGTTCTTCGACGCGCACGGCAGGTCCACCATGATACATAATGTGTTCCTGCCTCTCTCAGTTGTTGAACACCTACGCTCACACGGACCTCTTCGGCGGATGGGCACTAGGCTGCGATATGTTCTTGCACCTTTTTCACTATGACCACCTACTGGTACATGCTCGTAATGAACTGGATTGGGTTTGTACGAGTCACACAAAAGATGAATGGAAGGCTCCTAGTGGTGATGCATGTGCCGATGTTAAATGGGACAAACATCGGTTGACTCATGCCTTCCGATGATCACATGGTCGACATATTTTTGGACGCAGTGGAACAACCAATGCGACACATTGCTTTGGAGCCTATTATAATTATTACCGATGATCCCCAATCATTGCTGCCGCACTTTGATGACGTGTTACGGCATGAAGGGAGGGAGTTGTTCGAAAGGAAGGCGCCCACGCAACGTGACCCTGAGGACAAAGAACGTCTACGCCTACTTGCACAACGTCGTGAGCTTCGGGCACAGTTGCACGATTCCTCTGCTGCTGATCTGGATGCATGCTGCACACAGCTCATGAATCTCACCAAGAAGTGTGCGGCCCAGCGCGAGGAAGCGCGTGTCATAATAACGCAGACCTGGTGGAGGCGATATATGAAGCTTGGCGACGCAGACAAATGGCTGAAGTACATCGTCTGAGTCTGCGCCTCGCAGGAGGCCGCTCTGGCAGTGGCAAGCGCGATTTTTCACGTCTGCAAGGGGCTCTGCCCACGGCAGAGGAATGGCTTGAGACGCGGCCCAAGCCAGGCGGGGAGGGTGGGATGGGGAGGACTTGGAGCGGGATCGGGAGCAATTTAGAAGACCCCCTCCTCCGCCGATGTATAGACACGAGAGAGTTGAACAATGTCGTAAAGATGCCATAGGAGATCTAGCGTACTTTCAAGCGTACCTGAAGTCAGCCTCTAAACGCAAGGGGGCCCCGAGGTGGCCCTTGCCCGTTGAGCTTTGGGGTTCGTGCGCTGGTGAGCCTCCTGAGGGGGGTCCTCGCAGCCATGCTGGACTCGGCTCGCAGCTGCCGCCGATCTCTGCCGAACAAGTTAGAAGCTGGCCGGTGCGCATTTTCCCACATTCGCCACGCAGGTCATTTGCCGAGACTGTGGTCCTGTAGCCAAGGATTTGCTCTGCAGAGGTGCGCCCTCCCTGGCCCCCAGGCCGGCGCGCGGCGCGCGGCTTGGACCCTCTCGGCAAAGCCTATTTGAAGAGAGCGATGAGCAGGGGGCCGCCCTACATCCACTCTGAGATGGATCGAGGTTTCCTGGGGCGAAGGCGTCGGGAAGATCAGATTTCTGCCAACCTCTGCATATCTTGGCGTCTGAACAAAGCTGGGCTGTATTGGATTGATCGCTTAAAAATGTAAGCAACGCGTTTGCTTCGCCCCCCCGGCCAGTTGTCGACGCTGCCGTCGAGGGAATGGCTAATGGAATCGAGCGTCGATTCTGTCAGCAACGCTATAAGCTCGCTGGCGCGGCCATCCCACCTGACAGAGGCGACGCCCACTTGCGAACGGGGCGCGGCATGCTCCAAGGGGGCCCTTTTGCCGTCGCGTCGTTGGCTCATGCGTTTCGTCCGACTGTTGACCGTTGGATTGCGAAATGCCAGCAACAAGATCCCCTGGAGCAAAAACTTGAAGTCGGTTGTGAGCGTTTAAACCAGCCCAAAGTGTGTCTTGGTCTGATTAAATTCGCCGATGATTCGTTAAAAACGCGGGTCCTGGGCCTCGTCTTCTCCCTGGACCTCGCTAAGCGACCTGCGCTTAAGAATGGCGAACTTTTTTAGATATTGAACTAGCGATGTTTGGCCTCTAGCGTAACCCAAGAAAGCAAGAGACCATGTTCTCGGCCCCGCTATCGGCGAAACGCCGTGTCCACACGCTTCGTAACCAGCAGCGTGGACGCGGAGAGTCGGCGCGCTATTTAGGACCTCGCCCCACCCCGACTCAACCGTTTCAGATTGAATTAGGCGGGCGAGTTCTTGCCGCCAAGACTGCCTATCTCCGCGTGGGGCCGTTCCGGCAGCAACCCAACATACCGCGCCGATGGGAACTATGTATATTGCTTTGCAATGTTGTGAATTCGGCCCTTTCGGCAGTTGAATGCTGTCTTCCTAGTGCTGGACAGCTGCGCAAGCTTGAGCTCGCGTTTGCTGGTCTCTGTCGCAGAGCGATGAGGGGCAAAACGAGTTGGGAAGATGCGCACCATGTCCGCTCTCTGTCGCCCCGGCAGGTGCTTCAGCATTCGAAGATTACCCTATTATGCGTTGAGTTTCGCGTTAGACGGCTGAAGTGGTTTCAAGGAATTTGCATTGACCCCGAACCCCCAAGACAATTGATTCATGCTTGGTTTGGCACGCTATAGGAGAAAAAGTGTTTGGGGATTCGATCTCGGTGATGCCAGACACGAATCCCTGGGCTTTGCGGTTTTAGGCGGACATTGAGCAATTTGTGCTTGCGTCCGAGGAAGCTCATGACATGTGGATTCAAATTCGCTGGACTGTTCAAGCACTTGTCGAGCCCGAGTTCGCCGCCCGATTTAAGCGGTTTGATGTCGCGATCCCACGCAGTGCCTTCCCCCGGTGGAAGCATTGGACCCGACTCTCTCGAGCCCCGCGCGGGATCCAGCCATGGGGCCCAGGGGGCCGAGGCTCTTTTTAACCGAACGAATGCGCGTTTGTCCTTGGCCCGATGAAACGGGCCCATGCGGGGCCACCTTTAAAAGCTGGACTTGCCAACCACATTCGGATTGCACATGGCAGTTTCAAACCCTCTCATGCCCTCGCACTCACTAACCGGCGTATATTATATAAAGAAGTGTCCGGGTAATGACTGACAGCATGCAAACATCTCTCGGGGGCTCTACAGCATGGGTGATGTCTGAAGTGTAAATCGACGACACTTAACGATATCGTAATTCCTGATATCTTGGTCTGTAGAGTATGTGGCTCAACTTCTGAGTACTCGCGAATCGAATCTCCGCGCCCGGACGTACCTCAGCCACGCTCCTGTCTCACCACGTGGACGAGCTCTTCGGCGACGAGGAGATGCCGCCATGGGTTGGGGTCCAAATCACGCCAGCGACACCAGGAGTTAAACGATGCGCAGAAGAAAGTGCAGGTTCGCAGCCCGACGCGACGTCCGCCAATAAGGGCCGACACAAAGGAAACGACAACCTCGTGGCGAAGATCGCACTCCTGTCCCTGGCCACGACTCGCGCGCAGGCCGTGCTCGCTCGCGTCGTGCTGTCGACCTTCCTGGTCTTGCAGGGGGGCGACCTCGACGCGGGGGGGCGCGCGGCCAATAAAGTCTACCCCGACGGAGTGCAACCGCTCCACGAGAAGAAGGGGGTGGAGGGGGGAGGACGAGGACCTGAGTCGGGGTCCGCCGTTCATCAATCTGTTCTTCCTCGCGGCGATGAAGTCGGCGCCCGAATCAATGCGCCTTTAAGCCGCACGCGCCAAAGGGAAGAACTCTCAGCCCATCGCCTCGCTCATCAGGCACTTCTCGATTCGTGCGCCAAGAGGGCCAGGCTCGAAGAAAATGGAGGGCAAAGTTCGGCTGCAGTTCTCGATGGGCCCGAACCCGTGCCCGGCGGCTGCGATGGAGCTGTTCGATCTCATCTTTCCGGATCTGCAGGCCATCCAGTTGATTGGCTCAGCGCCGAAGGGTCCGCTCGAGGGACAGGTCAGCAACATGCTCGAGAGGAAAGTTCAGAAGTGAAGCTTGTGCCGACTCCTGCCTTTGCCTTTCGCGTTCGCTTTCGAGAGTTGGCCGCGCGCGGGGCCATCCGTCAGAGTTCGATAGCTGGGGAGTTTTTAGCGCCACTCTCAGAGAAAGGGAAGGGGGGGAGTCGTCGTCGTGAGAACGGGGGGCGGGGTCGGGGGAAGGGTAAGTATGCCTGAGAGCGCTGCTAGTGCCAGCGGGGTCGCTGCGGGGCCGTCCCCCGCCACAGCGCCCCTCGCGGCCTAGCGGTTATGTGGCCGCCGCAGGGTCACGATTCAAAGGACTTGAGATGATGGCTGTAAGCCGCATAGGACCATAGTTTTTTACGGACGCCAAGTCCCCTTGATATTCTGCTGCGCGTTCAGCCATGGCTTTTCAGAGTCGAGGCACCTGTGCAGCGAAACCGCGAAGACGGAGCTCATTGACCTCAAATGCTGTCGCATCGTATCGTATCCTCCTCCTCCCGGGATCGCGCATCCCAGCGACACAGGATCGCAGAGCCCTCAGACGAGCACGGCAGGCACGCGCCGCGTTGGCGCGGCGGCGACGCCCGCTCGGGCCCGTTCGAGCTTGAACGTCGCCCGTGGCCCAGGATCGGCCGACATCGACCCATCGGCGATGTCGGAAAGCTGCGAACGTGGAGGCAACAACTTAATTCGGGCCCGCCCTTTTTACAGGATGAGCATTCAAAACTAGTCATATCATAGTATTGTGCCTTTTTCAAAACCTGTTTTTTTGTTTGAAAAAAAAAGTATCCAACAAAAAGTAGGAAGACAGGCCCGGCTTGAGGCAAAACCCAATGGACACCACCGCGACGCGAACCGCCGTAGGCGCGCAGATGGGAGCCTGGGCCCCGTGTGCCCCAGGCCGCCGCCCTGCCGCAGAAGGGGGCGTCCGGGGCTGCAGGCCGGGACCCCGACCACAGCAGGCAGCGCGCCCCCTCGGTGGCCCGAGGTAGTCCCGTGGTGTTCCGCCGCGCGCAGAGAGCGGGGTGGGGAGAGGGGGGGGGCTTCTTAGAAGCAGCCTCCTTCTGACAAGCCCCCCCCCCTCCCCCCACCCCCTTGTGCGCGCCGCCACGACGCCTCGAACATGTTCAGCAGGCGGCCCGAATGGACCTCGGGACTGTCCCGGAATGTCCCGAGACGTTCCGAAACCGGTCCAGGCGATCCCCCGGGAGGCCCTTGGGAGGCCAGAGTCATGCATCGTTTCAGGCTCTTCCTCCCTCATAAGGTTCTTGGCATCGTTCGGACGTGTGCGTTTTTTCCTCGGCGAGGACCATCAAGGAGCATCCTTGATCATTTGGCGAAAAAACCACGCACGAAACCGAAACAAACACACGGAATGGACGTCCGAGCGATGGCGAGGGTCCGGAGTGTGTTTTCTCTTGCGTCACGAACGTCCACGACGGCTGAAGAGGCCCCCCCCGAGATCGGTCCCCAGGCAGTCCCAGATGGCCTTGTGGGCGCGTCCAGGTGGCCCCGAGTCCGCCCAAGAGGCCCCCAGAGCAGCGCGGGAGGGCCGGCAACGACGGGGCCGAGGGGGGCCCCCAGGGGCCCCCGGGACGGCCTCGGGGGGGTCCCGACGGCCCAGGAGAGGCCCAAGACAGGTCCTTCGCCTGGTCAGCTTTTTGGGGGTCAAGAAAAGGTAGGCTCCATTCCCATGATTTTCCGCACTCGGGGTCTAGTTTTATCGACAGCGATGCCTGGCTTGCCTTTTCCAAGGCAATTCCTTTGGAAGACGGCCCAGGAGAGGCCCACGGCGGCTCCAGACAGCCCCGAGCATGACCCAGGCAGGGAGCCCGCAGAGGACGCACGCGCCCAGCTACGTACACGAACGCGGCCCCTCGATCCGCGAGACTGGCCGCGTGGTGCGAACATTTGCGCAATGCGCACTCTCGAAGCCAGCGTGGATTCTTGTACATGCGCACATCCTTTTGTCGCTCCTGACCAAGAGCCCCCCCCGAAGAGCCTGGAGACAGCCCCAAGACGGCCAAAGCGGGCCCTCAGGATTCGACCACAGTCATGTGCGTTTACGTTGTGGAATATGTCCACACACACACTCACACACACGTGCGCTGCGTTGCCATCGAATCTGGCCACGCAAGCTCTTTGCAGAGGTAGCGGGGTGGCAGTTTGGTGCAGCAGTTGTCTTCGATGCATGTTTCCTCGTTCTGGCCCATTGGCAGTATCATTATTCCCACTCCTGCAAACTCTTGCTCCGTATCGTCGTCTTGCCTGTTTGTTTCATCTCCACCCTCTCCCCCTTCCCTTCCAAGGTGCCAAGAGAGTGCATCAATAGGGCATTTAGATCGCTCAAGTTAGTTCACGCCTGGACGCATTGAGCAATTGGTTGAAGATGTATAGGATTTCCAAAGTGTTCACTGCAGTAGCTACTCGACGTTCGTGAGAGAGTATGCTCACTCTTCATTCCCCATCCATCGATCCTCTTTGGTTGCATTCTGGAGTCTTCGACATGTCCCTGCATGCTCCCTATGATTCTCACGTGCTCTTCTACATACTCTGTCATGCCTCTCGCCTTCGAAGAGTTTGCCAATCATATTTTCCTGTCCCAGTTCATGCCCTGAGGCATGTGCAACTGCTTGGCGAATTAAGGGATCTCCAAATTGTCGGTCGAAGTAGCTTTACGCCATTGCTGAGTGAGACCATGGAGCGTCTACAAAGGCCGTCATGATGATTCTAAGGTGCCAGCGCCATCCTACGGTTCTGGATTATTATGGCACGATCCGTCTTCCAGGCTATGCCCTGGTGCCCAGGTTAGTCGGATCCTGAGCACGTGTGAGCCATGCGCGATAATATGTATGTTTATTCGGCCACACGGATGTACATGTATAGTTACAGGTGTGGATACATATACATCGAGAGAGAGAGAGACATAAAGAGAGACACGTAAATAGATAGAGAGAACGGGAGAGAGGGATATATACCACGTATGTATACATGTACACATATGCATGCTTATGTGATTGTATGGTTGTATTTATGTATGTATGGATGCATGTATATATGTGTGTGCGTATGTACGTATGTATGTATGTATGTACGTATGCATGTATGCATGTATGCATGTATGTATGTGTGTGATTGTATGTGTTGATGTATGTATATATGTAGGCATGCTTGCATGTCTGTCTGTATGCATGCATCTATACATGTATACATGTGTGTATGTATGTGTGCATGCATGCATGCATGTATGTATGGATGGATGGATGGATGGATGGATGGATGGACGTATGCATGCATGTATGTGTGTATGTGTGCATACAGCTATACATATAGAGAGAGCACAGCGTGAATCTGTATAGATGGTTGTGCGCACACACACAATTATATACACATATCCCTGGGCACGAGGCGGGGGGGGGGCCAGGGACGGGACCCTTGACTGCGCATGGGGGACCCGGTCGTTAGGACGCTCCCAGACGGCCCAAGAGAGCCCCAAACACACATGAAAACGAGCCAAAGTGGCCTCCAAGCGGGCTACAGTCACGAACATACCGTTCTAACACACAGTATGGCCTCCAGGTGGCGCAAAGTGCAGCGCGGCCCAAGGGATCTCCAAGAGGACTCCCAAAAAGGCCCCACGAAGCCAAATCATTGATTATTCTAAGGCTTTTGTGCATATTAGGGTGTCTGCCTGTTCAGCTTCCCGAAGCTCTAAGACGGAACGGGACACTCAACTCGCGCCCATGAAGGCTCCTACGAGGGCGCCGAGACGGCCCAGGGATGCCCCAGGCAGCCCAAGACAGCCCCGACACCGATGAAAAGGGTTGCAAGAGGCCTCCGAGAGGGTTCGAAACGCAGGCATATCGCTCGAACACGCCCAAGATGGCTCCCAGATGGCCCAAAAGGCTTCCAACACGACCCAAGGGGTCTCCGAGAGCACCCCTCCAATGGCCCAGAAGCCAAAATCACTGATTTTCCTCTTTGGTCTTTCCCCAACCATCCTGTGGTGTTGGGCCTTCGTTTCGAAGAGACAATGCCCCTCGTTCCTCCTTCTCCTCGCCTCGCCTCGCCTCTCCTGTCCTCTGCTCTCCTCTCCTCTCCTGTCCTCCCCTCCTCCTCCCCTCCTCCTCCCCTCCTCCTCCTCCCCTACCCCCTCCTCCGTAGTTCGCATGCGTTCCCCGCCCTGTACAGCGTTTCGTGGCCCCAGAAGGAGCTCCATGGAAAGTCCCAGTGGCGCAGTTCGCATGCGTCCCCCCGCCCAGTACAGCCTTTTGTGGCCCCAGAGGGAGCTCCGCCGAAGCTCCCAGTGGCGAAGTTGGCATGGGTCCCCCCCACCCAGTACAGCGTTTCGTGGCCCCAGAGGGAGCTCCACCGAAGGTCCCTCTTTTTCGGAGGCGTCGTGGAACACTCTTGGAGCGTCTGGGTGGGCCGTCGGGTAGCCTGCGTGGTGGGCCATCTGGAGGCGATTACGGGCGTTTGGGGGTGATTCTCTGGCGACTCGTGGGCGAGTCGGGCCGTGTAGGGTCTGGACGCCCCAGCGCCTTACTATGCCTCGAGGGACAAGAACTGTAATTTCTGATCTCAATCAGACCAGCCACCCGCGGAGCCACGGAATGTTTGAGGCGAGGGGTGTGCCCAAATGGGTGGAGGGACGATATGCGGCACCTTGCCAGTGAGGCATTGGGTGACGCGAAGACTTGCGGCCACCAGGAACACAACGCGTGCGAGGAACTCTACGAGGCTTCCGGCGGTGACCAGGTTCACGCCTCACCGCCTGCATTCAGTTGCTTCGAATTTGGGGTTTCGGTGCTAACCAAGCCGCGATGATTTTGAGATCTATGCAGATGGGACGACCGCGCACCCAAAGGAGCTGTGGTAATTGCCATGGAGACGCTCTGGCGGGCGGGAACATTGGGAGGCCGAAAAAGTAAGTTGTCAAATTCGATGCTCCATGGTCCATGGTATGTTCGTATGGTGCCCCCCTTCTGGGGCCCCTGTCGTTACGAAGCTCGTCAGGGGTCATCAGGATACTCTTGCGCGGCTCTCCAGTGGTCTTCCATGAGGCCTTTGCAGCATGGATGTAGTTCTAGGGGCCACATTACCAAATGGGCAGCCATTCGGATGGCTGCCCAATTGACAGTGAGGCTTCTCTGGCAAACGTGCAGGCCCAGCCAAGGCTGGGGAAAGGAGGTGGCTAGCTCATTTGGCAGCGGGGCCCCATTGTCAAATTGCCGAGTTGTCAGTGGGGGTCCACTGTCAGTGGGGGCCCACTGTCAATCGTTGGGGCTGGGGGCGAGTCGCGGGAATTGCTTTCCGATTGCCCGCTTCACCATGGGGGACCACATTCAAATGAGCAATGGGGGGGGGGCTAGGCCGAGGCGGGGGAATTGAGCTCCGATCGCCCAATTGGCAAAGGGAATCCCGTTGTCAAATGGGATATCGGGGTATCCGACTGCCCATTTATAATGGGATCACCACTGCGAAACAGGGAATCTGAAGGGAGGTGTGGCCGATTGCCTGTGTTTCAGTGGGGATCCCATTTTCAAGCGGGCAATGTTCGCTCAGCACTTTCCGGTGCAATTTTGCTCCCCCACCCTTTTCACGCCCCTCCCTGTCCGGGGGGGATTCCGGTGGGGGAGGATCTCACACGCCTTGATGATTCCGAAGGGGTCCACGGGCTCTGCGACTGCCCCACAAGCCGGTTGTTATCCCTTAGAAGGCCTGGCACCACTTGCTAAGGGTGGCCTACGCTCCGGCCACTTCTGCTTTGAACAAAACGGGTGTGTGGAGTCGCGCGAAACCTCCTGACAATGATTGCGGAGTCGGCTAAGACCTAAGCGCGCTAAGTGCGCGCGTAGCGCGCGTCTGGTTCTCTACGTGTATATAGTTGTATGTATGTATGTATGTATTTATGTGTACGCAGTTATGTGTATTTATATGTGTACATGCATACATACATGCATACATGCATACTTGTACATGTGATGTACTTATATACATATACATATACATCGGGCCTTCTGGATACCTATTAGCAGCAGGAACGAATTCCCGGTTCGAATTGCACTGTACGAGCTTCAAGAGCCCGATGATCACACGAGTTTTATCAGACACATGTGCCATATGAACCCTACATACAAGCCTCACGAGCCCAACAAGCCCTAGCCTCATGGGCCCTATGATACCCATCACCCCCATCAGCCCCTGACCCCTGCGAGCCCCATGAGCCATATGAACGTCATGAGCCTATGAGCCCCATGAGCTGTGTGAGCCTTACGAGACCTTTGGACCCGATGAGCCCGACGGAATATGAGCCCTCTGTTCCGTATCAACCTAAGAGCCAAACGGGTCGCAAGAGCCTTCTGATCACAGATGAGCTTTATGAGCACTCGACCCCGATGGGCCCCATTGACGAGGCGCACTGAGGCAGCAACGACTGCCCGTCCCAGGGCCCTTTTCTGGCGCCATGCGACCACGATTCTAAAGGCGAAGCGAAGCGAGCCGGTAACGTCTTGTATACAAACATGTATGTTTGTATATATATATATATATATCGGAGTAGGCCTCGGGCGGGCCCAGTGTCTCAAGTTATCATTTGTGCACGTCTGTTGTTTTTGTTGTTGTTGTTGTGTATGTGTGTGTGTGTGTGTCAACATTTATTTTCAAATTGCCACAACAGGTCTCCTAGAGGACTTTTCCGCGACTGCCATTGAGCTCGTCGTATGTTGTCCAACTCGATCTTCCCTGGTCTGTTAGTAAAGTGCCCCCTTTGGGGCCCCTGTGGTTTCGAAGCTCGCGAGGGGTCATCAGGATGCTCTTGTGCGACTCTTCGGTGGTCTTTCACGAGGCCTTTGCAGCTCGATGTAGGTCGAGTGGCCAAATTTCCAAATGGGCAGCCATTCGGGGGGCTGGCCAATTTAAAGTGAGGCTCCTCTGGCAAACGTGCAGGCCCAACCAAGGCGGGGGTGAGGATGTGGCTAGCGCATGTGGCAGTGGGACCCCATGGTCAAATAGCTTGTTTGGTGGCCAGGTCTGGGCGGCCAAGGAAGTTCGATTATCGATCTGACAGCGGGGGCCCACTGTCACATGGACCATCGGGGAGGCAGGCCGGGGCGCGGGACTGAAGCTCCGATTCCCCATTTGTTAGTGGGGGCCCACTGTCAGGGCGGGGGGGGGGCGGGTCGCGGAAATTGAGCCTCGATTGCCCGCTTGACCGTGGGGGACCACATTCAAATGATCAATCGGGGGGGCGAGGACGAGGCGTAGGAATTGAGCACCGACCGCCCAATTGGCAAAGGGAATCCTAGTGTTAAATGGGTCATCGAGGTACCCGATTGCCCATTTTATTACAATATTCCCACTGCCAAGCAGGGAATTTGAAGGGAAGTGTGGCCGATTGCCTGTTTGACAGCGGGGGTCCCATTGTCCAACGGGCAAGGTTCGCTCAGCAATTTTTTACGCTGCAATTTTGCGCTTCCCCCCGCGCGCCCCTGTCCGGGGGGGAATTATGGGGGGTGGGAATCTCGCGCGCTTTGACGACCCCAAAGGGTTCGACGGACTCTGTGACTGCCCCATAAGCCCGTTGCTATCCTTCAGAAGGCCTGGCACAACGCGTGGCCTAGGGCAACCTCTCCTTTGGTAAATTCGGGTGCGTGGATTCGTGCAAACGCTATTGAGAATGACTGCGGAGTCGGCTAGAACCTAAGCTCGCGCGTAGCGCGCGCGTGTTCCTAGTATGTATGTATAGGTGCACAAAAACTATATTTTTGTATATGTACACATGCATTCACGTTGTCTGATATATCTGTACATATACATATATCCATCCATGTACTCATATGTATACGTGTATATATATACATACATACATACATACATACATACATACATACATACATACAGACAGACAGACAGACAGGCAGACAGACAGACAGACAGACAGACAGACAGACAGACAGACAGACAGACATACATACACACAGTCAGGGGTAGGCCGCGGGCGGCCTCGCGACCACGACCCCGGTGACGCATGGCCGCTCCAGAGGCCCAGCGAGCACCCCCGTGGCCCCCAAAGTGGTCCCCTGGGCGGACAGATGGCCCAAACATATGTAGAAAGTCTACTGGACCGGTCCACCTTACCCCGAGTGCGCCAGAGATTGCTTTTGGACGGATTCCGAAGGCTTCCAGGCTTTGCCAGGACGGCCCCCCAGGTGGCATCCAGTGGCCGCAAGAGGTCCCAGAAGAGGGCCCCGAGAGGCACAAATCTGTGTTTTCTTTGGTGTGTCAATGCTTTGGGGGTGGTCGACTTTCCGAGCTTCCGACTCTCCAAGACGGGCCACGAGGTTCCCAAGACCGCTCCAAGACAGGCCAAGATACGCTCAGATGACCCAAGACAAGAGGGCTCCAAGACGGCCCCAGAAGCGCCCAAGACGGCCCAAGAGGGCCCAAAGACAGCCCCAAAAAGGGCCCAAGAGGGGGAGCATGAACCGAAAATCTGAGTCTCATCCCCAGCAGGCCCCAAGAGGCCTTCACGAGGCCCCAAGAGGCTCCCCACGTGGCAGGATGGGCTGAAGGCCATTCTGGTTTTTTTCGCAAACCCCATGCGCTCCTTCTCACCCTCTCGTGCCTTCCTGGGGCCGTCCTGAATGCCCGCGCGATCCTTCCCAACCCCCTCCGCCTCCGTCGTCGATGGAGGGGCAATTTTGTAAGCTCGAGATTTCCCTGTGGTTTTCTTTGTGCTTGTGTTGTTCTGCGCAGGTTTGCGCAGGGCGCTTTCATCGCCACAGCCGGGCTCACTTCCATCATGGTCAGAGCACTTGCGAAGGAGGAGGAGGAGGAGGAGGAGGAGGAGGGCCCCAAGCTCGCCCCAAATCTGGCCCTGAGGCCTCCAAGACGCTTCCAGGGCGGCCCGAGACGGGTGCAGAGGCGCCCGAAGCGGCCCGAGAGGGCCTCGACATCCGTTCAGAACGGGTCCCGGCACCCTTCCTGGCGGGGGGTCCAAACGTGCAATTTTCTCTTGGAAGTGGCTCCAGCCCAGGGTTCCCTTCTAGCTTGTTTACCCACGGCTTGGACTTGAAGAGGGCCGGCGAATTTACGTGAAATCATCGACGAAGTAATGCCCAATGTTGTTGAAAAGATGTGTGTTCGCGCGTGCCCTCTTGAGGAAAGTTTGTCCCCCATCTCAGGCCCTCGATGAACAGCCGGGTCCGATTACCTCCGCTTTCTCTCGCAACAGCGGGGTGCGGAGCGTTTCGCGCAGAATCTGCTACAAAAGCACGGTCGGGAGGCCCTGAAATTTCACAGGAACTGAAAAAAGTAAATTTCGTGCGTGGCCGCCCGAGGATGGCGCGCCCTGCGCGCCGAATCCCTGAGGATGTCTCAAGCGAAACGCTTGTTTTGCAGAACTTGAAGGCCTGGGCGCCCCAAGGGGTACAGGTGGTTCTTGGAGCACGGACACAGCGCAATTTGCAAGGGATCGTGGCATGGGGGGCGCGGACACAACGCAATTCAAGAGGGATCGCGGCCCTTGGAGCGCGGACGCAGTGTGATTGACATGGGATCGTGGCCCAGGAAGAGGGGACGCAGCGTAATTTACGAGGGATCGTGGCCCTGGGAGCGCGCATGCAGCGTAGTCTGCAAGGGGTCGTGGCACTTACAGAGGATCGTGGCCCAGCGAGAGCGGAGGCATCATCATTGACTGTAGATCGTGGGCCTTGGGGGGCGGACACAGTGTAATTTACGAGAGAACTTGTCCCTGGGGGCGCGCACACAAAGTAATTGACGAGGGATCGTGGCCCTGGTAACGTGAATGCCGTGTAATTCATGAGGGATCGTGGCCTCCTTGGGAGGAGCGTGAGCCCCATGCAATTTGCGAAAGCTCGCGGCCCTGGGAGCGCGAACCCAGTGTTATTGGCCATGGATTGTGGTTTCTGGGAGCGCGAATCCAGCATGTTTTGCCAGGGATCGCTGCCCTCGTGACGCGGACGCAGTATATTTTCCAGAGCGGGGCAAGCGTGAAAACACATGGGTTCCTAACCCAACCCCTCGAGCGGAACAAGCGTGAAAACACATTGGTTCCAAACGCCCCAGGGCGGGGCAAACGTGAAAGCACATGGGTTCCGAACGTTCCCGGGAGGGACAAGCGTGACAACACATGGGTTCCTAACGCCCCAGGGCGGGACAAGCGTGAAAACACATTGGCTCCTAATATCCCAGAGGGGGGCAAACGTGAACGCACATTGGGTTCTAACGCGCCCAGGGCAGGACAACCGTAACAAAAAACGCATACTTCCTAACGCCCGAGAGCGGGACAAGCGTGACAACACATGGGTTCCTAACGCCCCAGAGAGGGACAAGCGTGAACACACATGGGCCCCTAACGCCCCAGCGCGAAAACACATTGGTTCTTGACGCCCCTTACTGGGACAAGCGTGACAACACGTGGGTTCATAACGCCCCAGAGCGGGACACGCGTGACAACACATGGGTTCCTAACGCCCCCTAGCGGGACAAGCGTGAACACGCATGGGTTCCTAACGCTCCAGAGCGGGACAAGCGTGACAACGCATGGGTTAACGCCCCTTATTGGGACAAGCGTGACAACGCGTGGGTTCTCATCGCCCCAAAACGGGACAAGCGTGACAACACACGTGGGTTCAAAACGCCCCGGAGCGGGACGGGACACGCGTGAAATCGCTTTGTTTTTTACCGCCCCAGAGCGTGACATGCATGACAGCACGTGGGTTTCGACTGCCTTCGAGCGGGACAAGCGTGTCAACACATGGGTTCCTAACGCCCCAGGGCGAGACAAGCGTGAAAACACATGGGTTTTAACACTCCAGGTGATCGTTTTCTGATTCATTGTTTTGCCAATCGGCGCTGGCCCTCGCACCCCGCCCCTCACCCCCCGCCCATGGAGTAGATTATGGTTGTTTTGGGCGCATGTTTCGAGCAGGTGGAGTCTCCCCCATAGGACGCACTGTTGCAACCAGTCGCAGTAAGCAGAGGTCCGGGGCCGGACTCCCCCCCTCCCCCTCCCCTTCCGCCCAATGTCGAAACGCCCAATAAGAAAACGCTCACCAGAGCAGGACAAAGCGTAACAAAGACATATGGTTCCTGACGCCCTAGATAGGGACGGTGTATGCCCCCCCCCACCCCGCCGTCGGCGCGTCCCTTGGCTCGTCTTCTGTCGGGCTCCTTTGTTTGTCCCCTGGCGATTTCCCTGCTTGTTCCGCGGCGCGTCCCGTGCCGCGTCCTCTGATGCGTCCTCTTGGGCATCCCCTAGCGCGGACTTGGCACATTCCGTGGCGCTTCCCTGCGCCTTGCGCCCCGTGTCGTCTCGTCCCGCTTTGGAGTTGAGTCGGATCTTCGGCTGCAACCAGCTCTGGGCCAACTATGCGCTCAGGCACTTTGAGCTGAAAATCCAAATTAGTTCGGTCACGATTCGGAGGCCAAGGGCGACTTGATTCACAACACTACAGAACACAACGCAAGTCATCGCGGCATGACGCAATTCATCTCAGCACGACGCAGCACACTACAATCGTTGGCACGATACATTCGGATTGATACCATCAGCATTGCACTTGCCTATCGCCCAACCAGGTGCCTTGAAGACGTAGCGATGCCTTGCGTTTCTAAGTTCCTTTTCCGGGTTCGTGGGTCGAACATGTTCGAGCCGCACCCAGCTGCGGCGGCGAGGAGTACCCCCCGAAGGCCAGGAAGTTTCGAATGTCGATGATCGAGGATCGAACTTCGAATATCGGCGTAGGGGGACCCAGGAATGCGCTCTGGGCTGATTCGGCGTCGGGCCTGGAGACCCGCTCTGAGCGGATTGGGGGTCTGAGCGGGTGTTGCTTGCAGAGCCGCCGCTCCCCACCGCCGTTGACGACGCCGCCCTCCTGGATGCGGCCCTCGACCCTCCAGGGTCGAGGAGGGAGGCTTCTCGACACGACAAGACGACGTCCTCTTTCCGAGGGACCCCCAGTAAGCCACAACTATAGCGTAGTTACGTTCCTCGAAGTGTTGCCAGGATGTTCCCGTTGTCGCCATTTCCGCTTCCGGACGCTCCGCGACGGCTCAGGAGGTGTCCAAGAGGGCCCCAACACACCCCAAGAGGGCGCCAAGACGGCCTACGACGCGCGCCCGAGATGGCCCAAGGGGCCCCTGTAGCCATTTTGGCTCAAGCCATGTTGGCTCAAACCGTTGGCTCAAACATGGTATTGCCTTGACCCAGCAGTTGCCAGCCCAGGATGCATCAGTCCAAGAATTCCTTGGTATGGTGCAGACGACGGTGCGGTGGATGCGATCATGCTTGCAGAGGGTTTGCTCAGCTTCCAGGGGTGGATGCCACCAGCGGCGCTATTTGCTTGAGCTACCAGGGGCACCATTCGAGCGTTATTGGGAACATGCATGCCCACTTTCCTCCGCCTTCCAATCGTGCAGCTTATCAATGATATCGCCGGCAGCGCGTGGGAAAATTTTGGAGGGGTTTGCTCGCGAAGTATGGGAAGATACGTTTCCAAATGCAACCACCGAGGATCCAATGCTCGGAACGTGTTATGATGGTCGGAGAAGAGGTAAGAATAATGCCGACCACGATTGGATCAGCGACGGCATGTACGTAGAGAGCAAGAGTGCTCAATTGTGTTCGCATGCTGCTGGTTATTGGAGGTTCCACTTTGTAGGTGTGAAGCTCAACTTAGGCGATCAATTAGTTCTAGTTGGGTACACTCCAAGGCAACTGCTCTTTATACGCCATGACTACCGGCTTGGCGTGTCGCGTGCTGGCGCGCGCACTGAATTGGTTGGCCATAGTATTTTCTTGAAGAGCAGTTCTCGCGCGAAGAGTTGGACCGAAGGCGCTTTAGAAATTGAGAATAGGTTACGGTCTACTGAGAACCAGTGCGATCTCATTGCGACGATGGATGTCGAGGACGACCGCCTTCTACGGGCATTGGCTGCCCATTTGGAAATGTCAGATGCAATGCGAGCGATCAGCGCATACAAACATAATCCATTCACACCTATGTCGCCTGCAATGCGGGGCTTGCGTATCCAAGGGCTCGTCCGTCAAGTGCACCAAGCTGTCCACACGGGTAGTCATTTCACTGATCCTGTCGGCCACACATCCCCATGCGATTGGTATCGAGATGCGCTCCGCGTCGAGTGTAAACATACTCGCTTGAGATGGTCACGAAGAGATCAAAACTGGAGTTGTTCCTTCTCACACTTGAAGCTCGACAATTTCGACGAGCTGGTCTTGGCTATTGACAGCCCTGGGGCGCTGCACATCGTGAAATTCGGTGGGAGTCGACAGATGATATCACCCAAGGGGCTATGCACACAGTTGTTGGGCTATTGTTGCCAAGTCCGTGCCCCGAAAGGCATCGAGGATTGCGGTACTGCACTGGAAGCGATCATCACGAAATTGGTGGCGTCGGGATGCTCGCTCCTCGCTGTAGTACGCTATCCCCGTGAGCAGGAGCAAAGCGATGTGCAGTGAGCGGCTTGAATAAGGAACACTTGACTTTTCAAAAGGGGCTCGGCCGTTCCTTAGGTTTGCATGCGTCAGTTATCGTTCCCTATTCGTGAGTTATTATGAATCGTTCCTTGTGCGTTATTCCCTGGGAAAAAAGAAGGGGCTTCGTTCCTTGTGTATCGTTCCTTAGGTCAGGCCGATGGCTGTGTGACCCAATGCCCCCGAATGAGATAAAGATGGCCCGAGAGGCCCGAACGCGGCCCCTCCAAGGAGCCCGGAGATGCCGCAAGGGCTTCAAGGCCAAGAGGCCCCAAGGCACCCACAGGGACGGCGTCCTTCCACACGGCCCACCCAGCCCGGGCGCCCCAAGAGGGTTCCCCGCGTGCCAGTCAACAGAGACCCACAGGTTAGAAGTAATTTATTTGCGAACACGGCCCCTCAAATGAGCCCGGACATGCCACAAGGGTTTCAAGGCCAAGAGGCCCCAAGACACCCACAGGACGGCTTCCTTCCACACGGCCCACCCAGCCTTGGGCGCACCAAGAGGGTTCCCCGCGTGCCAGTCAACAGAGACCCACAGGTTAGAAGTAATCTATTTGCGAACTGGTTGTGGCAGCGGTTGTCTGGAAGGCTGGCCAGAGGAGACTGGAACCCTCTCGCGCGCGCGGCGCGCGCGAGAGGGTTTTAGTATGCGACGGGCCGCCAGACTCGTGTCCAGCAGGACGAAGTATCTTCTTTGCACACCCTGGCCCTCAGACACTTACAGCACCAGAAGCAGTAGCCGCAGCGGAAGCAGCGCTCTTACCGTTGCCGCCTCCATCGCCAGCCGCCTCCTGCAGGCTGCCCGGGAGGATCGATCTTCGAGCCAGATGTCACGCCCAGGATAACTTGCTGGTTTGCTTTCTGGGAAGGGTCGGGCAATGCTCTCCCTGGACCCCGCGGCTCCGACTGACCCTTACGGGGGAGCGCGACAGCGGAGCACACGCTGCCCGTGCGCCAGGTCAGCCCGGGGCCCCCCGCCCGCCCGCCCCGCGAGTTCCCCCGCCCGGGCGCGCGCGAGCTCCCCCGCCGGACCGCGCCCCGACGAGTTGTATTCACAGGCACACACACACAACACACACGCACACACACACTCACACACAGACGCACACACACGCACTCACGCGCTCACGCACGCGCGCACGCACACGCGCACACGCACACGCACACGCACACACGCACACACGCACACACGCGCGCACACACACACGCGCGCGCGCACGCGCACGAGCAAGCGCACGCGAACGCGAACGCGAACGCGCACGCGCACGCGCACACGCACACGCACACGCACGCGGACGCCCTGAGGCCAGTCCAGGCAGGGCTACCTTGTCGACTCGTTCGCGCGGCCGTTCGAGGGCAACGAGGCCACCCGTCCTCCTGTTTCTTTCACCCTGCCTCCTCTATCCTCCCTCCTGCTCCCTCGCCGTTGTCGCCCTCCCCCTCCTCCCTCCTCCCCTCCTCCCTCCTCCCTCCCCTCCCCTCCCCTCCTGCCTCGCCGTTGTCCCCCTCCCTCCTCCTCCTCCTCCTCTCCCCCTGCCTCCTCCCGCCTCCCTCCTCCCTCGTCGCCGTCGCCCTCCC
>CAUYUJ010020908.1:7500-17500 GCA_963575745.1 Prorocentrum cordatum | reverse complement strand
GAGCTAGGGCGGACCGCGGGGGCGCGGGCAGTGCTCGTCCTGCCCCCCCCCCCCCCCTGCCCCTCACCATCCCCCCTGGTAGGCGCGGGCAGTGCTCGTCCTGCCCCCCCACCCTTCGAGCGCGTCTCGAAGTTTGATCCTTGCCTCACCAGGGCAGCGTTGACTCGTACTTGGTGCAGTTGGCATGTAATCTGGCTGGTACCTCTGAGCCCTGGCTGTACGGCGGCCGTGTCCATCACTGCTGCGAAACGTGGCGACGTGTGCCTGGGGTGTTCCCTCGCATTCGGGGCTTCCCCAGGACTTGCGCCCTGACGACTCGTGCAAAACTTGGCGACGTAGCCTGAGGTATTCCCTCGCACTCGGGGCTTCCTCAGGACTTGCGTCCTGACCCTTTTGCACTTGTCGTCAGGGCTCTTCGTCGCGATCCGCGTCGTCAGCCTGTGCTCGAACAGCTCCCGTCGAGTTGGTGGTCCTGCCCATTGCCTTGTCGGGTCGGTCCTGCAGGGCCCACTCCCTCGCCTCCTCCAACCAGGTCGGGGCGCTCCCTCGCCTCGCTGGGCCACGGTGGTAGTCCTGACCCATCTCCCTGGTCTTGTAGCGGTCGAGCGGCTGGAAGAAGTGGGCCACGTCGTCGTCGATGTGCCATCCGTGGACGTCGCTAGGCGACTCGCCAAAGCGCCACCTTATCTGCTTCGCCAGTGCGGTCGCGATGGCCTGGCACAAACAGTTCGGGTGCTCCTTGGCCGCCGCGGTGCGCCACTGGCCGTCGTCGTTGATGCCCGCCAGCTCCGCGTGGTAGGAGGCCGTGTGGAAGGACCTCCCGCCTCCAGGCAATCTGCTGATTTCTGCTCGGAGGGTTGGTAGGGATACCGCCAGCAGGCTTGTGGACTTCCTCGAACGCGCTCCACAGGTGCACTGGTCGAATGTGATCAGCTCGACCCCCTGCTGGTCCAGGAGGTGGCGCGTCTCGGGGAGCCTCCAGGAGCTGGCGAAGTGCTCCTCGGTGGGCTCGCACGGGTGCTCGAGCATGCCTGGGACTCCAAGGTTGAGGCACATGTACATGAGCTCCAGCTGTGTCCTGTATAGGCGATTGCCTATCGCTACTTGCTCCATCTCTGGACGGGAAAGGTAGCGAAGGCCCCACAAGCCGTCGCTGCTTCTTAGGGGTCTTGGTGGGCGACCCCTGCAGTCATTGGGGGGCAGGTGGCGCGCTCGGCTCCAGGTCTCGCACGGCGGTCCGCCTATGACTCCTGCAATCCTCCCTGCTTGTGCCATGCCTCGCCACTTGTTGACTGCGACTTCTGATGTCAGGTCGCCGAAGGTCGGGTCGTTGGCGATGTCCAGGCTGAGCATGTGTATGCCGCATGAAGCCCGACTGCTAGGACGGTCGAACCAATCCTGAACATCTCCTTCTCGGCGACGGCCGCTGAACAGATGCAGCACGTATAGAGTCCGAGCTGGCCTGGGCCTGGGCACAGCAGCTGGCGGCGGCGGTGGCTCCTCGATGAAGGGGAGCTCGAGGCTCTCGTAGTGGCCGCCATTGCTGTCGTCGCTGTCCTCGTCCGTGTGTATTTCTGGAGGACGAGCAGGGACTGCAGGCTTCTCTGCCCAGTCGATGGGCCTGCCCGCCCTTATGTTCGCCTGCTGCTGGTCGCGCACCACTTGCTGGTTGTGCTGCAGCTCGGCTTTGCTGAGGAGTGCTGGACGTGTCTTTCGCCAATGTCGAGCGCACCTGCGCACTCGCAGCAAGTGCTTGACCAGCCTGTTTGTGGTGTGGTAATCCATGCCGCATCCGTAGCAGACCGAACCAGTTGCCCACGAGATAAGATGCCCCGACGAGGTGTGGTCCTTGGTGATGTGGGCTCGTAGCACTGCTGCGCTGAGTTCAGTACGTCCGCGGTGGTAGCATAGGTACTTGCGCTGCTGCTCGAAGTGCTGGTCTGGGAAGGGCGAGATGGCTTCCGTGTTGGTCCACCGCTGGAGTCGTAGCCGCCATCGAGCGTGGTGGTCGTGATCGTACTGGCGGGCTTTGCCACGTTGGCAAGCTTTCTTGGCTGCGCTGAGGTAGCTTTTGTAGTCGTTCCTGGCCCAGTCCTTCCAGTCTTCGAGCGTGTATGCTCCACCACGCTCGTCAGGTCCTGTGTGGTCGCGGACCCAGTCTAAGTCGCGGCGGAGCAGTGCCACCCAGCCGTAACTACCATCCCATGCTTGGCTGAGTAGTCGGCGGAGGTGCAGGGGTCCCCAGTTGAGGCATCTACCGGATAGTCGTAGCCGCTCAAGACGTAGGGCTATCTCGGGGGGCAGCTTGTCGACCCCTTCGAGGATCTGGGTGTTCGTGACCACCTTTTTCTGTCGTACTTTCCAAGTGATCCTCTGCGCGGCAGCGTAGTTCACGATATACTGGTTGTTGAAATTCCTGGCCTGGCCTGCTGTGAGTTCAGGCCAGGTAGACGCATTGTATAGCAGCTGGGATAGCACCACACTGTCGGCTAGGTAGGCCTTGTCTTTGATGGCCAGCTCTGAGCGACGGTGGACTTCGCGATGGAGAGGCCTCGTGGATGTCGCAGCGGTGGCTACCTTCACTGCGACATCCACCCCAGGGGATGCATTGTCGGTTACGTAGGTCCCGAGGAGCTTGTGGTGGCGGACAACCTCGACGTAGCTCTCTGCGAGAGGGACCTCGATCCTCGGCACTCCATTGGAATAGAAGCTGGCCCGAGCTTGCCGGCTCCCAGGCCCACTGAAGTCGATCATCACCTTGGTCTTGGTGAGCTGCAGCTGGAGGCCGAAGGTGCTGGTGGCGCAGTAGACGGCTTCGCAGAACCCCGTGGCCTCGGACTGAATGTGATCGGGGCTGGTGAACACGTGCATGCCCGTGAGGTCGTCGACGAACGATAGGCCGTGAGGTTCGTGCTCCTGGAGTGGTCCGTCTGTGGGGTCGGTGTCGCATGCGAAGCTGCTGTCTAGGGGCTTGCCCTGGGGCCTCCTCCTCCTCTTCATCCCCCTCCCCCTCCTGCTTCTGGCGGCCAGACGAGGAGGGAGGAAGAGAAGAAGTCAGCTAGCAAGGGCGCCCTCGAGGGCGCGAAGTTGTTCGCGCTTCGCGCATCGGCTCCGATTCCTCCGCATCCTCCTCTTTTCCCCTGGGATGCGGCGCGAGAGCGCGAAGTTGCTCGCACTTCGCGCTTCGCGCAGCGCGAAGCGCGAGGTTGGGAGCCCCTGGCTAGCCAGAGGGGAGGAGGACGGAGGGAGAGAGAGAGGGGGGAGCGGCCGAGGAAGGAGGGAGGGCGAGGCGATCGGAACAGAGGCCAGGCCAACCAAGGAGGAAGGAAGAGGACGGAGGAGGAGGAGAAGGAGGAGGAGGCGGAGGAGGAGGAGGTGGAGGTGGAGGAGGAGGAGGAGGAGGAGGAGGGGGAGGAGGAGAAGCAGGAGGAGGAGGAGGACGGAGGCAGAGGGTCAGGCGGAGAAGCTGCTGCAGTCTCGTGCCGCTCTCGTGCGCTGCACGCGTCCATCTCTTCCGCGTCCCCCGCGCGAGTCGTACCCATCGGCGGTTGATAATTCGTAGGTGTGTTTGGACTCCCAGGTTCCGATCTACTTTCAGTGCCTTCCTGCTTCAATGATCGAGTGGTTTCACCTGTTCTTTCCTCTTCAGGGGGCGGGCGGAACCCAATCTACGTTCAACGCCTTCCTACATCATGTTTCTACTTACTTGTTTCTGACCGATGGGTAATGGTGGCTTCGGCAGTCTCCTTTGAGGGGCCGTTAAGGCTGTTCCCGAACGGATAATCATTGGCCGCGGGGGGGAAGATCGAATCAGTGCACGTCGCACATACCCGAATGACAAAAACAACACGGCCCGAGACATCATTTCTCTGAGGTCCGTGCGGGATCTTCGGGTCGATGTTGCGCCCCCCCCCCCCCCCTGGCGGCGCCTCCGGCTCCGCCCGGCGCCGATCCAAAACATGCAGCGCGGACCCCCGAGACATTACATGCTTGCCTTTGCTTTGCTCCTCGAACATCGTTGCCCACCCATCTTAGCTCGTCAATCACGCAAGGTCTCGATCGTGTGCAGCCTGCCGGGGCATCGGCGATGCTCCACGTGTCAGTTTGGCCACGAGGTGCCGCTCTGGTCTCGTTCTCTTGATTATGACTCCCGGCCACCCCCGGTCAGGTTTGCTTCCAGTTGCTTCCGCCCTCCTGACTGCCACGCTGATGTGGACCCTCGGCCTGCAAAGGGTACTCCAGATTTCGTAATCTAGGGAGGGGGTCTCATTTCGGGGGGGGGGGTCTCTTCCAGGCTATCTTGGAGGGCCTGGGGGGTCTGGGGACGATGTTTTGGAGGGTTCTCCCACGGGGGAGGTCTGAAACGGCTTGTCTTGGAGGGTCCAGACCCCCTCCCTTTTATTACGAAATCTGGAGTACCGTGAGAAGCGGCAGCTGCTCTGTAGACGTGGGTGGCGGGAGGAGTTCTGCGATGGGGGGATGGGGAAGATATGGCGACGGTCGTTTGCACTGCCTGGACACTGTAAGCTCTCCAGCTTGCTTGACGACCCTGCGTGGTGTCGGGCCTCGGTTGCCCACTCGGTCGGTGTCCCTCCGCCGCCGTGCCTTCCTCTTGCCTTCGCTTCGCTTCGCTTTCGGGCCCTCCTCTGGTCCCCGCTCGTCGCTGTGATGAGCGTTCTGGAGCTAGCGCTTGACCCCAACCCACGTCCAAGACAGAACAGTGCCGCTCCACGATCTCCCAGGATTCCCCGTTGCTCTAGACGGGCGCCGAAAACGAGGCCATCCAGACGCCCCAGAATGCCTGGGACGCAGCCTGAGCCCATTCGCATCACGACACCGTTCGACTCGCCCTGCCTCGGTCGGAAAGGGCTACGACGAGCAGAAACCCGTTCCAGAGCGCTGCGGAACGCTCTCAGAGCGTCCCGGAACTCTCCGAGAGGGCCGCGGCGCCCGAGACATCTTCCAGAGCCGCTGGATCTCAGGGATCCCCGACGTATCCTCCCCCGAGTGTATCCTCGCCCTGGCCTTGTCCTATACCCCTCGGCTCGCCCTGTCTCGCGGCTGGCCTGCCCGCATAGAAAGGACGGGCAGCCTCCCCAAGGGTGCCTCTGCATCCTTGCCTCCTGGGTCCCTCCTTGGCCGCTTTCGCTGGCCAACCTCGTTCGAGAAACGTTCACGCGGCCCTCCAAGGCCCTTGCACCCTCACCGCACATGCTAATTGTACGGGTTGACTGCACTTCGCATCAAGACACCACTCGACTCGCCCGGTCTCGTTCGGAAAGGGCTAGGACGAGCACAACTCCGTTCAGAGCGCTCCGGAACGCTCCCAGAGCGTCCCGGAACTCTGCGAGAGGCCGCGGCGCCCGGGACATCCTCCAGAGCCGCGGGTTCTCAGAGATCCTCGAGTTATCCACCCCCGAGTGTATCCTCGTCCTGGCTTCGTCTCACGCCTCGTGGCCGGACGGACGACGACGGACGACGACGACGACGACGACGACGACGACGACGACGACGACGATGTCGACGGCTCGCCCTGCCGCGTGGCTGGCCGAACGGCGGACGGAGGTCTGGAGGCGCGCCCTGGGCCCGCTCGCCGCCGCGGAGCCGCGCGCGGCCGAGGAGGCCGCGCCCGAGGCCGGCGGACCCCCGGCGGCGACGGCGACGGCGGCGACTTGGGCGCTGCGTAATGGGGGGGTCATAAATGGGGGGGCGGCGAGTGTGGCCCGAAAAGGTACCCAAACGGTACCTAAACGAGCCCCCCGCGGCTCCGGAGGGGCCCGAAAGGGGCACGAAAGGGGACCTTTTCTGACCCCCCCATTTGTGACCCCCCCATGAAGCCACGCCCAAGCGACGACGACGACGAAGGAAACGACGACGACGACGACGACGACGACGACGTCGATAACGACGGTGATAACAACGACGACGACGAAGAGGATCACGACGACGACTAGAACCACGAAGGCGACGGCGACGACGGCGACGGCGACGCCGACGACGGCGAGGACGACCCCGGGACGACGACCACAGACAACGACGTCTGGAGAAGATCAGGGCGGAGGTTCCGAGCCACGCCGCGGCCCCCCGGGCGCGGCGTCCCGAGAGCACCGGGAGGGTCGAGGGCGCTCTCGCCCTCCGCACGGGGCCTCGTGGGGGGGCCGTGCCGGGGCCCGGCCTCGGGAGCAGCGGGGGGCGTGCATCGGGGCTGGTGGACGTGTCGGCTGCCCTCGTGCGTCTCCGGGGCAAGGCTGGGGGGGGGGGGGATAGGCACACCGTCAGCCCGCAGAGGAGAGGTGAGCAGCTGTGCAGGGGCTCCCGTGCACCCTTGCCTCCTCGGCCCCTCCACGGGGCCGTGCCAGGGCCTGGATCTCGGGAGCAGCGGGGGCGTGCGTCGTGGTGGGTGGACGTGTTGTCCGCCCTCGTGTGTCCACGGTAGGTTTGTGTCGTGTCGACCGGCGGCGACCCCGCCAGCGGCGTTCCATTTGGAACGCCGCGGGCGACCCAGAGTCGTTCGATGTGGAACGATTTGGACGTTTCGGAAGCGGCCGATCGTTCAAGGTTGAACCATCCCCGCGGTGTCAGAAACCAACGCCGAAGTCGGCACGACACGAACCTGACGTACGGGGCAACGATGGGGGGGGATAGGCATATTGGCGCGAGCGAAATGGGTACGGAAAGAATGGGTACCTCGCCCACCAGCAGTTCTTGTTCATGTTGAACAGGACTCGCTGTCTGCGCCGCCTCGCCCTATGTCCATTTGAAACAGAAGGCCGCCTGCCCAACAGCGGCCGCTGTTGGTTTGGGGCAACACTTGTTGTTTGGGCATTGTACCTGTTTTGGTCCGTACCCATTTCGGGCGTCCAAAACATACAGTCAGCCCACATAGGAAGGACGAGCAACTGTCCAAGGTTTCGCCCATCCTCGGCCCATCATTGCCTCTTCGGCCCATCCTTCGCTGCTAGTGCTGGTCGCGCCCCGCTCGCACAGTGCCGAGATGGCCCTCCAAGGCCACTGCATCCTGGATCTGCATCCTCATCGTGCGTCCTTGGTATGTTGGTTGATGTAGGGGGGGACGCGTCGACCCCCGATCGCCCGTTGACCGCCGAGAAGGGCCCGATAGCCCCAACCTGCCCAGGAACGTTCGGATTCACTTCTGGGGGCCTATCGCGGATCTATCGGCGATGTATCGCCGATTCCAGGTCGATGGTTCATCCCCCATGCCTATCCCCCCCTGCTGTTACCCCTCAATGTCGTGGCGTCCTCGTCCCCTGACCTCGAGCGACTTGGACAGAAGCAATACAAAGGTTCCTCACAAGGTTGGGCATCTGGGGGCCATTCCCCAGTCCCTGGGAGCGTCAAGAGGTTGCCCCAGCAAGGCACCGCGTTAGCAGCACTGGTGACAAGACGGGTCGAGGAGTAGGAGAAGCACGGCCGGGAAGCCTGAGAAAGGAAAGATGCAGCCTGGACAGGGTTGAGAGCACGACCACGAAAACCTTACAGTGCTTGCGTTACAGGGAATACAGTCAACCCGCATAGTGAGGATGGGCAACCTCCCCAAGGGTACCCTTGCATCATTGCATCCTCGGTCCATCCTTCGCCGCTTTCGCTGGCCGCGCCCCGCTCGGAACGCTTCGAAATGGGCGTCCGAGGCCCTTGCATCCTTATCGCGCATCCTTGCTATGCTGGTTGACTGTACAGTGCCGTTTTTAATACATGCTCCGCGTGCGGATCATGTATTAAACATGTAGGGATGTAGTATTAAAACAGCGACGAGTTCATGCATAAATCTATTCATGAGGTAATCATGAACTAAAAATCCTATAGTTGTCAAAATCCGATGTATTAGAAACTGCCCTGTAGTGGCCGTCCGCACCAACAGTGTGGCTGGCATGGAGGCGAGAGGGCACGGCTTCGGAATCGAGTGCGAGGGAGTCTCGGGCGAAGCACGTCTGCCGGGCCGCTGCTGGACAAAGGCCTGGTTCGGGCAAAGGGGCCATGGTAAAACTACCCAGGATGAAAAGACTGCCCTGGAAATGTCTGGGCGCCAGCGGCTCGACAAAAACAACAAGTTGTCGGAGGTATGGGTTTTTGTCCCGAGTGTTGATCTGACATTGTCGGGGCTGTTCACTTCTGGGGGTCACCCTTCTCTTGGGGCTGTCGTCGGTGGGACAGGTCCTGGGCCTCTGGCTCTGCGCACCCTCTGAGGCTGAAGGTGGCGAAAAAGTTGCAACGATTCAAATGATCGACTGGCGGGGTGAACTCATGGCACACGGCAGGAGCATCCAAGAGCGCCCGAAGACTACCAAATCGGGGGAGCTGGCCCTTACAGTCGAGTTTGATTAGTAGGTCGACCCTGCCCAAGCAAGGGTACCCTTGTGCCCTGTGTTTCGCGACCCTTGTCCTCTACGTTCCATTGGCACTGTGGTCATCGGAAGAGCCGTGTATCCTCTCGCGTGTCCTCTCCAATCCACCCCGACTGTACGAACTTCCCCTCTCGACCGTGTGAGCCTTGGGGCGCCCCACGCCGCGTTCAGGGCGCTGAGGCGGCTAGGGATGGCGGGCGGGTTGTTCTCCTGCTCCCTCCTCCGGATCCATCTTCCAACCCCCCTTCCCTCCTCGTCCGTCTCCTTCTCCCTCCTCACTTCCTCATCCTCCCTCCTCATCCCTACCTCCTTCCTACTTCCCTCTCGCTGCTCCCCCCTCCCACCCCTCCTCCCCCTTGCACCCTCCGCTCTGCAATCTCACCCGTGCTGTTCTCTCATCTCCCACTGGACCTGTGCTTTCCAGGCCCCACCTCTCCCAGGTATTGTTTCACGCGCACGCGCACTGTGCCAATATTGGTTCGGATTGGCTTCCTTATGAAGAGGTGCAGCAGTCGAGATTCGAACACACACTTGCTTGGAAGAGTACCTCGGGACTCCCGACATGGGTACGGAACAAATGAACACGATGCCCGCAGAGAGCTTCGCCCCAAAAACCAACAGTTGCCGTTGTTGGGCAGGCGACATCTTTTCTCAGATGGAGGACGCCAGCGGCGATGCCGACAGGGAGCCCTGTTTCAAAATGGACAGGAATTGCAGTCGGTCTTCGTCCCCATTCTTTCCACACCTTCTCCGGTCGTACTGACAGGCGGCGAGCACAGGGTTCACCCATAGGTGGCGCATGTGTAGCGGCGCTGTGCGGGCGTCTCCAAGGGAGGCAGCCGAGAGAGAGGCTACGACGAGTGCCAGCCTGCGTCGCGTACCGAGGAGGTGGGAAGAGGAGTACGGACCGACGTGCAGCGGCGAGCCGTGGCGGAGTGGCAGCAGTGGCAGAGCGTGAGGCCGGCAGACCTACGCATGCAGGAATCCAAGATGTGTTTTTGCGTTTTCTCCCATCCGAACGTTGTTGGCTGTTCGAGGAGGTGATCCCGCTGCAGCGTTGGCCTCGTTTCAGGAACGGAGCTTCGCGCTTGTCCTTCCAGATGGTGCTCTCTCTCTCTCTCTCTCTCTCTTCAGAGCGTGTGATATTTCTGTTTCTGACACCTTCGTCGTTGCCGCCTCTCTTCTTTCCACATCATCCTTATCATGATCTTTGTGCTCCTCCCGGCTGGTGCTCCTCACCCTTCATCCAAGACAGGTAATCAAGGGTTGCACCCTCACTAAGAAGGGCCTCGAGAACCTTCAGCGTATCAGGCGAAGCTTTTTTACTGGCCACTGGGCCATCGGGCCCCATTTTGGAGGCTGACGACTGCCGTGATCGGCGCCAGTATGCGCGTCGCATGGTACCTGGCGCCATGTGTCTCTCGCCATGGAGGCTGCGGCGCTCAGGACACTCCAGGTCGCTCCAGCTCATCCTCCTGCTGATCCGCCACTTCCTCCACAACTCTGCACAGCCCCACTTCCTGATTGCACATCACGCGATGGGGTCGTCTGGGGGATCCAGACCCGCCAGGACACCCGTCGGCTGACAGAGACATCATGAGCGCAGTGGGAAGTGGTAAGGGATGGGTGGGAGGGGC
>CAUYUJ010020908.1:0-2500 GCA_963575745.1 Prorocentrum cordatum | reverse complement strand
TCCGCCTCCCCCTCCCCCTCCTCCTCCTCCCCCTCCTCCTCCTCCTCCTCCCTCCTCCTCCTCCTCCCTCCCTCCTCTCCTCCTCCTTCCTCACTCCTCCTCTCCTCCTCCTCCTCCTCCTCCTCCTCCTCCTCCTCTCCTTCCTCCTCCTTCTCGTCCTCCTGCCTCGCATCCATCCCTCCCTCCCTCCTCCTCGTCCCTCCTCCGCTCCTCCTCCTCGTCCTCCTCGTCCTCCTCCTCCGTCTCCTCTTGTTTTCCCTCCTCCTCCTCCTCCTTCAGGTGATGGTCAGGCCTGTGCGCCGGAGGGCGAGCCCATGCAAGGCGCAGGCCGTTGCACTCGGCAGCGTGCGGGCGCCAAGATCCGACTTGCGGATCTCCGAGCGGGTTTCTTGGATCGGTGTTGAGCCCCCCCTGGCGGCGCTTTCGGCGCCGCCTTCTGCGCGCCAGTGAGTTGGGCCCATCGCGGATCCAACAAAAACCCATGGGCATCTCCGAAATGTCATGCGTATGCAGATTGCTGCTCCTCTTGACGGAGGGGTTGGGGCTGGCCCGGGGTAGGGGGGGCAGCATCGGCCCCAGGCCGCCCACGTATCGCCCATCGGGGCCCGCGTGTGCCCCCCCCCGCCCAGGAGCCCGCGGTTTCGCTGTCGAGGGCGCATCGCCCATCTCTCGGCGATGCACCGCCGAGTTGAAGGCAAGATTTCCCCCCCGTGAGGCAGTTCGCCACCCGGTCGTTGCCCCTCACGAGCGGCGGGTCGCTCAGACCGGGCACTGATGGCGGAGCTGTGTGCCGCATTCCCTCTTGGCCCCCCCAGGGGGAGGCGGGCCGAATCCGAGCTACGGGCGAGACACATGCACGCACAACACAACACACGCACAACATGCACGCGCGCGCACACACACACACACACACTCGCATGCATCGTCGAACCTCGATCCTCGAGTATCCCCAATCCTTTCACCCTCCCCCCATCCCTCCTCTGCATCCCTCCCTTCTCACCCAGCTATCCTTGAGCGTCAGTTTCCGCCAAATCCAGCCACCCCTGAGTGGCGGCAAGCTTCGCGACAGGTGCCGTGTCCGCGGCCTCCATCAGCGCCTACCCAGTCCACCACCGTTACTTCCCCTCCCCTCCTCCCCTCCTCTCGTCCTTTGCCTCGAGCCCCCTTCCTCCTCCCCCTCCTCCGCCCCCTACCCCTCCGCCTCCTTCTCCCCCTCCTCCTCCTCCTCCTTCTCCTCCTCCTCCTCCTCCTCCACGGAGCACGTATCCTCATTTCTGATCGTGCAGAACGCGATGACGACCTTGCCAAAACTCCAGTCCCGCTATGACACCCGGCTGCGGGTAGAGAAAGCACACCGGCGCATCGGCAGGGGACGGGCGGGAGGTTGGAGAGGCAGGATGACAGCCATGGCGTGATCGCACCCAGCTTGCCCCCTTCGCCTCGCCTCCCTCGTCTCCTCCCCCCCGTTTCGCCCCCCCCCCCCCCCCCCCCCCCCTGCCCCCTGGTGGCGCCACGGACTCAATGAGAGAGTGCAGGCTGGCGTACACCGGGGGGGAACGGGCAGGCCAAGCGATGACGGTCTGCCGCCCTCTCCCGCCATTTTGTCTCAGGGAGGCGTCCGTCGTCGTCGCGGCTGCCGTTGTTGGGTCGTCCTGCTCGGTTTTGGACCGCGGCTCGAGGCTCGAAGACCGAGGACCGAGGATCGAGGACCGAGGATCGCGGATGGAGGACCGAGGACCGAGGACCGAGGATCGAAGAGGAGGCGAACTTGGGCCCGAGGATCGAGGACCGAGGACCGAGGATCGAGGACCGAGGACCGAGGATCGGAGAGGAGGCGGAGAGCCTTTGGGGGGAAACCTGGCCCAGGGGTCGCCACGGTCCGACGCGCCTCCAAAGCCTGGTCAGCACGCGCCGCAGGACAGGTCGGGGCCTTCGTCCTCGTCGAGGGGCAGGAGGAAGGAGGAGGAGGAGGAGGAGGAGGAGGAGGAGGAGGAGAAGGAGGAGGATGAGGCGGAGGAGAAGAGAAGAGATAGGAATAGGATCAGGAATCGGAATAGGAACAGGGATAGGAATCGGAATAGAAATAGAAATATACATTGGGATCTGAATCGGAATGGGAATGGGCATCGGAAGAGGACTCGGAATCGGAACAGGAGGAGGAGGAGGAGGAGGAAGAGGAGGAGGAGGAGGAGGAGCAGGCCCTGCTGCGCACCTGGCCTACCCGAGACCCCGCAGGCCTTGGCGGCCGCGCGGCAGAGCCTCTCTGCCGCCCTCCAGCGCGGCAGCGCCGAGGCCTGGCGCACAGCCGTGCTGCCCAGGGGCGCCGCGGCGCGGCGGCTGCCTGCTGCCGCCGAACACGGCGCGCCGCCTGCGCGGCGCGGGCAGGCGCCGCGCGGGCCCGCCGGGGACCGGCCGCTCGGGACAGCTCTGGCGGACGGCGCGCGGCGGGAGGCCGACGGCGGCGGAGGCGCGCGCAGGGGGGCGGGGCGGCGGAGGCGCA
>CAUYUJ010020907.1:132805-148032 GCA_963575745.1 Prorocentrum cordatum | reverse complement strand
GAGGAATCGACGCGGTGGTGGTGTAGATTCGTTGGGCCCCCACCCAAGCACGCACCCGTCTCAAGGGCCCCTGGCCCAAGGAGCCCCCAGGATCTCCACGGAGGCCCCCACGGCCTCCAGAGCAGCCCTCACGAGGCCAAGGACGTACGCGCCAAGGCACGCACCCATCTCAAGGGCCCCTGACCCAAGGAGGACCCCAGGATCTCCACGGAGGCCTCGCCACTGCCTCCAGAGCAGCCCTCACGAGGCCAAGAGGGCCCCGGGGGCTCCAAAGTTGAGCGAAAACCGGGGGGGGCACCTTGGGCCAGGGGCGCCTTTCACAACCCCCGAACGTCGGTCGGGAGAAGTAAGTAGAAACATGAAGTAGGAAGGCGGATAAAGTAGACTGAGTTCAGGCCATCCCAGATAATGACAAGACACAGTACAACAAATCGCCTCTTGAAATAGGAAGGCGCTTGAAGTAGCTTGGGATCTCGGAATCCAGAAATACATATTTCAACGACCGACGTGCACTCCAGATTTAGTAGTAGGAGGGAGGGGGTCAGATTTGGGGGGGTCTGGTTTGAGCTGCCTTGGAGGGTTCCAGTGGGGTCTTCGCAACAGGCCACCCTTTCATGGCTTGTTGGGGGGTCCAACATTGCCCGTCTGGGGGGGGGGGGGGGGGGAAACCCCTCACCTTCATTACGATTACGAAATGTAGAGCACACGAACACGGCCCACCAATGCGCGAGACTGGCCTCGTGATTCGAACGTTCGCGCAAGGCGTACTCCCGAAACCATCGTGCCCTCGTGTACGTGTGCAGTCGGGGCGTTGACCCAAGGAACCCTAAACAAGGAACGAGGCCCCTTCTATCCACAGGTTGAACTTCGATCTCCCATCGAAAACCAAAGGAAAAACCCAAGGCAAGTTGTGAAGCTATCAAGGAACACGGAGCCCCTCCCCAACGAAAAGGGTTCCTTCTTCAGCTCCCGAGCGTGACGGAGGCAGGGGCGTCCCCCATTTCGCTCCCGAGTGTGACGGAGGCAGGGGCGTCGGCGGCGAGCCCTGGGGGGGAAGCCGGAGGGGGGCGAGCCAGCTCCGAAGGCTCAAGCGGCGGCTTCTGCGAAGTCTTCGAGACCTTCCCCGGAGATGCGGAAGCCCAGGGGGCCACATGCGAACCCTACCCCATCCTCCCCCTTTTGGATAAATATTCCCAAATAAATACACACAAATAAAAATATTCCCTATATTTTCCCATATTTTCTGGGTTCTTGTCTTCCCCCCCACTTCCCACATTTTCCCATATTTTCCTGGGGATCGTCGATTAATTGTGTCTGTGTGTTTTTTCCCCTCCTGAGTGAGGGAAGCCGGAGGGGGGCGAGCCAGCTCCGAGGGCTCAAGCGGCGGCTTCTGCGAAGTCTTCAACCCTTCCCCGGAGATGCGGAAGCCCAGGGGGCCACATGCGAACCCTACCCCTGCCCCCCACGATTTCCGAGGGGGAGGGTGGGGTTCACTTCGCTCGGGAGCTCTCGAGCGAAGTGAACCCCAACCGCCCCCTCAGGAATCGTGGGGGGCAGGGGTAGGGTTCGCATTTGGTTTTCTAAAGCCTTCCCGGGAGGCGCGAGGGCTCCTGAGGAGCCCCGCCGCCTGCGGAGGAGGCCTGCTCCTTCGCGCTCCCGCTCGGGGCGCGCCGCCGGAGGACGGAGGCGGGGCGGGGATCGGAGTCGGCTGGGGATGATGAACTTCCCTCGGGCCCCCGCGAGTCGTTAGAATCACCCTGGCAGAGCTTGTGGATGCAATGCCAATGGACACCCAAACATTCCGATCATCGAATTGAAAACGTGTTTTACATGTGTAAAACATGTTCTAAAAATGTTTCGGACATGTTCTTATACATTGAAAAGCATGTTCGATAAATGTTTTAGACATCTGGACATTGTTTGGCAGCATGCTTCCTCTCCATGGATCGTCCTCCACAAACTTGCCTCGGACCCCTCGAGTCGTCAGAATCACCCTGGCAAAGCACGCTCGTGGCAGAGAAGGTGGTGATGCGGGTCGATCGGCGGTGGACAAACCTCCCTTTAGCAAACCTCCCCTCAATGAAAGCGGCCTGGGACCGAAACCGACGGACCTGGACCCGCAAGAAGGACGGCCGCGACGCCCTCTCGCGAACCGAGAACGGCCAATTCCTTGATCGACGTGTCAGGGTAGGAGGTCTGTCCACCTCCGACAAAGGCAGGGGTGGAGCAAGGGTGGGGCTGGCAGAAAAGTCGCTCCAAGCGGCCCCTGGAAGATGGAAACGCGTCAAATATGAGCCTCCATCTGGGCCCGCTCCCCAGCCCCACCTTGGGATAACCCTCCCTCTCGACGAGATTGGGACGGGAGGAAGTGGGGGAGGCCGGCTCCAGAGAGGAGGAGGAAGAGGAGGAGGACGAGGAGGAGGAGGAGGAGGAGGAGGAGGAGGAAGGAGGAGGAGGGAGGAGGAGGGAGGAGGAGGAGGAGGAGGAGGAGGAGGAGGAGGAGGAGGAGGAGGAGGAGGGAAGAGGAGGAGGAAGAGGAGGAGGAGGAGGAGGAGGGAGGAGGAGGAGGAGGAGGAGGAGGAGGAGGAGGGAGGAGGAGGCGGCCGGCTCCCGAGAACGTGGCGGGACGGGGGTCAGAGAGCGGCCCCGCACGCCAGGCAGGGGGGCCCAGCGCCGGCGCGAGAGGTCCGCTCGGACCTCCGGGGGTCCGTGTTTGCTCAGATCCGTCTGTTGCTCCCGTCGTACTTAAGGTTCGGTCGGGCCTGTCCCCTCACAGGGGAATGTTGGGCGACAAATGAAAAAAAGTACTCAGAAAATGCTCAAAAATGCCCAGAAATTGTCAACCAAATGTCCCCTGACGATTTTTTGACTATTCTTGAATACCTCCTGTAGGGGGACAGGCCGGACTTAAACTTAAGGACCACGTCCCAGAAACAATTTCGAGCACCCAGAAGAGTGACGAAGCAGTATCGAACGAGCACCGCCTCCCAGGGCACGACGCGTGAAAACCCTCAAGTCCTGGTCCTTCCTTGGTGCTCGAAATTCTTTCTGGTGCTCAAGGCTAAAGTGGGTTGGAACCTCACAACCCTATCCCTAAGATTGGCAAGCCGAGGGCGACGGCAATCTCAGGGATGCGCCCTCAGCAACTCAGGGAATCCTTAAGATCGGCACCGAGGTACAGTAGTGGCAGTCGTGAGGATAGTAATATGTGAAACAACTCAAGCTCGTATCCAGTCAGGAATCTCTGAGAGCCAACGTGCCTGGAGGGTGCATTAGGCGCCGCGGCCGTTCCAGAGCGTTCCAAAACGCTCTTAAAGCGTTCAAGAACGCTCTTGGGCGATGTGTCCCTCTGCTATCGAGCATCTTCAACCAATCCCTATCCCCCCTGGCGTGGCATTCGGCCCCACTGGCCGATGTACCTCCCTGAATGAGACTGTTCCCGTCGGGTGTCGAGGGGCATATACCCAACTGGGGGAGAGCGATGGTGCGGCTTAGATGCCGTGGCCCGATGGGGATGGTGATAGAGCAAACTAGGGGAACGAAAAATGGCATAAACATAAAACACTCGGAGGTCCGCGCGGACTTCTCGGATCGGCGCTGGCCCCCCCTCTCTGGCGCACTCCGCGCGCCAGAGGCGCCGCCAGGGGGGGGCCAGCGCCGATCCGAGAAGTCCGCGCGGATTTCCGAGTTTGATGTTTGTGCCATTGTTCGTTTTCCCTGGATCAGTCAGCGTCGAATCGGGAAACCGCGTCGGACCGAACGCACGCCAGATCGGCCCACATCCTCGCCATCGCTCGGACGTCCATTCCCTACGTCTTTTTGGTTTAGTGCGTGTTTTTTTCGCCAAATGATCAAGGCTGCTCCTCGATGGCCCTCGCCGAAGGAAAAATGCACACGTCCGAGCGATGCCGAGCATCGGCTCGGAGCCAGGGTGTCACATGCGGGCACGGGGATGCACGGCGGCGCCGCGCAGGCATCGGGCCGCCTCGGCTCGGCGGAGGATCGTTCGGTCGGGCATCTCCCCCTATGTACAGGCGGATTCTGAAGAAAAAGACAACATTGTCCAAACATAGCAAAACAATGCTCAAAAAAAAGTCCCCCGACTGTTTTCCCCCTATTTTGGAATGCTCCTCCTGTGGAGGGACATGCCCGACGTAAGACTCACCATGAAGGAGCCGAGTCCTGAGGGAAACGGGTCCTGGACCCTGGGCTTGTCTTCCCTGGGACCCAGCTCTTCATCCCGAGCCGCTTCTTGACGCTCCCTGCTGGGCTCGTCGAGGGCCGCCCCGGACGCCCACAAGCTGCCAAAAGCCTCCTCCAAGGACTCGCTTCCCTCGGGGCCCTGTCGGACTCGAGTCGCACCGGGCCCGCCAAACTCGACACAGGATTGACGAACGAACAACACACACCCATACCGTACCCATAGGGGGGTCGTTGGGAGGAGGACTGACTATGGGTATGGGTGCGGGTTGTCGGACCCTGGGGAACGCTCCCGTTCGAGCGGGGACCCCCATCCGACAACACGCACCCATAGCCCTCTCCGACCCCCCTATGGATATGGGTGTGTGTTGTTGGTTCGTCAAGGATCGGATCGACCGGATCGAGGACAAGCCCTGGCCTTCTCGGGCGCCGGCTTGCCAGACAGCGGCAGGGCGCGCACGTCCTGGGCGGTGTCTTTCTTCGGCTCTGGGATAAAGCCCAGGCCCTCGATGCAAGCGGCCCCAGTGCAGCGGAAAAACTCGCTGACCGGTATGCTCAGCCCCACGGACCCGCAGTCGAACAACAGCGGCTTCTTGAGCTCCGTGACCGTGCTATCCACCAGGAGGATGGGCTCCATGCCGGTCTCGTCCTTCGGGTGGCCGAAGGGCGGGATGGCGAAGATTGGGAACCCAGAGCTCTTGGAGATTTCCGAGAGCTTGCGCTGCTTGATGGACTCTTTGGGCCTCTGCACAGCTCGCGCCAGCTTGTCCATGTCCGTGTGGGTGGGGTGCGGTATCGTCACCAGGATGTGGCGCCCGCTCGCCTGAAAAGCGACCGTGTGCATGAACTGCCCATTCTTGGTGAAGCCGGTATTCGCCTTCAGGTACTGCTCCCAGGGGCGCTCGACGACGCTCCCTGCGCTGCTCGCCTCCCCGCCGCCCGCGCCCTTCACGCTGCCGGCCGGCGCCTGGGCCGCGCCCGCCTCCGTGCCCCTTGCCGCAAGCTGGGCCCTCTTCCGCTGCTGCTCCTGGGGCAACACCAAAAATAGGAGGCGACTACTGGGAGGTTGTCGTCGGAAAAAATAAAGAGGATTAAGCCCCGTTTGGGAGCTGTTACGCCGGAATGGGCCTCGGACCAAGCAGGATTAAGCCGGATTAAGCGGGATTTAGCGGGATTCAGCCGGATTAAGAGGGATTCAACCGGATCAAGCCGTATTTCGGACCAGGGCTAGATCAGAATTCAACCTCCCAGGAGTTGCATCCGAATTCACCCGTGCGGCTCTTGTGATCAGAACGTCGAGGCGCACCCAGCGGTGGTGACGAGGGCCCCCCAGGAGGCCCAAGGAGGCGGAAACGTGGGGATGGTGGCGGTAGCTTTTCCTCTGCTGCTGCTCATACGCAAAGGTAATCGACCGGAACGTGCGGTGGATGGCGTACCTCTGGCAGCGCACGCGGTGCTTGGCCAGGAAGTTCTCCACCTCTGGCAGCGCCTCGTCGGCAGGGCCCTTGCCGTCGCTCGGACGTCCATTTCCCGTGCATTGTTCGGTTTCGTGCGTGTTTGTTGTGCTCGATGGTCCAGGATGCTCCTCGATGGTTCTCGCCGAAAAAAATGCACACGTCCGAGCGATGCCAGGGGAGGAGGTTAGCACAGAGAGAAGAACGATCACGATTCGGCGGCCAGCCTGGGGGGGAAGTGAGGAGGGGCGGGCCTTCTCAGGGGGCTCGGAAGGCACCCAGCCTTCGGAGAAGTTTTCCACGCCTGCCCCGAAGGCACCCAACACCTCCCAGGAGGCCAGAGGCCTTCTGAGAAGCCCCGCCGCCTTCTGAGAGGGCCTTCTCCCTCTCACCTCCCCCCCGAGCGCGCCGCCGAATCTTGCGTTTGGGCGAAGGATTGCAAAAAAAACGAAGGATTGCAACAAAAAAAACGAAGGATTGCAAAAAAAACGAAGGATTGCAAAAAAACGAAGGGTTTTTGTTGCAATCCTTAGCTCGTGTCTCCAGCGGCCCTTCGGGACCATCCGGGCACCCCCGGAGCACCCTCGGCGAGGCGCGGCCGCTGGAACGCCCGCCGAGGCTGGAACACCACCGCGAGAACCGACAAAAGCGCCCGAAAAACCTCGACACAACGAGCCCGAGGCTTCCTCCTCCTCCTCCTCCTCCTCCTCCTCCTCCTCCTCCTCCTCCTCCTCCTCCTCCTCCTCCTCCTCCTCCTCCTCCTCCTCGGTCGCCGCCGAACAGGAGGGAGAACGGTCGCGATCACGATCACGATCGCTGTCGTCGTCGTTACCGTCGCCGGGTACCGTCGTCGTCGTCGTCGTCGTCGTCGTCGTCGTCGTTACCGTCGTCGTCGTCGTCGTCGTCGTCGTCGTCGTCGTCGTCGTCGTCGTCGTCGTCGTCGTCGTCGTCGTCCTCCTCCTCCTCGTCGTCGTCGGGGCCGAGGCCCCGTGGCGGCGCCCCGCCCCGACGGAGGCCGCCCCTCCCCAGCGGAGGCCGCGGTCGGCTCTGGACCGCCAGGGCTCTCGTGCAGTCCACGCTGGTACAGTCGGGTCGGGTGAAAGGGGGGGATAGCAAAGGGGGGGCCCTCGATTCGCGAGACCGGCCGCGTCATACGAACATTTGTGCAATGCGTGCTCTCGAAACCAGCGTGGATTCATGTACATGTACGTCCTTCGCCGTCGGGCGAGAGGTACCCCAAAAATACCCCAAAAAGGTAAGAAGACATTAAAAAATGGTCCCCAGACATATTTTGGATTCTCTGTGGACAATTTTTGGGTGTATGTATTCTTTTCCGTCGACACAGCCCCTGTAGGGGGAGAGGCCCGACTTAACCCTAGGTTAGAATGGGGCAACCTGATGCTCGGGTCGGGCGAAAGGGGGGGATAGCAAAGGGGAGGGATCTGAGAATCAGCTCGCGCAGCTGATTTTCCCGGCGCCTCCCGGCGCCGGGAGGCGCCCATGTGTCGAGGAGTGGGCCTGGCGGCGGGGCCGAAACCAGCTGCATGCGGCAAATTTCGTAACCCCCCCTTTCCCAATCCCCCCCTTTCGTCCGGCCCGATACAGTCGGCCTTGATTGGACAGGACCTTAGTGGGCCCCGGAAGCGGCAGTGCCGTTCTCTCGCCGTTTCCGGAAAAATTCCCCTTGAACATGGAAGCGGCAAAAAAACGGCGACCGGAAACGGCAACAAAAACGGCTCCAGGATTGGAACTGGAGCGGGAACCCGTAAAAGAACGGCGACGGAACCGGTAAAAAACGGCGTCGGAACCGGCAAAAGAACGGCAAAACGGAACCGGTAAAAAAAACGGCCCTGTCGTTTCCAGGGCCCACTAAGGACAGGACACGCGACCCTTCCGAGGGCCACATTGCAATGGGGGATGTAGGAAGCATGACTAGGGGAACAAAAAGTGACATAAGCATAAAAACCCGGAGGTCCGCGCGGATTTCTCGGATCGGCGCTGGGGCCCCCCGGCGGCGCCTCCGGCGCCGCCCCTGGCGCGCTCCGCGCGCCAGGGAGGGGGGTCCAGCGCCGATACGAGAAATCCGCGCGGACCTCTGAGTATTTATGTTTATGTCACTTGTTGTTCCCCTAACATTGCCGTGGGGGATGTAGGAAACATGGGTCGCGAGGCACGGGTTACAAGGGCACATAAGGGTGCCCTTGATTTGGCCGGGTCCACCTACTAATCAGAGCCGGCTGTAGCAAGGATGCGAGATGAGGATGCGAAGGGCCTCGGGGTCACCACGCCCCCAGCAGAGTTCGGGCTTGCCGGGAGGCTGGCGATGAGTTTTCCTGACCCTCGATGAGGTGCATCGCCCCTGCGGAGGCTGAGATCTGGGGGCCCCTCCTTCGGCAGGGTGCATGGCCTGTACCCCAAAAATCGGCTGGAGGGGAGCTGACACCCCAGTGGCTGGCATTTCTTCGTCTGTTGTTGTTTGTGTGAATTGGATTGGTGCATTAGTGCAGGTACGGAAGCTTGTCTTGTTTCGACCTGATGTGAGATGTGCAATGGCAGTATGTTATGGGATGGCTGTGCCATATGATGATGATTTTCACTGCGATCGTGTGTTAAGGTGAACTACCCCAGTGCAGACGCGGATGCAAGGATCTTGGACGACCCGAAGCATTTCGAGCGGGGCTGGCCATCGAAGGCGGTTGAGGATGGTCCGAAATCCCTGCTATCAGTGTTGACTGTACGGGGTCCCAGGAAGTCCCGAGCCTTCTCCCCAGGACCAGCGCCTTAGTGGGCAGGAGCCGTCCAAGGAGCCCAAGAAAGTGTATGCTCCTGCCGCTGTCGTCTTCCTGGATCGTGGGCGCCGCCGACCTGCAACGCACGGATCTCAGGGGGCCGCACATGTCTCAACCCACGCCCCCGACGTTATGAAGATTTCACAATGTCGACGCCTGGAGACCTCGGCCCAGTCCCCAGGATCTGCTTCTCACCCCGAACCGTTCCTCGGTCATCCTGGGGCCCGCGTGGGGACCCAGGAGGCAAATAATAGGCGAGCGCGCTCCACTGCTCGCAAGGCCACTGCCCGCAAATGTCCTGGATCAGCCGCGGAAGATCTACGCGAGGCGAACGTGTATTTTTCGGACGCCTTCGAGTCGGCACTTTGCTGCGAGCAGTGGCGCGCGCTCGGTGACGAAAAGCGGCGGAACAAGACGGCGGAGGCCCGCATCGAGGCGAACGTGTACTTTTCGGACGCCTTCGAGTCGGCACTTTGCGAGCAGTGGCGCGCGCTCGGCGACGAAACGCGGCGGAACAAGACGGCGGAGGCCCGCGGGGCGGCCCTGCCCGTACGACGCGACGTGCAGCGCGCGCGCGCGGCACAGGAACACGGCCGCTCCCGGCCCCGAAGAGGAAGGACCCGGCGAGCCCAGACGCGGCACCACCAAAGCTGCCTGAGAAATCGGCACCCCGACATCCGATGGCCTAATGTTTCGATGCGGGAAGGTGTTCCATACGCGCGGGACAGGACCACGGCCGCTCCCAGCCCCGAAGAGGAAGGACCCGGCGAGCCCAGACGCGCCACCACCCAAAGCTGCCTGAGAAATCGGCACCCCGACATCCGATGGCCTACTCCAGATTTCGTATTAAAGGGAGGGGGGTCTCATTTCGGGGAGGGGTCTCTTCCAGGCTATCTTGGAGGGCCTGGGGGGGTCTGGGGACGATGTTTTGGAGGGTTCTCCCACGGGGGGGGGTCTAAAACTTCTCGTCTGGGAGGGTTGAGACCCCCTCCCTTTTATTACGAAATCTGGAGTAATGCTTCCATGCGGGCAGGTGTTCCATAGGTGGGGCGTTTCATACTTTTGTTTGATCCGCGGGTCGAGAGCGCACCTCTGCCGGTCGAAGCTGAGCGGGCCGCGCACAGCTTGAATTAACGAGAGGGGGGCAGAAGGAGGGGCCTCACATCAAGGCCAGGAGGGGGCAAAGCCCCGGAATCAGGCGGTGCCGACTGGGACGTTTCATACACGGGATGCTTGAAACAGGTGGTCGTAGACGAGAGTGAAGGGTGTCTCTGGCGCGCGCGCCGAAATACGTGCGAGGCTTGAAAAGATGGCCGGACACCCATGAAAATGCGCCCCCGCGCGGGCGAAGTGAAAACATGGCCGCGCACCGCAGCCGTCGAACCATGGCGGGCGCGCAAGCGCGTGTGCAAACCGTGTCTTAAGAACTGAAGGAGCCCTGGGACACACAAAAATAAATAGACACAACTAACAGGATCCCCCATATTCTCCCATAGTTTCGGGGTTTTCGTCTTCCCCCCATTTCCCAGTAGTTTCCCATATTATTTCTGGGGAGTCGACGATTCATTGTGCCTGTGTGTTTTTTCCCCTCCTCAGAAAAACCTCGCTCTGCACGAGGTGCCCTCAGAGCAAAGCCCCGATCGGGGATCTTCTGACCCGGGTCAATCCAGACCCGGGTCAATCAGGCCTGCAAAATCCTGCAAGATCCTGCATCCAAACCCGGGTCAATGCGAAGGATCCTGCAGGATCCTGCAGGATCCTGCACCCAAACCCGGGTCAATGCGAAGGATCCTGCAGGATCCTGCAGGATCCTGCACCCAAACCCGGGTCAATGCGACCCTGGCGCTGCAGGATCCTGCAAGATCCGGCACTCTGGCTGACCCCCGTCTGCACTGACCCCCGTCTCGAGGCTCCCGACCCGAACCTCTCCCCGCAGGACCGGCCTGCCCTCCCGAGGCGTGCTCTGGCGGTCCCCGGGGCCAGGCGGCGGCCCCCAGAGGTCGAACACGGCGAGAGCCCTCCGGCTTGCCCTAATGTTAAGTCGGGCGTGTCCTTTGTGGGCCCCGGAAACGCCAGGGCCGTTTTTTCACCGTTTCCAAAAAATTCCCCTTGAAAATGGAAACGGCAAAAAAACACGGCGACCGGAAAGGGCGAAAAAACGGCTCCAGGATTGGAACCGGAGTCGGAACCGGTCAAAAACCGACGACGGAACCGGTAAAAAACGGCGTCGGAACCGGCAATAAAAATGGCAAAACGGAACCGGTAAAAAAACGGCCCTGTCGTTTCCAGGGCCCACTAAGGGCGTGTCCCCCTACAGGGGGATCTTGGAGGAAAAGAAAAAATACTCAAAAAAATGCTCAGAAGATGCCCGAAAATACTCCAAAAATAGGCCCCTGACTATTTTCAGACTATGTTTGAACACATTCCCCCATGTAGAGGTGAGGGGCAACAAAAGGGAGGAACTGGCATAGGGGGGGCTGCATCGACCTGGAATCGGCGATACATCGTCGACAGCTCGGCGATAGGGCCCCGATAGTGAGTCCGCGCCTTCCTAGACAGGCTGGGGCTATCGGGACCCCATCGGCGATCAATGGGCGATTGGGGGTCGATGCATCCCCCCTACAGGACAGGTTTAATACCTAGGATTTTAAAAAATATGGGAGTCTTAATACATGATTAATGTATGAACAAATTTATGCATGAACCCATCGTTGTTTTAATACTAAATCCCTGCACTTCTAATACATGATCCGCGCGCGGAGCATGTATTAAAAACGGCACTCTATGCCTACCCCCCCCCTATCGCTGCCCGTGAAGAGGGACAGGCCCGACTTGACCTTTAAGTACCCCGGGAGGCCCGGGGCAACACCCTGCTTCGCCGCGGCAGGGCAAGAGGCGATCCGCACGGGCGCCGGAGCTGCCTGGGGCGCTCTCGGCAAACTGGCTGCCTGGGGCGCTCTCGGCAACGAAAAATAAGAAATACCCAGAAGAAATTCAAAAATGGTCAAAAAATGCTGAAAAAGTAGTCCCCGGACTATTTTTGTTGTCTACTTTTGAACATTCCCCCTGTAAAGGGACAGGCCCGACTTCAGGGTACCCCGGAGCACGGTCAGTGCCTCGATCGTGGACGAGGCGATGGCCTCTGAGATCCGACGCTGCAACACAATCGCGGCACCGCGAGGAGCCACGCCCGGAGCCCCGGACCGCAGCGTCCTGCGCAACTGCTCGAGCCGGCCCTTAGTGGGCCCTGGAAACGGCAGGGCCGTTTTTTCACCGTTTCCGAAAAAGTTTCCCTTGAAAATGGGAACGGCAAAAAAACGGCCGGCGACCAGAAACGGCAAAAAAACGGCTCCAGGATTGGAACCGGAGCCGGAACCGGTCAAAAAACGGCGACGGAACCCGTAAAAAAACGGCGTCGGAACCGGCAACAGAAAACGGCAAAACGGAACCGGTAAAAAAACGGCCCCGTCGTTTCCAGGGCCCACTAAGAGCTGGCCCCATCCGTGAAGGTCCCGAACCGGATCGACAAATAGTCTGGGGACTAGTTTTAGAGTATTTTCAAGCACCTTTTGAGTATTTTTGTTGAGTACTTTTGATTTCGGGAATGGACAGACCCCCCTTTAGTAAAACGTAGTTTAGTGAAAACGGCCTGAGGCCCAAACCTGGCGGGCGCAAGCCTGGAAAAAATAACGGCCACGGCGCCCTCTCGAGAACCGAAAACGGACAATCCGCTCATCGACGTGTCACTCTTGGGGATTCTGTCCACCCCCGATTTGATCCCTTCCCCGCCAGGGGCGGCGAACACAGGTCAAAATACCATCCCTCCGGCGGGGCCGGGAGCCCGAATCGGCCCCAAGCTGGGCCAAGAGCGCTCCAGGAGGCCCCCAAGACGGTCCAAGAGAGCCCCGAATCGCCGACCGGTCGGTCCAAAACGCCAAACATAGCCTCTAGACGGCCAAAGAGGCCTCCAAGACGCCCCGAGAGGACTCCAAGAGCACTCCCGAGAGGGACCCCACGAGGGGGTTCTGTCCACCCCCGAGGCCCCGAGCCGGAGCGACAGCGCCCGCTCCGCACCTCGGGGGCCGTGGGATCTCGAGGGCCGCGGGCGGCGCCCCCCTTCCTCGCGGGGGCCGCGGGCGGCTCCCCTCTCTCGAGGGCCCAGGCCCCCCGCAGGGCCCCCGCCCTCCCGGCCGAGCTCTGGGCCGAGCAGGGACCGACCGTCCCGGCATTCTCGGGTCGGGCGAAAGGTACCCCAAAAATACCCCAAAAAGGTAAGAAAACACTCAAAAAATAGTCCCCAGACATGGATTATCTGTTGACCATTTTTGGGTGTATTTATTCTTTTTCGTCGACAAAGCCCCTGTAGGGGGAGAGGCCCGACTTAACCCTAGGTTAGAATGGGGCAACCTGGGTCGGGCGAAAGGGGGGGATAGCAAAGGGGGGGGATCTGAGAATCAGCTCGCACAGCTGATTTTCCCGGCGCCTCCCGCCGCCGGGAGGCGCCCATGTATCGAGGAATGGGCCCGGCGGCGGGGCCGACACCAGCTGCATGCGGCAAATTTCGTTACCCCCCCTTTCCCAATCCCCCCCTTTCGTCCGGCCCGACATTCATGTAGTCCTACCACGAAATTTTCTAGAACCCAGAAATGTTCCAAGGACAACAACAACAACATCGGGGATGGGCAGAACCCCCCTTTAGTAGAAAGTGGTTTCGTGAAAACGACCTGAGGCCCAAACCTGGCGGGCGCAAGCCTGGAAAATGACGGCCACGGCGCCCTCTCGAGAACCGAAAACGGACAATTCACTAGTCGACGTGTCACTGTTATGGGTTCTGTCCACCCCCGAAAACAATGCTCCTAGAACATAAGCCCGACGTGATCAAACAGGACAGGCTCCACCAGAAGTGTTCTAAGAACACTTCGTGGAAACCACAGAAAGGTTCTTAGAACATTGTTTGGTAGGGCTATGGGCGAGCCAGGACGCTTCGCCACTGCTTGACTGGGCGCCGCAGGGCCCCCTCCCTCGGCTGCACGCAGGAGTGACCCTGGGCAAGGGTGACCTTTGGTGCGCGGCTTTTGGGGGGGCCGCGTGGGGACCCAAACTGGGCGCGCGAGCCGCTGCTCCTGCTTCGTTCTCCGCCATCTGGCGACCCATCTGTGCCCGCACCAAAGTCGGGAGCGGCAAAGAGGGGGGCGTCCAAGAGGGGGGGTGCAAATCATGGCCGGCGGCATGTGCGCGGCCCAGCGGGGGCCCAGGGACGTAACGAAATAAGAAGAGGCGCCATGAAATCTGGGGAGATGTCATGGCCCCCGCCATGAGATCCGCCCCCCCCTAGTCATCACCCCCCTCTTTGCCGCCCCCGACAAAAGGTCCCTCCGGCGAAAGGTCACTCTTACAACGTCTAGTCGACGGACTCCCTCCCATATTTTCCCATATTCTCCTGGGACTCGACGATTACTTGTGTCTGTGTGTGTTTTTCCTTCCTGACATCTGGCGACCCACCTGTGCCCGCACCCAAGGGTCACTCCGGCGAAAGGTCACTCTTACACGTCTATCGGGGAGACGTTAGACTCGGGTACGGGGGACTCGGGTTGGCTTGACGGGGCCATAATAAAACTGACGAGGCCCAATCTGAAATTTGACGCGAGCTCCCGCTGCAAACATCCCACGAAAACGGGAGCGTCAAAATCCAGGACGCGCTCGTCAAAAAACGTCGGCAAACCCGAGTTCTGGCTTACTCGAGTCTTACGTTCCCCCGAGTCTAGTCGACTCCCTCCCGGCAGAGCTCTCTGGGGGGGGGGCCGCGCGCGAGCCTCCACGCGGCGCCTCGGCGGCTCGGCGCCGGACACCGGCCGGGGCTCCTCTGCGGGCCGCGCGGCCGCGCGCCCAGGACGCGGCCCCCGGGGCAAGAGGGGCCCTCCGCGCGCGCGGACGTCTTCGGCACCGCCGGCACTCCGCACCCTCCGGCCGCCTGAGGCCCCGCCCGCCCGCGCCCTGTCTCCCCAATTGGTGCTTCGCGCGCCCTGCCCAGCTCTTAACCGGAAGAGGCCCGCTCTCGACCCGCCGACCAACAAAAAAAAAGCGCGCGGACGTCGGGGTGGGCCGAGAGGGCGGCGTCCAAGAGGAGGGGCGCGCAAATCATGGCCGGCGGCATGTGCGCAGCCAAGGGGGGGGAAGGCCAGGGACGTCGTGGTAAGTCGGGCGTGTCCCCCTACAGGGGGATTTTCGACGAAACATAAGGAATACTCCAAAAGTACTCCAAAAGATACCCAAAAATACTCAGAAAATGGTCCCCTGACTATCTTTTGACTATTTTTGAATATACCCCCTGTAGGGGGACAGGCCCGACTTAACCCAAGAGGGGGGGGCGCAAATCATGGCCGGCGGCATGTGCGCAGCCCAGGGGGGGGGGGGCCAGGGACGTCATGGTAGGTAAGTCGGGCGTGTCCCCCTACAGGGGTATGTTCGACGAAAAACAAAAAATAGTCGAAAATACTCCAATGGTCAAAAAATATTCAAGAAAATAGTCCCCATACTATTTTTTTGACTATTTTGAATATTCCCCCTGTAGAGGGACAGGCCCGACTTAACGCAAATCATGGCCGGCGGCATGTGCGCAGCCCCGGGGGGGGGGGCCAGGGACGTAATGAAACAAGAAGAGGCGCCATGAGATCTGGGGAGATGCCATGAGCCCCGCCATGAGATCCACCCCCCCCTAGTCATCACCCCCCTCCTGGCCGCCCCCGAGGACCAAGGGTGCCCAGACAGGCGTCGTGAAAAAATC
>CAUYUJ010020907.1:125305-127805 GCA_963575745.1 Prorocentrum cordatum | reverse complement strand
TCATCATCATCATCATCACATCATCATCATCAGCATCATCATCATCATCATCCGCCTCCTCCCTCCCCCTCCTCCTCCTCCTCGTCCTCCTCCTCCTCCTCCTCCTCCTCCTCCTCCTCCGCCTCCTCCCTCCCCCTCCTCCTCCTCCTCCTCGTCCTCCTCCTCCTCCTCCTCCTCCTCCTCCTCCTTCTCCGCTCCTGGCTGCCCCCCAGCTCCGGGTCCTGCTCCACGGGCCTGCGCTTCCGCCCGCGCTGCTGCCCCTGCGCCGGCGGCGACCGCAGGCGAGCGGCGCAGGCGGGGGCAGGGAGCCCACAAGGAACGCAAGCGCCCAACCACGTACATGAACACGGAAAGCGCGCGCAATGCGTACTCTCGAAACCAACGTGGGTTCATGTACAGTCGGGGCGTTGACCTAAATAAGGAACGGGGCCCTTTCTCACAGAAGTTGAACTTCGATTTGCCATGGAAAACCTCAGGAAAACAAAAGGCAAACTGCAGAACAATCAAGGAACACCGAGCCCCTCCCCAACGAAAAGGGTTCCTTCTTCAGGGCCCCGACTGTAAGTGTACGTCCTTGTTTCGCTCCCCAGGGGGGGGGGGCGGGGGGGAGGATCGGTCAGCATCGGATCGGCAAGTGGGGTCGAGTCGGACTGTGCGTCGAGTCGGACCGCCTCGGCACGGAGTCAAGGTCGAATCGGAGCAGCTGCGCCAGGATGCAAAACGACGCCATCGCTGAGCCTTGGATCGCGGCGGATCGGCGGGAAGCCGAACTCGGATCGGATCGGGTCGGCCGGAGCCCACAACGAATCGGCTCGATCGGATCGGAATGGACCCAGGGGGGGTCTTTCTCGAAAAGACGGGGGGGAGCTTCCAAGGAAGCAAGCTGGCAGGAGCGAGGAGCAGCCCTCCCAGCAGCCCCAGTGTCCCGGGTTTCTTAACCCCTCCTCCTCCTCCTCCTCCTCCTCCTCCTCCTCCTCCTCCTCCTCCTCCTCTCCTCCCCTCCTCCCTCCTCCTCCTCCTCCTCCTCCTCATATCCTCCTCATATCCCTCCTCATATCCTCCTCATAATCCTCCTCATATCCTCCTCCTCTCTCTCCTCCTCCTCCTCCTCCTCCTCCTCCTCCTCCTCCTCCTCCTCCTCCTCCTCCTCCTATCCTCCTCATATCCTCCTCCTCCTCCTCCTCCTCCTCCTCCTCCTCCACTCCTCCCTCCTCCCCTCCTCCTCCTCCTCCTCCTCCTCCTCCTCCTCCTCCTCCGCGTCCTCCTCCTCCTCCTCCTCCTCCTCCTCCTCCTCCTCCTCCCCTCCTCCTCCTCCTCCTCCTCTCCTCCTCCTCCTCCTCCTCCTCCTCCTCCTCCTCCTCCTCCTCCTCCTCCTACTCCTCCTCCTCTCACGCTCCTCCTCCTCCTCCTTCCGCCTCCTCCTCCTCCTCCTCCTCCTCCTCCTCCTCCTCCTCCTCCTCCTCCTCCTCCTCCTCCTCCTCCTCCTCCTCCTCCTCCTCCTCCTCCTCCATCCTCCTCCATCCTCCTTCTTTCACTTTGAACTCCTTCCTCCTCCTTCCTCTCTGGGGCTGGGCGCGGTGGAGCCGCATCGGCACCGGCAGCGCCCCTGGATGAGTGAGGGGCTGGCATAGGGGGGGACATCGACGTGGAATCGGCGATACCTCGCCGGTAGATGATCGGCGATAGGCCCCCGATAGTGGATCCGCACGCTCCTAGGAAGGTTGGGGCTATCGGGCTCCTATGGGCAATCCATGGATGATGGGGTGTCCGTGCATCCCACCTATGCCTACCCCCCCCTTTTGTTGCCCCTGGCTCAGCCGGGGGGTCCAGCTGTTGGCCGACGAGGCTGGCATGGCTTAAGGAGTCACCCCGAAGCGAGAAGTCCGAGAAGGCCGGCGGCTCCATTTCGAAGCACTCCTGGCTCTCGCCACCGCTCGGACGTTCATTCCCCATGCCTTCTTCGGCTTCGTGCGTGCACTTTTTCGCAAGATGACCCCAAATGCTCCTCGATGGTCCTCGCTGGGGAGAAAAAAAAATCCTGAAGGGGCCCTGGGACACACACACACACAAATAATAAATACACACAAATAACAGGATCCCCAATATTTTCAAATATTTTCTGGGTGTTTGTCTTCCCCCCCACTTCCCATATTTTCCCATATTCTCCTGGGAATCGAAGGTTAATTGTGTCTGTGTGTTTTTCCTCTCCTGAAATACAAACGTCCGAGCGATGCCAAGGGTTTCTGGGGAGCCTTCCGACAAGGCGCCCAGGGCCTTCTAAGATAGGAGCCCGCCTGCCTTCGCCCCTGATAAAGGGACCAAGCCAGAACGAGGACAACGTCAGGTGAGTGAAGGGGCCCAAGGACACACAAATAAATACACACAAATAACAGGATTCCCCATATGTTCCAATAGTTTATGGGTTTTTTGTCTTCCCCCCCACACACTTCCCATATTTTCCCAATTTTCTGGGGAATCGACGATTAATTGTGTCTGCGTG
>CAUYUJ010020907.1:120305-122805 GCA_963575745.1 Prorocentrum cordatum | reverse complement strand
AGAGGAAGGAGAGCTATGCACATACACCGATTCTGGCCAGGCCCATCCTGAGCCCAGGATCGGTGCATGCGCCCTCCTGCCTTGGCCAGGAGAGCATATGCACCGATCCTGGGCCCAGGAGGGGCCTGGCCAGAATCGGTGCATGTGCATAAATCTGTTCGCCCGGGTACTGGGAGGTTTTCGTCGGAAAGATGAAGGAGAATTAGGCCCCATTGGGGAGCTGTTGCGCCGGATTGGGCCTCGGATTGAGCGGGATTAACCCGGATTGAGCGGGATTCAGCGGGATTTACGCGGGATTAAGCCGGATTAGGCCGGATTAAGCCGGATTTCGGACCAGGGCAAAATCAGAATTTGACCTCCCAGGAGTTGCATCCGAAGGGACAGAGTCGGCGGTGGACAAACCTCCCTTTAGTAGGGAAACGAACTCTATACACCAACGCTTTTTCCGACCCTGCGCTGAAATTCGCACAGGAACGCGGATCCTGGTGTATACTGGGATCCTGGTGTATACCTTCTTCGTCGCTTCCCCCAGAAAACGGGGAAAAAGTATACACCACACCACCCCGACGTCGTCCCCGACCCTCAAAAAAGTCCTGGGATTGAAAAACCGCCCGCCACTGGTAATGTAGATGCTCCAGTTTCCGAAGAGTCGGCGGTGGACAAGCCTCCCTTTAGTAAACCACCCTTTAGTGGAAACGGCCTAGGACTCTTAGGACCGAAACCGACGGACCTGGACCCGCAAAAATGACGGCCGCGACGCCCTCTCGCGAACCGAAAACGGCCAATTCGTTCATCGACGTGTCAGGGTAGGAGGTCTGTCCACCCCCGACAAAGGCAGGGTTGGAGCACGGGTGGGGTTGGCAGAAAAGTCGCTCCCAACGGCCCCTGGAAGAAGGAAACGCGTCAAATATGAGCATACATCTGGGCCCGTTCCCCAGACCCACCTTGGGGTAACCCTCCCTCTACGAACCCCGGACTCCTGCGGCCGGGGAGCGCCCCGACTCTGGATCCGCCGTACCCAGGTACGCAGACATCCGGCGTCTCGAAGAGATGGGGACGGGAGGAAGGGGGGGGGACTTTTGGAGGGGCTCGAAGGTCGAGGTGTCAGGGCGGTCTCGTTGGCTCTCGGCGGTCCTCCGCCTCGAGGTGCTCTCCAGCAGCTGCGCCTCGCCGAGAGCGTTCTGAAGGTACTCGGATCGTCGTCCGGATCGGCAGCCAGAGGTCCGAATGAAGTAAGACCTGGGTAAAGAATATCAAGTTTTGCAACGTTTTCGGCCTCTCGGGGCCCTTACTGGGCCTCGGGACCGTCAAAAGAAGGCTCGGGTGGAAGAAGGGGTCCCGGGGACATGGTCGAGAGATCGGAAGCCCGTGTCTCGAAAAAATCGAGACACTGGATGTCCGGGTGCTTTGGGTGGAGCTACCCATACTCTGGCAGATTTTCCAAGTGACAGTTGTGTCGGAATGCACCCCAAACGAAGAGCAAAGCTAGGGCGGAAGGTTCTGCCTCAGAGAAGGGGGGCGGATATCGGCGCCAGGGCATGGCAGAAGCAGCGACGGCAAACTGGGGCGGAAAACGGCATCAAAGGAGCTTGAAAAGTAGGGCTAGAATGTCCGCCCTGCTTGCTAAATCGCACACAGCACTGCGGTTCAGGACTCCGGGGGGGGGGGGGGGGGGGGTGGGGAAGACCAGGAGGAGCGGCCGGAGGAGGCGGAGGGGGAAGGCAGACAGACGGGAGACCCTGAGATCCGGGCGTTGCAACCGTTGTTCACTCTAGGCGTTTGCGCCTGGCTTCGGGCCCCGGGTCCACGGATCGATCCGGCCCAAAAAAATGCACCAAAGGATGGAGTGTGGGGATCCAGTCGCGATTTTTCGCGATGCAAACTTTTATCCGCAGCGTCGGATCTCGGGGGAATGGAGGACAGACAAAAGCTGCAAGCACATGATTAGCTCTCAGAGGTCCACGAGGACCCCCGAGCGTTTATTCTAGGTCGGGCCTGTCCCCCTACAGGGGGATCCTGGACAAAAAATTAGCCTGGCGAAGGACCCAACCATATGCAGTTGTGAATGCCGCATTTGTGCTGGGTGGTGGCGGACGCATGCGGGCGGTGCCACTGGGACCTTCGGTGGAGCTCCCTATGGGGCCACGAAACGCTGTACTGGGTGGGTGAGACGTGGTCAGCAAGGGCTGTGCTGCGTGGTGGCGGACGCATGCGAGCGGTGCCACTGGGACCTGCGGTGGAGCTCCCTATGGGGCCACGAAACGCTGTACTGGGTGGGTGAAACGCAGGCAGGGAGCAAGGGCTGTGCAGGGTGGTGGCGGACGCATGCGGGCGGTGCCGCTGGAACCTTTGGTGGAGCTCCCTATAGGGCTACGAAGCGCTGTTCTGGGTGGGTGAAGCGCAGGGAACAAGGCTGTGCTGGGTGGTGGCGGACGCAAGCGGGCAGTGCCACTGGGACCTTTGGTGGAGCCCCCATATGGGGCCACGAAACGTGCGAGGG
>CAUYUJ010020907.1:97886-120205 GCA_963575745.1 Prorocentrum cordatum | reverse complement strand
CTACTACTCCTACTACTCCTACTCCTACTCCTACTCCTCCTCGTCCTCCTCCTCCCACTCCTCCTCGTCCTCCTTATCCTCATCCTCTTCCTCCTCCTTCTCCTCCTCCTGCTTCTCCTACTCTTACTCCCGATCCCTTTTCCTCCTCCTCCTCCTCCTCCTCCTCCTCCTCCTCCTCCACCTCCTCCTCCCCCTCCGCCTCCCCCTCCCCCTCCCCCTCTGTCAGTGGAGCGTGTAGTCCACGGATCTCAGCCTTTCGCTTCGAGATGTCCTTACAGAAATTGACGAGAAATCTATATATATATATATATCTTGATATACGGCGGGTCGTACAGCTCGGCAGAGCTCCTATGTTCTCAACTGTAATTATTGATGGCAAACGAGAGACAGCGAGAAGCAACCTTTTGACAAAATAATCCAAGCGTGCGTGTACGGTCCCCCTGAGCTCCGGACCGAGTTTCTTGAAACTCACCAGACTGGCTCCAGTCTGGCTTTGCGCCAGATTGGCTGCGGACAGGCGGCCTAACAGGGCTGCACAGGGTTCTCACGATGGGCTCGCTGGGCTCACATTATCACAGAGGGTTGTCTCTCTCTCTCTCTCTCTCCTTCTTCTCACAGTATCGAACTCTGAACGAGACTGACATGCCCCGAACCGTCTGTGAAATCCTCGCCTGTCTGTCCACATAGCTCAGAGGGTTCATAATGCCAAACATGACCTGGTACAGTGAACTTCCGCCTCGTCACTGAGGCGTCGCATCTTGCATCATCTGATGTCGCAGTCCAGGGTGACGATAGTCATTCACGATGTCCAGGTCAGTGTCCTCGATCTCCATGTAGTCAGGGAAGAGCTTCCACGCATCATCTGCATCCACTGCGAAGCCCGTCTCGAGCGTGTCCAAACCCTTCTGTTTCCGGTGCTTCTCCGAGATGAAGTTGGAATGGTAGACCAGCTTCCAGGTACCTCGTTGCTGCCAGACGTTGTAGCTCGCCCAGGCCTTCTCCGCGTTCTTCGTCATGCAGTCACTGAGCTGGGCGCCACTGTGACACCAACGAAGTGATGTCGCCGTAGCCGCCATACCTCTCTTCAGTGCCAAGGCCTCCAGAGCGCTCCTCTTGTCCTTCATGCCCAGCGCGCTGCTCTCGGACCTATCCAGCGCGTCAAACACTCCACGGCAGTCTAGTACCAGCGCTCCCGGAATTCGAGCACATCCTTGCGCCCAGTGCTTCAGAGGAACTGGACCAATGAGGATCTCGCTCAGCAAGAGGCGGCAGAACTCCAACTCTTCTTGGGCTTCGCTGGCTGCTTGAACTTCAGCTGCGCTTGAGCTTCGGCATACCCTGGGTAACTTTGCTGGTGCCCATGAGACCAGTGAAATCGGCGCCTCCTTATTCTGCAGCAGCGCCTGGTCCGCCATAAAGATCAAGAAGCCGCCTTGCGATGACCCATCTCGGCGCACGTTCCACGCCGCGTCCGAGTAGCCCACCAGACACGGATTGATGTGCTTCTCCATGATCAGCTCCTTGACCGCTTCCACTCGCGCTCTCCTGACCAGCTTGTTCGCCTGCATCAGGGTGTTGATCGTCGCCGTGTTCGTGTAGGCTAGTAACAGCGACAGCTCCGCGCTGCTGAGTGGAACACCTTGAGTGGATAGCCACATAGGTTGTCCAAAAACTGCTCGTAGATGGGAAGCCTCTCCAGGTGTCACTCCAGCTTCTGGATCTGTCCGACGTTGAGCGGGTATGTCGATCTCCTTCAATTCCTGCGCGTAGTCGACCATGTTCAGATGGATGCGACCCCAGCTCTTGGTACGACCATCATATTCTTGTCGAATGCGAGCCCCACACTGAACGAAATCTTGCGTCTCCCAGCTGCCCCACTCGTAAGCGCCATGTACTTCTTGAAGTGCGTCTACCGCGGCATGAGAAGCACTGTTGATCGCAATCATGAAGTTGTCCACGTGTGCTACCGCAATGCCGATGAGACGGCCTTCGGAATCTCTTAAGAACCACAGGCACGGCTCCGTCACCGACTCGACCCAGACAAGCTTCTCCATGTCCTTGCGCACTCTAGTCCACCACCTTCTCGGAGCGTTTACCAAACCGTAGACGGCCTTCTTCAGCTTGATGCATTGATGATGTTCAAGTCGCAAGGCTTCTCGAAGTTATTTGACGGGTTCCGCTAGAACGTTCCGATGTTATTATCCTAGATCTCCTTGAAGAAAGGCAGCCTTCACATCGCCCTTGAACACCTGGAACCCATCGATGCTGAGACTCCCAAGAACATCTGTCGCGCTCTGCGGCTGCACGTAGGGGATGCCGTCTTGATTTGTCCCAGGCTCGGATCCGTATATCCAAGAACCACCAGACGCGCCTTGAGGTCGCCCGCCCCCTTCTTGGCAATGACCCAACGCATCTTCATTAACGCTCCGGGATGTACTCCAGCACGACTGGCCGCTTCACATACGCGATACTTCAAGAAAGACTTGATCTCGTTCTCCTTGGCGGACGGCAGCTGCTTCTTCTCCTCCGGTGCAAGACCCTTCAGCTTGACCTCAACCTTGTTCAGCTTCACCAACGCTGCCAGCATTCTCTCTGGATTCTTCTCCAGCTGGCCCAGGTCCTTCTCGTCTATCGTGAAGCCCACTAGTACTGCGAGCCCTGCGTTGTCCTCGGTGGAGTAGCCGACGAGGTCTTCCTGCTTCGCCTTCCGTGAGTACTCCCAGGGCGACCTCCACTCCGGAGAGACTTCTTCTTCAGGATCTGCGCGTCCCAGATCGGCCATGTAGACGTCAGGCACCTTCGCCTTCAGCATTTCCATGTAGGCCACGAAGTCGGCGCGATGTCGCTTCAGGTCTCGATCATCAGGAGGTTCAACACTCGCTTCCCGCTTGTTGATGCCCTCTGGAGGTGGCTCGCTGCCCCAGGGAATTTCGGCTTGAGGTCTGTCAGCAGGTCTGTCAGGTACTCGATCTGGCTCTTCTGGAACTTCTGCTGATTCTCCTGGTAGATCCTCTTCTCCGTGATCAGGTCCATGTTCGTCGGCTGCCTCAGGGAAGAGGTGATCTCCGTGGTCACGAGGTGGTTCTCGGTGTTGATCTCCTCCCGGTCCATCTTCGCCTTCAGGAATGTCATGCCATTCATCTGGTCCCGGTTGGTCTGCTAAGTCGTCGAACGAGCCCTTCGTAAGGTCACGCACTAACTTCTGGAACTGGTCTGAGCTGCCTGCCGACATGCTCTCCAGCGTATGCTCCGCCTTCGTGACGGTGCGTAGGTGCGCTGCTGCTGCTCGCACCAGTCGATCACCATCCACAAGCCAGAGACAACTCCGCGACGTTCTGCGACTCCGTTCTTGACCTCGCGCTCTTGCGTCAACACCGTAGCTGGACCATGGAAGCGCCCAGACATGCCCTGCTTCGTCTTGTGGCTGTTACCCTTGGCGCTCCTCCAGTAGTGTGCCTTTTCGCCAGGCTCCCAGACCTTGAACGGTCGCGTCTTGGCCAGCAGCGCTCTCTTCGTCTTCTCGGACAGGTAGTGGTCTACACAGGCCTTGTACGCGGTCCGCTTGTTCAGCACGAGCTTCTGAAACTGATCCCCCTTCACCTCGGCGCTGAGAGTGGAGGGATTCTCCTCGTCGTGTAGACCATGTCCAGCAGGAGTGCGACCCATGAGGAGCATCAGTGGACTGTAGCCGTTGCGCCTCATCAGGTCATTGTTCGCGGCGCACGCCCACGTGAAGATCTCCTGCGGCTCGACGTCGTCCGGGACTTCCCAGGCCATCCGAGTCGCAATCTCCTTGATCGTCTCTATGCACCTCTCTACCACGCCCATGCGCCAATGAGCTTCTCCAGGTTCTGGTCGCCATTCAATTCCATGGCCTGATAGCCACGCACGACGTTCACCTTGTCGAAAACAACCTTCAGAATCTGATCTAAGAACTTCAGGTTTGCCGTAGTGCTGGATCCAGCTCTTCAGGACCGTCTCCTTCATCTCCTTAGCTGTGGTGTTGCCGCAGTTATTGTCCATCTCCTCCTTGTTGAGTACGTGGCAAATAGTGAAGCGACTTCCGTAGTCTGCACACAGGGTGCCTCTTATGTGATATGCCCTCTGGGGATGCGTCCAATAGAAGTTGTCGCATCCTAGCTCCTTCCCGGGCGTCGGAACTGAGGGCTCTGAGCTCGCAATTGGACGAAGTTGAAATCGTTGAGCGGCCTTGCACGATGGACATTCGTAGTGCTTGCACAGATCGACCAGCTTCTCGTCGGCCTTCCGAGTCTTGAGAGCGGCCTCCACTGTCGTCAAGCTGCAGTGCCCGAAGTTGCGGTGCAGGTGCGCGATGATGGCCTCCATGTCATTGAGCTCCTTCTTCGCGCACCCCCCTACGCTCTTGGGAAGGGGTAGACGTAGGTTGCCCAGCCAGCGTTGATCGTCGTGTAGTCCGTCACCTGCTGCTGGTTCCTGAGGTCCAGGTTCTCCTTCCCCTTCTGTGGGTGCTGCGGCTGGTTCGAGAGTAAGTCGTTTGTGTTGTCCTTGCTGCCCTTCATCTTCAGGAGGCCGTTTACCCCGGATCCGATGTCGTAGATGCTCACGAATCGTAAAGACCCCATCGTTCTTCACATTGATCTCCTTGACCAGGTACGAGAGGGCTTCGTCTGACGTTATCTTCTTCATGAAGTGCTTCGCTATCTTCTTGCACATGTTCACGGGATAATTCGCAGTTGCCGCCACACGAGTCCCTCCTTCGATTGGTAGATGAACGTGTAGATCTTGACATCGACGTCCAATCTCCTTCTCGAACGTCTCATCGGTCGTCGCTATGCACCACTCCTTCCTCAGCAGCACGTCTTCCTTCTCATCGCGCATATCGTACATGCACCCGTGGATAGTACATCCGTGCAGCTCCTGCTTGAGGTTCTTGAAGTTACCCGCCCATGATCTGCATCTCACTGTCTGCTCCAGGTAGATGTCGCAGAATCCAGCTTCTCGAAGTTGTGTGATCGCCCACACCATGTTGCGCTGGATCTTTGGAGTCTTGATCAGCTTCTTCCGCGCTTCTTCGGTCGCGGGGTTCAGGTTCTGCAGGGGGCTCTCCGCTCCGCAAGGAGGTGAGAATCAGACCTTCCGTGGCCTCTTCTCCATCAGCACCTGGACCAACTTCATAGCTCCTCCTCTCGTTGTGAAGTCATAGCCGTTCCAGTTACTGAACCGTTCAGCTCGTCCTCCGGCCTCTTGCACGGCCTTCGTCAATCTCGAGTCCGCGACGCATGCCACTTCCGCCAGATCCAGACGTCCATATCGTTCTGCAGCTTCCCATGCTTCACCAGGTAGAGCTCCCAACGCGGTGGCCGCGATCAGAAGCGCGTTGACCGTCGAGTTCTTCAAACGAGGTGGAAATCCCCCGCTGACCCCGGCATGCCCGATGGCGTTGGAAGATCTTCGGGCACTGGAATTCCGCAAGCACTCTTGCTGACCATTGGTTCTGGAACGCCCTGCCGCTTCATCGCCCTCGGCGGATCGATCATCTCCCCCCCCCTTGACCTTGACGTTCTGACTTGACGAGGCTGGAGTCTGCATGAGACCCTTCTCGATGATCTCCTTGGCCAGGCGCGTCTGCTCCTCCTGTCGAATCGCGTTCCTCTCGTTCTCGATGGCCAACTGCACCTCTGTGTCCGAGAGCGCCCTGATGACCTCCGACGACAGTCTGCTCGGCAGCGGGCGGCTTGACGTAGGCTGTGGTGTACTTCGCGTGGTAGTCGGCTCGCTCTCTGAGGTGGTGTCCGCGTAGTTCATGTCCGGGTTGCAAGAGGGACGAACTCGTGGTTGAGCGTGCCCCGCTGCCTCCAACCGCCGGAAGTGCTCGCGCGACTTGGTGCAGAGGCTGAGCTGCTCGTCCTGCGGCTTCGTGAAGATGTACTTGAACAGGATCTCCCCGCAGTCCCTGCACTTGATCTGCTCCACGCGTGCGTTCGCCCCCTGACGCGTCTGGCTCTGGTGCGCACATGATCTGACCATTGAATGCCCCGATGAAGAGATTCGCGTTGTCCGACTGAGAGTAGCAACTCTGAGCCAAAACAGTTCTGGGAAACACTGAGATTCCAATCCACCGAAACTGTTCGACTTGACGAGCGTGTTTGCGATCTGCGAAACTGTCCCGAACTGCGATTCCTTCGCCACTTTCTCTCATCATATACGTGCTCCGTTCCCCGAGAAGTACCGAAATTTCCCGATCTTCGAAATCACGCGGATCGCATCTTTGAAAACGAACCCGATGATGAACTCTACATAGGGCCTCTGGAGTTCCGATCCAAGTATCCTTCTTAACCTTGTCTCCCTCGACCCAGTTCGTGTACTTCAGGAGGTGTTCTAGAATCGGTTTCATCATCTGGGTGCTCAAGTTCGGGAACTTTGAACTTATTCGGATGCTTATTTCGAGTAGCTGTTGGAGCTCTATGGGAAGGTCTTCAGCGTCCTTTGGGCCCCTGGTAGCAACAACGATGGATGACGTCTTTTCCACAGTCGTCGTGTCGCGACCAGGGCGCTGTCCCTATTCGCAACAAGAGGCCGAGCCAGCGTCGCTCAGCGCCGTCAAGTCCAGGGCAAGGTGACCAGACGCCAGCACCTTTGTGGGAATCTCCTTCTTGAGCTCCCGGAAGTACACTGCGTTCCGCTCGTAGTCGATCACCAGCCCAAACTTCTTCAGCATGTCGACTCCCAGCAGGATGGGCGACGGGCGGCCCAGCACGTAGATCTCGACTGACCGATCGTCAAGGTTGTGGACCTGGAACGAGACCTTCGAGGGAGCGTCAGCCCGATCACCACCAGCGAACGAGAAGCCCAGGCCCGCCCCCGGGTTCACCTCCATCGGGTTCTGCAGGTGCTCGTTCAGGTACTCCAGCTGCTCGACGCCGCCTACGGACCTGGACGCGCCGCCGCCCAGAAGCGCGTAGCCCTTGCACTCGCCAAGGCTGAAGCCGATGAACGTGCCGTCCTCAAAGTTGCCGTCGTCCTCAGTCAGGATCTGCTCCTCGGCGCACGCGCCCACGAAGTTACTTGTCGAACTCCACGATGTGCCCCAGAGCCCCCACGAAGCTGTTGAACGCCCTTCTACGATCAGCCGTCGTTCCACCATTGCCCCGATGGGGACAATCTCGAGCACGATGACCTTGCTCTCCACATAGCAGACAAGTATCCTGATCCACCTTCTTCGGCGCTGTACCTGATGATGTGCTCTGCTTTGTAGTTGACGGTGTGCCGCGGCCTTTGCCTTTGTTCTTGCACTTGCCCTTGCATTTCGAGGGTGGTCCGCCTCGGCTTGCCGCTCGACCTCGTCCAGCTCCTTGTCCTGGCTGAGTCGGCAGGGCGTCATACGCCCCCAGTCCGACCACTGGGAAGTAGCCCCTCGCGTTCTTCACCTCGTTGATGAGCTTCCGAGCCTCCAGGAACGTACGAGAAGCAGCGAACGCCGTCTCCGTCCACTCGTCAGCTCGCTCTTCCCCAGGAAGTACTGCCGCAGCTAGACTTTCGTCCTGTCCAAGATTATCCTCTGAGTTCGGGTTGTCGCCGATCGTCGCCGTCACGAGCTCCTCGGCGGCCGCCATCGCCGTCTCCGTCAGGTCGGCGGCCTCTCCGAAGCCGCCCTGGTAGGCCTCGTCGAAGATCTCCTCCGCGTACGCGGTCAGCTCGCCGATCTGCTCCGGGCCCTCGAAGATCGCGTGCACCCCTTTTCTGGACTTCTAGCCCTTCTGCTTGTCCCTGGCGGCCAGCTGCTCTTCGGACCACTGCTCCGCCAGCGCCTTCTTCACGTCCTGGTACATGTACGAGTTGCCCTTAGGACCGGATGTCGCCAGCACCGCCGCCTGCTCGGACGGATCCAGGCCCGTACCATCGAGCAAGATCAGCCCCAGGATGAACTCTTGCATGAAGCCCGTCGCTGGAATGTCGTTGCACACCGCGTGTAGGGCCTGCCGATCTTGCTTAGATGGATGTGGAAACTCGAGACCCACTTCTTCGGCCCCTCGCCCGGGTTCCTGTAGATGCCTCTCATGAACTCTCTCCACTTCGACACTGCCTCCTGCATCGTCACGGTACCTCGAACGCCCTTCAGCGCGTTCACGACCCGCTCGGCACCGTCCTCTTTGACCAAGTCGTCTAAAGAGACCTTCTTGGCTTCGTGCCACTGCTGGGAGTCCTCGTCCATCGCCTGAACCAGCCTGGGGCCCAGATAGACTCTGTCCTCCTTCTTCGTGCCGAGGACCCACAGCTTCACCTTCTCCTCGAAACTCTCGAGTGTCGAAGCCTCGCCATTCCACACTGGAATCTTGACTCCACCATGGCCTGACTCCATCACTCTTGATATCTATGGAGATCGAGTTATTCACCTCGAAGTGGGCTGCCACTTCGTCTCGCTACCAATGTCAGTGGAGCGTGTAGTCCACGGATCTCATCCCTGGGCTCACATTCTCTCAGAGGGTTGTCTCTCTCTTCTCACAGTATCGAACTCTGAACGAGACTGACACCCTCCCCCTCCCCCAACCCCTCCTCCTCCTCCTCCTCCTCCTCCTCCTCCTCCTCCTCCTCCTCCTCCTCCTCCTCCTCCTCCTCTTCCTCCTGTTCCTCCTCCTCCTCCTCTTCTTCTTTTTCTTCTTCTTATTATTCTTATTATTCTTCTTCTTCTTATTCTTATTCTTCTTATTATTCTTATTATTCTTATTATTATTCTTATTCTTCTTCTTCTTCTGATTATTCTTCTTCTTCTTATTATTCTTATTACTATTCTTATTATTATTATTATTCTTCTTCTTCTTCTTAGTATTATTCTTCTTCTTCTTCTTATTATTATTATTAGTATTCTTCTCTTTCGTATTCTTATTTTTCTTCTTCTTCTTATTATTATTATTATTATTGTTCTTCTTCTTATTCTGCTGATTCTTATTATTCTTCTTCTTATTCTTATTATTATTCTTATTATTCTTCTTCTTCTTCTTCATATTCTGCTTGTTATTATTCTTCTTCTTATTCTTCTTCTTATTATTCTTCTTATCCTTCTTCTTCTTATTATTCTTCTTCTTCTTATTATTATTCTTATTAGTATTATTATTATTATTATTCTTCTTCGTCTTCTTCGTCTTCTTCTTCTTATTATTATTATTCTTCTTCTTCTTCTTCGTCCTCCTCCTCCTCCTCCTCCTGCCTCCTCCTCCTCCTCCTCCTCCTCCTCCTCCTCCCTCCTCCTCCTCCTCCTCCTCCTCCTCCTCCTCCTGCTCCTGTTCCTGCTCCTGTTCCTGCTTCTGCTCCTGTTCCTAGCATCCTGTGCGTGCTCCAGCTCCTCCTCGTACTCCTGCTCTTGCTCCTGCTCCTCCTCTTCCTCCTGTTTCTCCTCCTCCTCCTCCTCCTCCTCCTCCTCCTCCTCCTCCTCTCATCATCATCATCATCAGCAGCAGCAGCAGCAGCATCATCATCAGCATCGTCATCATCATCATCATCATCATCATCATCATCATCATCATCATCATCATCATCATCATCATCATCATCATCATCATCAGGATCATCATCATCATCATCATCATCATCATCATCATCATCATCATCATCATCAGCAGCATCAGCATCAGCATCAGCATCAGCATCATCATCATCATCATCATCATCATCATCCTCATCATCATCCTCATCATCCTCATCATCATCATCATCGTCATCATCATCATCATCATCATCATCATCATCATCATCATCATCATCATCATCATCATCATCATCATCATCGTCATCATCCATCATCATCATCATCATCATCATCATCATCATCATCATCAGCAGCATCATCATCATCATCATCAGCAGCATCATCATCAGCATCAGCATCAGCATCATCATCATCATCATCATCATCAGCATCATCATCATCATCATCATCATCATCATCATCATCATCATCAGCATCATCATCATCATCAGCAGCATCATCATGAGCAGTATCAGCATCAGCAGCAGCATCATCAGCATCATCCGCATCATCATAATCGTCATCATCAGAAGCATCATCCGCATCCTCATCGTCCTCATTATCGTCATCATCATCATCATCATCATCATCATCATCATCATCGTCACCATCATCACTCATCATCATCATCATCATCATCATCATCATCAGCATCAGCATCAGCATCAGCATCATCATCATCATAATCCTCATCATCATCATCAGCATCATCATCGCCATCGCCATCGTCATCGTCAGCATCATCATCATCATCATTATCATCGCCATCATCATCATCAGAAGCATCATCATCATCATCATCAGCATCAAACATGATCATCACCACTCATCATCATCCTCACTACCATCATCATCATCATCAGCAGCAGCATCATCATCATCATCGTCATCGTCATCGCCATCGTCATCATCATCATCATCATCATCATCATCATCATCATCATCATCGTCATCAGCATCAGCATCAGCATCAGCAGCATCAGCAGCATCATCAGCAGCATCATCAGCATCATCAGCATGATCAGCATCATCACCAATATCAGCATCATCATCATCATCCTCGTCCTCCTCCTGCCCCTCAACATGAGATCGAATACAACACTGCGAACAGGAGACACGCGAGCAGGAGGGGAACAGAGAAAAGACGAAAAGCGCAAGAGACAGAAACGCCACCGGATCGGCGGCACTGGCCGGAGGCCATTCCAATCCGACGTCTTGATTGTTTAAAATTCAGGGTCCTCAGAAATCCCGACCCTTTTCCCAAGGCCGGATTGTCATCCCGAATCATTGCTCGACGGTCCGGGGGCCCGATGAGGGCCCCCCGAGGCCGAAAACGGCCAAATGCCTCCGTGATGTTGTCTACGACGCGAGCACGCCTAGGTCTTCGAGCACACACTTTTTTTTGATTCGCGGGTCGAGAGCGCACCTCTTCCGGTCGAAGCTAAGCGGGCCGCGCGAAGCTTGAATTAACCATGGAGCGGGAGGAAAAAGTCTTCGAGCACACACGTCCTGAGGACCATCGAAGAGACCTAGACGTCTGGCGTCCGGATGTTTCGAGCCACGGGCACCCGACCTCTCCACCACTTCCCCTGGACCAGTTCTTCATCCCGAATTGCGTTGCTCTTCGACGGCCCCGGGGCCCGTTAAGGGCCACGAGGGGCCAAAAAGTATGAAAAACCCTCGCCCCGATACGACAAATGTCTGTCGGGGAAACGTAAGACTAGTGTCTGGTGGACTCGGATTGGCCCGACGTGGCCGTGAGGAGTATAACGAGATCCGGACTGAAATCTGACGCGAGCTCCCTGTGCAACCATCCCACGAAAACTGGCCCGACCAAATTCAGAGCGAGACCGTCCAAGAGAGTCGGCAAGCCCAAGCTCCAGTGAACTCGAGTCTTATGTTTCCCAGAGTCTGGGGTTAAGTCGGGCGTGTCCCCCTACAGGGAGATTTTGGGCGAAGAATGAAAGATACCCCAAAAATTCTCCAAAAATACTCAAAAATAGTCAAAACGTAGTCCCCAGACTATTTTTCATTATTTTTCGACCATTTGGAGGTATTTGTTGAATATTTGTGGAGCATCGTCGAAAAATCCCCCTGTAGGGGGGCAGGCCCGACTTAGGTCTGCGGAGGAGGCGCCTGGGCCGGCCCCGGCACCAGCAGGGAGGTGAACTCCTCCTCCGCGCGCCGCAGGGCGGACCGCAGGTCCGCGTCCTTCCGCCGCAGCTCCGCCTCGGCGGCAGCGGCGGCCCCTGCGGCCGACGCTCCTCGGCGGGACCCCGACACCTTACGCCTCGCCGTATGCTGTCCCCATCCTACTTCAGGACCACATGCCATAAATAACTTCGAGCACCCAGAGAAGCGTCAGAGGAGTGTCGAAAGGGTGTCGAGACAGTGTCGGGCGAGTGTCCCCCGGGGCCCGACACGAGAAAACCCTTGCGTTTCGATACTTCTTTTGGCCGCTCGAAAATTCTTCCTGGTGCTCAAGGCTAAAGTAGGCTAGAACATCATAAGCCTCGACAAAGAAGCGACGGGGAGAAGCTCCTCCTCCTCCTCCTCCTCCTCCTCCTCCTCCTCCTCCTCCTCCTCCTCCTGCTCCTCCTCCTCCGCCACCTGCTCATCCTAGTCCTGGCTCCTTCTGCCTCCTCCTCCTCCTCATCATCATCATCATCCTCCTCCTCCTTCTCCTCCACCTCCTCCACCTCCTGCCTCCTGCCTCCTGCCTCCTGTCTCCTCCTCCTCCTGCTCTTCTGGCTTCGCCGGTTCTCGGCGATTTGCCTCGAGATGCTCCAGCAGCTGCGCCTCGCCGAGAACGCTCCAAGGGGTGCTCTCGGCTCGTCCCGATCGGCCGCCGGAGAGGTCCGAGCTGTGACCCGAGCGGATGGGCACCAACACCAAAACAGGTGGTTGCCTCCACAGGGGGAAGATGATCCTAGATTTCGGTGTTGGTGGCCATATTTCGGCCACCTTGGAAGCCAGAATATTACCACCATCACCGAGATCGGGATCTTCTGCCCTCGGTGGAGGCACACCGCCGATACTGGTGTTGGTGTTAACTTCTAGGCCTGCGATCTTCTGGCTTCGCCGGTTCTCGGCGGTGGCCTCGAGGTGCTCTCCAGCAGCTGCGCCTCGCCGAGAGCGCTCCAGGGGTGCTCGGCTCGTCCCGATCGGCCGCCAGAGAAGTCCGAGTTGTGACCCGATCGGGGATGGACAGACCTCCCTTTAGTAAAACGTGGTTTAGTGAAAACGACCTGAGGCCCAAACCTGGCGGGCGCAGGCCTGGAAAATAACGGCCGCGGCGCCCTCTCGAGAACCGAACACGGACAATTCACTAATCGACGTGTCACTGTTGGGGGTTCTGTCCACCCCCGAGAAGAGGAAGGCCTTCTCAGAGGGCGGCGGGGCTTTCTCGGAAGGCCTCGCGCCTTCCGAGACACTTTCTCTGTGCGTCTTCGGGGAAGGCTCGCCGCAGACTTCCGAGGAGGCCTGGGGGACTTCAGCTATGTCGGGCGTGTCCCCCTACAAGGGGGATTTCCGACGGAGAATGAAAAATGCCCGCAAAAATACCCCAAAAAAGGTTAAAAAGATAGTCAAAATATAGTCCCCAGACTATGTTTAGACTATTTTGCTTATTATCTTTTAAGGTATTGCTTATTTTTCGTCGAAAATCCCCCTGTAGGGGGACAGGCCCGACTTAAGACTGCAGGGCCTTCCGAGCAGGCCCGCGCCTCCAACCCTTCCCCCGGGGCTCGCCGCCGAGCCTGAGGCGTGCTCCGTGGAACACTCGGCCAGTGGGGCCCGCTGTCGAGCCACTGGACCATCCAGAGCGGGTCCAGCGAGAGAAGCAATAGGGGGCCGCATGCGAACCCTACCCCAGATTTCGTAATAAAAGGGAGGGGGTCTCAACCCTCCCAGACGAGAAGTTTTAGACCCCCCCCCCGTGGGATAACCCTCCAAAACATCGTCCCCAGACCCCCCCAGGCCCTCCAAGATAGCCTGGAAGAGACCCCCCCCCCGAAATGAGACCCCCTCCCTTTTATTACGAAATCTGGAGTACCCCTGCCCCCCACGATTTTCTGAGGGGGAGGGGGGGGGGTCACTTCGCTGGGGAGCTCCCGAACGAGGTGAACCCCACCCTCCCCCTCAGAAATCGTGGGGGGTAGGGGGAGGGTTCGCGCGTGGCCCCCTAAGAAACAAGCCCGTGGAGGGGGTCGGGACCTCTGGGGCCGCGGATCCGCAAGGAACAAGTCGGCGGATGGCTCCGGGGCGACCCTGCTTCGCGAGTGCGCCCGGGTCCTGGCAGATGCTCGCGAGGGTGAAGGAAGCCCTGCGGCCCCGCAAGAGGCCCCCAAGACGCAAACACCGCCTCAGCCACCAAACACCGCCCCACCAACCAAACAGCGCCACAGACACCAAACACCGCCCCACCCACCAGACACCGCTCCACCAATCAGCCCCCCAGAGGCCCCCAAGAGGCCCACAAGAGGCCTGCAAGAGGCCCCAGGATTCCCCCCAAGAGGCCCCACGCAGGCCTCGCCTCAAGAGACACCCCTAAAGGCCTCTCAAGAGACATCCGAGAGGCCTCTGGTCCAAGAAAGCCAGGAACGGTTGCGGGTTGGGGCGAAGAACATAAGATTTGCCGCCAATATTTGGCTTGCGACAGGGGTGCTCGGCGTACCAAACTTTACTTTACACCTTGTTTGGGCCCTTCAGACGGTTTCAAGTGGCGTCTCGGCCCATACCGCCGCCACCCAAAAAAAGTCGGTCCCGTCGGCTGCCCGCCCAAAACGGCGACAACAGGGTCTCCAAAGACGGCACAGTTGAGCCCAGATGGCCTCCAAATGCGGTCCAAAGACGTCTTGCACGACGGCCACGAGGGCCCCGAGAGGGCCGGAGATCGCCCCAAGAGGAGGCCTCCAGGCTGGCCCGAGATGCCTGCAAGACGGCCCCAGGCAGCCCCCCGGCGGCCCAGGGGGCGCCCCCCGTACAGCCCAGGAGGGCCCTGGGGGGCCCCAGGAGGGCCAGACGGCGCCGAGACTGTGCCCAGTTGCTTGTGCTCTATCTCTTGGGCACTCCTCGCGGCCAGAAACATCGGGCGCTCTCGGGCAGCCCCCAGACGGCCCAGGGGGCGCCCCCCGTACAGCCCAGGAGAGCTCTCGGGGGGCCCCAGGAGGGCCGGAAGGCGCCGAGGGACTGTGCTCCGTTGCTTGTGCTCTACCTCCTGGGCACTCCTCGCGGCCAGAAGTTTCGGGCGCTCTCGGGCGCTCGCGGGTGGGCCGAAAGCGGAGAAAAAAAACAAAAACAAAAAAAAAAAAAACGAAAACCAAAAAACAAAACAAAACAAAAAACAACAAAAAAACGCCCAGATTGACAACAACAAAAAAAAAAAAAAAAACAAAAAAAAATAAAATATATATATATATATATATATATATATACACACAAAACAAAACAAACAAAACAAAAAAACAAAACAAAAAAAACAAACAAAAAAAAAAAAAAAAAAAAAAAAAAAAAAAAAAAAAAAAAAAAAAAAAAACGTCGGAGATTCGGGATGGGTGTCGCAAACCGGTGGCCGCATCTCTCATGGGGTGCGCTCTGTCCAGGAAGCCCGAGGCGGCTCCCCCCGTGGCCACGAGGAGGCCTCGCCGAAGCCCAGAGGCGCAAAAAAAAGCTCGATCCTCCCCCAGACCTCGACTCGCGCGTCCAAGCAACCCGGGCTACGGTGTTGCGGCCGCGGCGGCAGGAGCTCGGAAGCGAGGGGGGGGGAAAAGACGAGAGGAGGCCGCGGAACTAGAGGCCCCCTAGATGGGGTCCGAGCAAATGGGGTCGGAGGATCGCGCCGCATCGCCGATACATCGGCGATGCATCGGCGATGTACCGGCGATGCACCTGCGATGCATTGTCGACGTTGGCGATGCATCGGCGACGTCGACGTGAAGCAGATGGGGCTCCATCCACATCGAGCCGCATCGGCGATGCATCGGCGATGCGGCCCGATCCTCCGACCCCATCTTCTCCGACCCCATCTGGGAGGCCTAGAATATCGTCGGAATTCCGAAATTTCCCACATTCGGCGGTGGACAAACCTCCCTTTCGCAAACCTCCTCCCCTTACTGAAAAACGGCCTGGGACCGAAACCGACGGACCTGGACCCGCGAAAACGACGGCCGCGACGCCCTCTCGCGAACCGAAAACGGCCAACTCGCTGATCGACGTGTCAGGGTAGCAGGTCGATCCACCCCCGACACATCTGCCCGGGGAGGTCGGGGATCTTCTGACCCGGGTCAATCCAGACCCGGGTCAGCAGGAAACCAAAAACTGCAATACAGGAAAACAAAACAAAACAAAAAAGCTGCAACGCAAGTCCTCGCAAACCCGGGTCAGCCAATACGCGCGGCCGCCTCGCGGCCACGAGCGGCTCGCTAACCCGGGTCAGCCAGAGGGGGTCTTCGCAGGATCCTGCAGGACCCGGTGCCCTGGCTGACCCCCGTTTGCACTGACCCCCGTCTCTTAGGCCCCGAGACGGGAGGAGGAGGAGGAGGAGGAGGAGGAGGAGGAGTAGAGGAGGAGGAAGGAGGGGGAAGGGAGGAGGAGGAGGGGAAGGAGGGGAGGAGGAGGAGGAAGGAGGATAGGAGAGAGGGGACTAGGAGGAGGATGATGCCACTAACTTCGAAAGGTGTGGGGAGGGAGGGAGGAGGAGGAGGAGGAGGAGAAGGAGGGGGAGGGGGAGACCGGGGAGGTCCCGCGGAGGCGGCGCCCTGCCCGGGCGCGCGCAGGAACGCCAGCGGGTCCAGCGCGCCGCGCAGGCCCAGGCGCGCCGGCGGCGCCGACGCCGCGGCGTCTGGGGCCGAGCCTGGGGGCGCCCGAGCACCCAGGATCGAGGACGTCGAGGACATCGAGGGCATCGAGGGCGTCGAGGACGTCGAGGGCGTCGAGGGCATCGAGGGCGTCGAGGGCATCGGGCTCGTCGAGGGCTCGTCGAGGGCCTCGAGGGCACCGAGGACGTCGAGGGCGTCGAGGACAGCGAGGTTCGGCGAGGACGGCGAGGGCGTCGAGGGTATCAAGGACATCCAGGAGATCGAGGGCACCGAGGACAACGAGGACACCGAGGACGTGGTGGACATCGAGAACAACGGGGACATCCAGGACGTCGAGCACATCGAGGACATCGAGGGCATCGAGGACCGAGGACATCGAGGATATCCAGGTCACCCAACTTCACGCACAGCGCCCCGCGATGCGCGGAGCGGGCTCATCTTCGCGCTGTCGCGTGGGGCGAGCGGGAGAGAGGGGGCGGAAACATCGAGCTGGAATCGGCGGTGCAACATCGCCGATAGATCGGCGATGGGCTTCCGAGTGCAGCATCCCACGCTCCGAGGCTGCGTGGACTGTCGGGCCCCTGCCGGCGATGAGTGGGCGACTGTGGGCATCCATGCATCCCCCCTCGAGCCAGGGCCCCCCCGACGTTGACCCCGACCTCGCGCCCTTCCCCTTGGGAAGGGCAGCTCCCGGGCCCAGACCGCGCTGCGCGAGGGGCGTCTACCTTCGCGCCCCCACTGGCAGTGCCGCCGCTCGGGCGTCTCTTTCCCGTGCGTTGCTCGGTCCCGTGCGTGTTTTTTTTTTTTTGCTCGACTGCCCAGGATGGTCCTCGACGGTCCTCGCCGAGGAAAATTGGGCGCCCGAGTTATCCGGGGTAACTCGGGCCCGGGGCAACTCGGGTTCGGATTCCCGAAAAACGAACCCGAGTTAGCCCTGACCCGAGTTACCCCTGATGGTCCTCGCCAAGGAAACATGCGCACGTCCGAGCCATGCCAGGATGGGGTGGCCCGGAGCACCCAGCAGCTCCAGCTCCGCCCACCGATCGATCGGCCGCGGGCCTCTCCTGCCCCACCGGGGAGGCTTCTGTTGCAGCTTGCACAGCAGGTCCGCGCCGTGACGACGTCGGCGCTGGTTGCGGGCACCAGGGGAACTGGCCATCGCGCGGACGTCCATTCCCTGTTTTTTTTTCGGTTCCGTGCGTGGTTTTTTCGCCAAATGATCAAGGATGCTCCTCGATGGTCCTCGCCGAAGGAAAACTGCGCACGCCCGAGCGGTGCCAGGATGGGGTGGCCCGGAGCACCCAGCAGCTCCGCCCACCGATCGATCGGCCGCGGGCCGCTCCTGCCCCAACGAGGAGGCTTTTGTTGCAGCTTGCACTCAGCAGGTCCGCGTCGTGACGACGTCTCGGGCCGGGCGAAAGGGGGGGATAGCAAAGGGAAGGTTTGAGAATCAGCTCACGTAGCTGATTTTCTGGGCGCCTCCCGGCGCCGGAGGCGGCTATGTATCGAGAAATGGGCCCCTCGGTGGGGCCGAAACCAGCTGCATGCAGCAGATTTCGTAACCCCCCCTTTCCCAATCCCCCCCTTTCGTCCGGCCCTCACGTCGGCGCTGGTTGCGGGCACCAGGGGAATCGTTCAGTCCTCCACGATCGCGGCGTTCCGAGGGCACGGATCGCTCGGTGCCGACCGATCCCGGCCACCGGCGGCGCTCCTGGAGGAGGGCAGCGGGAGAGGAGGGAAGGGCGAGGAGGGCGAGGAAGGAGGGAAGGGCGAGGAGGGCGAGGGATGCGTGAGGAGGGCGAGGAGGGCGCTCCTGGAGGAGGGCGAGGGGGGCGAGGGGAGAGGAGGGCGAGGAGGGCGCTCCTGGAGGAGGGCAGCGGGAGAGGAGGGAAGGGAGGCGAGGAGGAGGAGGGATGAGTGAGTGGGCACGGGGGAGGCTCGTCCCACCCTGCCTCGGCGCCTCCTCTCTGCTTCGCTGCCGTCTGTTGTCCTCCCTCGAGAGATCGGAGGACCGGCTACAGGCAAGAGTGATCCTGGGCAAGAGTGACCGTTGGGTGCGCGGCTTTCGGGAAGGCGCCAGGGGGCCAAATCCAAGCGCGCCAGCCGCTGCTGCCGCATGGCACTCAGCGATCGGGGGAAACCGAGTGGACCCGCACCGAACTTCACTCTGGCGGGGGCTCCCTCTTACGTGTAGTCGAGAGGATCGGCGGCGAGCGAGGGGGTGAGTGAAGAGGGGAGGACCTTCTCAAAAGGCTCGGAAGTCCCGCGGCCTTAGAAGTCTTCTGTGCCCTTCTCCGCAGACACAGAAAACCTCTCAGAAGGCGCGAGGGCTCCTGAGAAGTTCCGCCGCCTTCTGAGAAGGCCTCCTCCCTCTCACTTCGGGCACCCTCCCCCAGGATGCACAAGAATATACAACCAAACACAAAGAACCTTAGGGTACCGTCCCCGAGCCGACCTCGACCTTACCCATCGGTCGTAAGAAGTAGGTAGAAACATGAGGTAGGAAGGCGTTGAAAGTAGATTGGGTTCCGCCCGCCTCCTATGGAGGACGGAAAAGGTGCAGCCACTCGATCACTGAAGTGGGCAGGCGCTCAAAGTAGCTTGGAATCTGGAAATCCAGAAATACCTACTTTGAACGACCGATGGGTATACCCCGGTCCGACAGCACAGGGGCAAGGGGAGGATGGGGGCGGGGGAGAAGGGAAGGGGAGGGGGAAGAGCGGGAGGTCGTGGTGGGGGGGAGGGGGGGGGTGGGGGGGGGGTAGGGTGAGGAGGAGGAGGATGAAGGAAGTCAGAGGAGGGTAGAGGAGGGAGGAGGAGGAGGAGGAGGAGGAGGAGTAGGAGGAAATGGAGGAGTAGGAGGAGGAGGAGGAGGCGGAGGAGGAGGATGAGGAGGAGGAGGCGGAGGAGAGGCGGAAGAGGAGGAGGAGGAGGAGGAGGAGGAGTGATTAGATGGAGGAGGCAGGAGTAGGAGGAGGAACGCGGAGGAGGAGGGCGGATGAGTATGAGGATATGGACGAGGCAGGCGGAGGAGGAGGAGGAGAGGCGGCGGAGGCGGGGGAGGAGGGAGCGGAGGAGGGGCGGAGGAGGAGGGATCGAGGGAGGAGGAGGAGGCAAGGAGGATGCTGATGAGAGGGAAGAGAAGGTCGGCGAGGAGGCACGGAGGCTTGGCTGAGTCCGCGCGCCGAGCATGCCCCAGCCGGCCCCAACCCCACACTCTGACCCGCGCCCGCCCGAATGGCCCGCCCCGATGACAGAGCCCCAGTGCACCGGCGCCCGCGCCCGCGAAGGGCGAGGCCGCGGCCGCCGCGGCGGGCGCGCCGAAGGGGCCCCGCGGCTCCTCCGGCGGGGCCGCCCCGCTCTCGGAGAGGCCACCCAAGGGGGGCGATATGCCGAACACTCAAAGAAGAAGAAGAGGACGAAGAAGAAGAGGAAGAAGAATAAGAAGAAGAAGAAGAAGATCAAGAGGAGGAGGAAGAATAATAATAAACAAATAAGAGTAACAAGAAGAAAAAGGATGACGGAACAAAGAAGAAGAAGAAGAAGAAGAAGAAGAAGAAGGAGACGCGAAAGAAACAGTAGGAGTCCTCCTCCTCCTCCTCCTCCTCCTCCTCCTCCCCCTCGTCCCTCCTCCTCCTCCTCCTCCTCCTCCTCCTCCTCCTCCTCCTCCTCCTCCTCCTCCTCCTCCTCCTCCTCCTCCCTGCACCGCCCGCCCGCCCGCCCCATGTCCCGAGCCTGTGGCAGGCGTCATCAGCTCGTCGTTGTCGTTGTCGTCGTCGTCGTCGCCATCGTCCTTCTGGGTCGGCGGCACCAGCCGTAAGGCCTTCACAATAAGAAGCAGAAGAAAAAGAAGAAGCGAAAGAAACGGCGGGAGCGTAGTCTTTCGGAAGATGTTTTGGGCCAGCGCTGAAGGCGCCGCCAGGCCGCAGGGGGGGGGGGGGGGGCAACGCCGATCCGAAAACTCCGCGCGAACCTTCGAAAGTGTACGTTAGCACTGCTTTGCTAGAAGGCCTCCCAAGAGGGGTCCGAGCAGATGAAATCGGATCGCGCCGCATCCCCAATGCATTGCCGAAGCACTGCCCATACATGGGCGACCACGGCGATGCATCGGCGACGTCGAGAGTGAAGGAGTGGGGTTCTGCATCGCCGGTGCATCGCCGATGCACTGGCGATGTAGCAAGATCATCCGACCACCTACCCACCGGTCGGAAGAAGTAGGTAGAAACATGCGTTGAAAATAACCCTAAGAAGTATTTGAGAACCCCTCCGTTACCTTAGCACCGCATAAGGAGGAAAAAAACGGCGAAGGACCCAACCGTATGCAGTTCTTCGGTGAAGCTCCGTATGGGGCCACGAAGCGCTGCACTAGGTGGTGGGGAACGCCTGCGGGCGGTAGCACTGGGGCCGTCTGTGGAGCTCCCTATGGTGCCACGAAACGCTGTACTGCGTCGGTGAAAATACCAAATTGAGCTTCCGGGACGCATGCGGACGGTCCCACTGGGGGCTTCGGTGGAGCTCCCTATGGGGCCACGAAACGTATGAATGGTGTGCCAAATCCCACCAGCCCTTTGGGCGACAGGTGGTCTAACGAGATTCCTCTTCCCTCTTCCCCCCCCCAAAAAAAACCTTCCCCTACGGAGAGGGGTTTACCCCTCCCCTTACCCCTCCCCTGGACTTTTTTGGGGGGCCTCGCGAAGTGTCAGGGCGTCCAAAACGGCCTCAGCGAGGAAGCCAAAATCATTGGTATTACTAAGGCTTTGGTCCCATTTGGGCCTTTTGAGAGGGGACTGAAAAATGTCCCACAGCCATCTGGGCGCCAAAATCATTGTTTTTACTAAGGTGTTGGCCCCATGTTGGCCTCGTTGGGGGGGGGGGGCTGAACGTTATCCCACCAGCTCTCTGGGCGCCAATACGTTATCCCAGCTCCTCCGTTGATCGATGGCATTCAAAATGACCCAAGAGGCCTTCCAGGATTCCCAAGAGGGCCCCAAGACGGCCCCAAGACGGCCCCAGGGGCCTCCAAGACGGCCAAAATGGCCTCGAAGACGGCTAAGATGGCCCCAAGATGCCTCCAAGACGGCCCAAGATGCACCCAAGACGGCCCGAGATGGCCTCCAGATGGCCTAAGACGGCCCAAGAAGCCCCCAAGAGGCCTCCAAGACGGCCCAAGAGGCCTCCAGGAGGTCCTCCAGGAGAGCCCGAAGAGGCCAAACTCATTGAGTTTCCTTAGGTGTTTGAAAGATGTTGGCATTTGCTTCTGTTCGGCATTCCGACGGCTCAAGACGGCCCAAGAGGCCCCCGAGATCGCCCACGAGGCCTCCAAAATGGCCCTATGACGGCCCAAAAGGCCCCCAAGACGGCCCAAGAGGGCCCAAGAAGCCTCCACGACGGCCAAAATGGCCTCCAAGACGGCTAAGATGGCCCCAAGATGCCTCCAAGACGGCTCAAGATGCACCCAAGACGGCCTAAGATGGCCTCAAGATGGCGCAAGATGGCCCCAGAGGCCCCCGAGAGGCCTCCAAGACGGCCCAAAAGGCGTCCAGGAGGCCTTCCAGGAGGGCACGAAGAGGCCAAGATTATTGAGTGTCCCTAGGTTGTTGAAAGATTTTGGCATGTGTTGCTTCTCGGCATTCCGACGGCTCAAGACGGCGCAAGAGGCCCCCAAGATCGCCCAAGAGGCCTCCAAGATGGCCCCATGACGACCCAAAAGGCCCCCAAGACGGCCCATAGAGGACCCCAAAACGGCCCAAGAGGCCTCCAAGACGCCCAAGATGGCCGTTAACAACCCCTGATATGCCCCAAGAGGGCCCCAAGACGACCCAGACAGGCCCCCAAGACGTCTTCCGACGGCGTCAGACAAGCCAGGAACGCCCTAACACGGCAAAAGAGGCCACCAAGAAGCCCCCAAAGGCCCCAAAAATCCCTCCAAGAGGCCCCCAGGAAGCTCCCAGGATGCCCCAAGAGTGCCCCAAGAGGCGCCCAAGAGGCCTCCTCCT
>CAUYUJ010020907.1:87500-97786 GCA_963575745.1 Prorocentrum cordatum | reverse complement strand
TGGAAGAGCTAAGTCATGAGGCCTCGGCGCTGTCGTGAAGCAGTGTCGAAACTTCATGCGAAGCCGATTCGCAATCAGCAAAACCAACTGATCACAAGAGGGGTTACCACACCTGGCGATTGGTAAGACGTGTATGGTTTACGGGCTTGGTTACCACACCTTGCGATTAAAGGGCCGAGTGAGTTCTCGCAGTTTGGGTTACCACGCCTTGCGATGGATGTGCGTGAAGGGTGGCACCGAATTTCAGAAATGTGGCAAATCCCCTGTGTTTTTGGACCCTGACCCCGCGGATCTGCGTGAGGGGTGGCACCGAATTTCAGAAATGTGGCAAATCCCATGTGTTTTTGGGCCCTGACCCCGCGGATCTGCGTGAGGGGTGGCACCGAATTTCAGAAATGTGGCAAATCCCTTGTGTTTTTGGACCCTGACCCCGCGGATCTGCGTGAGGGGTGGCACCGAATTTCAGAAATGTGGCAAATCCTGTGTGTTTTTGGACCCTGACCCCGCGGATCTGCGTGAGGGGTGGCACCGAATTTCAGAAATGTGGCAAATCCCTTGTGTTTTTGGACCCTGACCCCGCGGATCTGCGTGAGGGGTGTCGATTTCGAGCCCCCCCTGCAATTCAGACAGCGCGCCCAGGGGACGCTGGAAAATCCTGTTTGGGCCTCCCCCCCCCTCGCGCGGTCAATCAACTAGTTACAGTAACCAGCAACGAGCAGAACTGTAGCACTGGAAACTACAAGCTACAACTGGTACTGGAAACTGCGAACCCGTTCCTACAGCCTGGTGGCCCCACAAGGGGGCCGGCGGATATCGTCTGGTGCCGTTTTTCATGTCTGTGTTGAATCGTGCTGTGGTTGTGTCTTACCTTCAGTGCAAGATCCGCCTGTAGGAGGACATGCCCGACCTAACCCTCGGGAGGGTCGAGAGGTCTTAGAGGAGGGCCCTTGGGAAGTTTGGGAGGTCTCAGAGGGGGCGAAGGTGGCCATGCCGCTACCCTTCCCTCGTCTTGCCCTTGTTCGCCCTCCTGGGAGGCCCTCGTCGCCACCGCTGGATTCGCCTCGAAATTCTGTCCAGAGCGCGCCCCGAGACGAAACATTTTGCCTCCCAGAAGGGGTCGGTTTAGATGGGGTCGGGGGATCGCTACGCATTGCCGATGCGATGTGGTGTGATGTGGAGCCCGATTGTCTCCTCGCTGGCGTCGCCGATGCATTGCCGACGTCGCCGATGCATCGCCGATGCATCGGCGATGCATGGGCGATGCACTGGCGATGCGCCGCGGTCTTCTTACCCCATCTGCTCTGACCCCATCTGGGAGGCCCCTCGAAGCGCTACTCCTTGGGAAGGTCGGGAGGCCTGGGGTCGCGCATACAGTGGAGACCCATGCCAAGAAGCACCCTGCTTGCCTCGGGTGCCCTGGGTTTCTTGGGTTTCGATGGTTTTGGTGTGGCGAGCGTGACGTTCCCACATTAAACACCGATGGACGTCCTGGGGTCTCAGGGTTGGGTTTCTTGTGGAAGGTTTCTTGTGGTCGGGCCCCTACAATATCGACCGCAGCATTTCGGCGGGCGTCTGGGTCTGGAGCTCGGCACCGCCTCCTTGACGTCGGTGCCGCGGGGGGTTCGGCGACTTGGATCCGTCACGTGATGCGAATCTGAGGAGGAGTGGGAGGGGGAGGAGGGGAAAGGGAAGGAAGAGGAGGAGGATCAGGTGGGGGGAGGGAACTTCGCATCACGTGACGGAATTCCTCTGCCTAGGGGCGGGGGTCGTTGGCCCTTGGAGGACGTCCTCGCAGGCTCTCCTTGGGGGAGGTCCTCGCTCCCTGCCTGCGGCAGAGGCCGCGCCTCGGCGAGGAGCCCTCTGGGAGTGCCCCGGGGTAATCCTGAAACGGCTGCTGGAAGACCGAGCTACGCAGTGGGACAGCTCCTCGTCCTCCTCCTCCTCCTCCTCGTACTCCTCCTTCTCCTCCTCCTCCTCGTCCTCCTCCTCCTCCTCCTGACTTCACGCGAGAACGTCGGGTGCCGACCCTGGTCATCGTGCGTCTTGGCCACCATGTCTCCGTGGCTATAATCCTCGCGAATCGGCGATGGCCGGTACGGACCACGGTCAAGGCAGGTTGGTCGACGAGCTGCTGCGGCAGCTTGGTCAGAGCCTTCGTGTCTCCTCCTCCGGCTATGAAGAGGAGGAGGAGGAGGAGGAGGAGGAGAAGGATGATGATGATGATGATGATGATGATGATGATGATGATGATGATGATGATGATGATGATGATGATGATGATGATGATGATGATGATGATGATGATGATGATGATGATGATGATGATGATGATGATGATGATGATGATTATGATGATGATGAGATGAGGATGAGGGATGAGAGAAGAGGGAGGAGGAGGATGAGGGATAATGAATGGCGGAGGATGAGGAGGAGGGAGAGGAGGAGGGGGAGTAAAAAAAAGAGGCGGAAAGAGGAAGAGTAATAGGAAGGAGGAGGAGGAGGAGGAGAGTAGGAGGGTGAAGGGTGATGATGATGTGAGGATGAGGGGAGAGGGAGGAGGAGGAGGAGGAGGAGGAGGAGGAGGGATAGGAAGAGCTGAGACCCGAAAGCCACCAGGCACCGAAGGCATCTCGAGCCTCCCGGGCGCCCCGTGGGCGGCCCCTCGTCGCGGGCGGCACTGCCGCCGCAGCCTCGGGGCGGGGCCCTTCCGGGCACCGCTCCGGCAGGCGGTCCGACCCCACGTGTGCTGGGTCGGAGCACGTCCTTTTCCTCTTCCTCCTCCTCCTCCTCCTTCTCCTCCTCCTCCTCCTCCTCCTCCTCCTCGTTCTTCTCCTCCTCCTCCTCCTCCTCCTCCTCCTCCTCCTCGGGAGGCGGTCCGACCTCCCCCCTCCGACTCCCGATGAGTAGGAGGAGGAGCAGGAGGAGGAGGAAAAGGGGGGCGGTGGTGGGGGATGGCTGGGTTCGGAAACATCTATGGCCGAGAGAGGGGGAGAGAGAGAGAGAGAGAGAGAGAGAGATAGAACGAGAGAGAGAGAGCGAGAAAAAACAACAATGAGATAGAGAGAGACCCACACACAACAAACAAGGGGGGAAGGGGAGTGAGGGAGGAGGCGGGCGAGGCGGAGGAGATTGGGGAGAAGGTGGAAGAGGTTCGCGGGGGAGGAGGAGGAGATGGAGGAGGATAGGAGGAGGAGGAGGGGCCCGAAGAGACCCAATTCTGCACTAGAGATGCTGCAGCAGGACACCCGCCCATGACGAGCCCCCGTCTCACAGGCCTTCTTGACGAGTCCCTTCTCACTGCATGGAAGTGCCCTCACGGCGGCGGCGGCGGCGGCGGCGGCGGCGGCGGCGGCGGCGGCGGCGGCGGCGGCGGCGACGACGACGACGACGACGACGACGACGACGACGACGACGACGACGACGACGACTACTACTACTACTACTACTAACTACTACTACTACTTCTACACTACTACTACTACTACTGCTACTTCTACTACTACTAATACTACTCTCCTACTACGACACTACTACTACTACTACCACTACCACTACTACTACTACTACTACTACTACTACTACTACTACTACTACTACTACTACTACTATACTACTACTACTACTACTACTACTACTACTACTACTACTACTACTACTACTACTACTACTACTTGTACTACTACTACTACTACTACTACTACTACTACTACTACTACTACTACTACTACTACAACTACTACTTCTGCTGCTGCTGCTACTACGATTTCTACTCCTACTACTACGACGACGACGACTGTTACTACACTCCGTAGACAATCTATGTCTAGACTGTACATCCGTACATGCGAGCTGCCAGGGGAAGAGGTACCATCACCCCAGAACCCCGAACTTGATTGTCCCGAGGGGTGCATCACCAGGGCTGGTTGCCTGGTCACATGCGTCCCTGCGGGAGCCGCGTCGCAGCCGTGGGCCATCGGCGCCCCTGGATGCACGCGTTGGCTCACCCCTGGGCTACACCTCAGGCGATGCTGAAGAAAACTTGAGTTTTCGGCCAGAGTCTCGATCATTCTTAATGCTTCAATGTGAATCCTAAGATTTCGAAAGGAATTCTGGGTTTTCATTCAAATTCTGAGACTATCAATTTCTTAACCCATGATTTCTTAAGCATCTCGCAGGGTGTGTTCCCGGCGGCGAGCGAGGAGGGGGCACGAGAAGGAGAAGGCCCTCTCAGCAGGCGGCGGGGCTTCTCAGAAGGCCCCATGGCCTCACGAGAGGCTGTCCGTGCCTTCGGGCACAGCGCCGAAACCTCCTCGGCAGGCCGGGGGACGTGCGAACCTCTTGAGAAGGCCCGTCTCCTCCTCCTCCTCCTCCTCCTCCTCCTCCTCCTCCTGGATCAGAAGGGCGTGGATCACCGGCCGCACTTTGGGGAGGGCACCTCCCCCGATGCATAGCTCTGGCGACCGCGCGCCAAGTCCGTGGGATCGCTGATCCGTGCTTCTGCGCGCCCCCGACCGGGGCTCGCCGTCGATCTTCGCCCCCCCCCCCCCCTCGTCACCTCCAGAAGCGCTGGGGCCCTTTCCGGGCGAGCGGGCTGCGCAGGGGGCCGAGGACGCACGCCTCCTGCCCGCGCGAGAGGGGGCACCGCCGCCGCGTGCGGCGCCAGCGCCGAGGGCGTGCGAGCGGTGTGCGCGGGTCCGCGCCGAGGGCAGCGGGCAGAGCAGACCCCCGAGACACCAGCCTGGAGCCAAGTAAGAACCCGTTGGGCAAGCCTAACGGGTCGAGGCCTCCTAGATGGGGTCCGAGTAGATGGGGTCGGAGGATCGCGCCGCATCGCCGACGCATCGGCGATGCATCGGCGATGCGGCTCGATGTGGGGCCAACTGTTTTCCACGCCGTGGTCGTGGATGTATCGCCGACGTCGCCAGTGCATGGCCGACCAGCCTCGAACCAAGTGAGCGACGCACAGAAACGGGGTCGTCTGCGTCGACATTGGCGCGTAAGCTGCCCTCGTAAAGTCGCGCGTGACAGCGCTCTCGCTTCAGACGTGGCGTGCCGCGCGGGCGGCCCGCGTAAGCCACCGCGTAAGGCCGCTACGCCATCTCGCGCAAGCCCCGTTTTTGATCAAGTAAGAACCCCCAGGCAGGCCTGCTTGGCGAGCCCCAGCGCCGGGGGTCCGCGGGTCCGCGCCGAGGGCCCCGCCTCTCGGGCGGCGCGCCGGCCTCGGCGCCCGAGAGGCGTGGGGAGGCGCCGCGCTGGGCCGGCGCGTCTCCTCCCGCAGGCCCCCTCGCGTTGTGAGCGGATCGCGACGGGGGGGGTTTTCGCTATTCTTGGCCTCTGGGGGCCCTTACCGGGCCCCCAGCTCCGCTGAGCCGTGGTGTATCGGAGGGCCAAGGCTACCTGCTTCCAGAAGACGAGCACATCTCTGAACCTAGGCCAAACGGCTGCCATTCTCACTGTCTAGCCACAAGCGTCTGTGGACACGTTGGATGTCGTTGCGCGTCGACACGTGCGAGGTGGTTGCGTCTATAGACGGCGCGGCTGTTGCCTTCGGTGTACGGTTTTTCTGTTCTAGAGCAGGTCCCACGTGTTGCTTTACAACATGGTATAGCAGCCCCACTCGCACACCCCCAGGTGGGGATAGGTCCCACAACAACCAGAGGGAACAGCACGTATCTCCACCCAGGGGGGCAAGTCGGCCAGTGGGGCCAGAGTTGTCACCGCCCACCAAACCACCCCAACCCAACCCGAAGGCTCAAATTTATCCTCGATTTCCAGTGGGGGGGGGGTCGGGGAACATCGAAAAAACACGCGTGGAACCCTTACCCCCCCCAACCCGAAATTCGGGTCTTCGGGTTGGGTTGGGGTGGTCTGGTAGGTAGTCAAGTTGGGATCGTCTTAGTGATGCTCAACACTGCCGAGAGACAGCTCACTGCGCCGAGCCCAGGCGGGTGCGCGACCTCACGAGAGCATGCGAGCGCGGCGTCTGGGCGAGGTCGGCAGCGGACGCGCTCCCTCCCTCTCTCAGGAGGGAAAGAAACACACAGACACAATTAATCGTCGACTCCCAGGAAAATATGCAAAAATATGGGAAGTGGGGGGGAAGACAAAAACCCAGAAAATATGGGAAAATATGGGGAATATTTTTATTTGTGTGTATTTATTTGTGTGTCCTAATTTCCCTTTAAGTTTTGCTGCGCGGTGCGGCGGGTCCGCGGTGTGGTGTGCACGGCTGAGGGGGCTCCCGGGGCAGGAGGGCCGCGACCCGCGCTTCTGAGCCGTCGAAGACGAACGGGCTTCTCGAGGTGTCTCCACGGGGGTCTCCCAGTGCCTCCGCGGTGGCCCCCCACGGGCTCTCCAGAGGCCACTTGCGGGCCTCCAGAGGCGCCCTGCGACCCCACAGGGCGCCCAGGAGCTCCGATCCTGGAGCCCCGGCCGGCGACGACGACGACGACGACGACTGCGGCATCGGCGGCGACGATCGACTTCAGCGACGACGACGACGACGATCATGACGACCACGACGATCACGACGATGACGACGGTCGACGTTAGCGGCCGCGGCGGCTTCGGCGGCCCGCCGCAGGAGATCGGGAAGATGGAGAGCCACCAGCACGCGGACAAGGCCGAGGAGCTTGCCGCGTTCCAGGCCTGCGCGGGCCCTGTGTCGACAGGTCACTGCTATCCGCGCAACCGAAGGGGCGCCGGTTCATAGCATTGGTGCGTTGAAGCCCTACACGCCGCCACGCTGGTAGAGAGCAGGTAGCAGGAGGAGAGGAAAGGGGGGGAAGCAAGGACTTACCAGCCTGGAACATATCCCTATCCCTATGCTGAGGCCGCATCTAATAAGAGTGTCATCGCTTTTTGGCGTGTCAGTCTCAGGGATAGGGATCAGTTCGAGGCTGGTAAAGGAAGAGACGGAGAGGGGAAGCAACCGCGAGCAGACGAGGCGCGGGCCCGGATCTCCCAGAGCGCCTGATAGAACGGCCCTCCAGACCTGCAGCCGGCCAGGACAGCTCAAGAACCTCGCGTCGCAGTCGGGCCGGAAGGTCCCGGTGCTGTTTTCGTCGTCGGCGTCGGCGTTGGCGTCGGCAGCGTCGTCGTCCGGGCGGCGGGAGGGCCAAGGCTCCGCCGTCCCAGTTCAGTTCGTCCCATAGCCGAGCCTCGTCGTGTCCCCGGACTGCTCCGCCTCTCGGGGGCCCGTGCCCCCTCGGGGCCAGGCGGGCGGGCGGGTCGGGGGCGCCAGGGCCGCCCTGCGGGGGAGGGGTCGAGAGAGCCCTGCGGGGCCGCGGGGAGAGGTCGGGAAGCCTGGGGATGGGGGTCGGGGGCGCTGGGTCGGGAGGTATCTGGGGCTCCGATCGGGGGGCGTGGGGCAGTCTTGCATCAGCTTCCGGCAGATTCGCCTGCCTGGAGGGGGGGAGGGAGCGGGGGGGGGGTGGGAGGCCCAAGGGGGGGGAAGCCGACTGCCACGCAGGTCGGGGCTCACCAGCACGCCCTTTCGGCCCAGCGCTATTTGAAACGGCGGTGAGGGGCGATGGTCTCTTTGCTGTCATCTATTGTTTCTCTGCCCTTTGCCTCTCGCTGCTGTCAGGCGATTTCCTTTGGCTGGCACGCTGCCCCAGCACGCCACCTGGCACACGCCAGCACCCGAGTGAGGAAATCTCGGGCAATCTCTCAGTACGAGCAGCATCCCCGTTCAGCGCTTGGGTCCCACGGGTGGGCTCGTTGGCAGACAGGACGACACGCGCTCCACGCTCGACACACCTCGCTGCTACGTCTCGAAAACAGAAGCATGCCAGAAGCAGCACCCGCATCGGGGGAGCGGGGCCCGCCAGAAGCAGTGTGGTGAGTCGGCGGCCCATGGTTCGATTGGTCGGGGCTCGGCGGCCCGTCTTCCGATGACCCTGAGTCGAATGAAAACAACAATCAGCGGCGAGCCCGGGGGGGAAATCAGGCCCCGAGCCTACCCCGAAGGCACATACCGCCTCTCTCAGCAGGCCGGAGGGCTTCCGAGAAGCCCCGCCGCCTCTTCTGAGAAGGCCCTCTCCTCACTTCCCTCCCTCCCCCTCGCCCGCCGCCGAGCACGAAAATACTGCCGTTTTTAATACATGCTCCGCGTGCGGATCATGTATTAAAAATGAAGGGGTTTAGCATTCAAAACAGCGAGGAGTGCATGCGTAAATTTGTTCATATATTAGTCATGTATTAAACTCTTATATAAACAATCCCATGTATTAAAAACTGCCCTGTAAGAAGGAGAAGGCCTTCTCAGGATCAGGCGGCCGCAAACGTGGATCAAGGGGGCGTGGATTACAGTGGGGGCGCGCAACGAGAAACCATATGCTTTTCGTCAGGGTATTCTCGGTTTCTTTGCTCCTCGCGCTGCGCGGCAACTTCCCGCGGCCGTTGAAGGAGCTGCTGCGTTCAGGGTGCTCCAGGTTTGCCCTCCGGTGCACCTCGCGCGCGGGTTCTCAGGGTTGGGTTTCTTGCGAGGGTTTCTTGCGGCCGCGCCCGCACTGTAGCGACGGGCCCCGTTTCCAGGGGAAGTCGCGGATTTCCGCCGCTGGGCGAGGCGGCACCGTCTGCTTTTTGGGGAGGGCACCTCCCCCTATCCATGGATTGGGCCACCGCGCGCCAAATCCATGGATCGCTAATCCATGTTTGCGCGCCCCCGGCAGAAGGCGGCGGGGTTTCACAGGAGCCCTGCGGCCTTCCCAGAAAAGTGGTTCGTGTCTTCGGGGAAGGATTGGGGGAAATGTCTCAGAAGGCTGGGAGACTTCCGGCCCTTCCGGAAAGGCCTTCTCCTTCTCACTTCCCTCACTTGCTCGCCGACTAGGGGAGCTGGTCTTCTTGTTAGATTCGGGTGAGTTTGCGCATTGAGCCAATTCGGAGCGGACGAATCGGAGTGGACGCGGACGACATGAATTTCGGACGGTATGAAGCGGACTCGCTTTTGCATGGCGTTTCCCCCCCTCCCCCCCTTGCCGCTTTTTGTCCAACAGCGCTGGGCCGAGAAGGTGTGCAAGTGAGTCCCGATGTTCGTGGGGTCCAGAGTTCCTTTCGGTCTCACGCGCCCCCTCCATGCGAGTAAACTTGCCAGCGTTTGAGGAAGAACTGCCTCGGGCAAATATTAAGTCGGGCACGTCCCTCTACAGGAGGAATACTCAAAAATAGTTGAAATAGTCTGGGGACTATTTTTGTTAGTATTTTGTTACCATTTGGGAGTATTGTTGAGTAATATTTTATATCTTTCGTTTCAAATCACCCTGTAGGAGCACATGCCCGACTTAAGGCAAGCAGCAGCGGCGCAGACACCGACCACGGGGGGACACCTCCGGCGAGGGGAGGTCCCCGGTGCCTCCCCGAGCTGGTGCCAGGGGATGTCTCGAGTGAGCGAGGGGGACCACACCACCAAGGTCAGGTCGGGCATGCCCTCCTACAGGCGGAGTTTGGGCGAAAGTTGAACAATCGCCAAACAATGCTCAACACGAGCAAACATAATAGACACATCGTCCGCCATATATTTCTATATATATATATAGAAATGTACACACATACATACATATATAGATATTTATGTATATATATATATGTATTACTCTATTTGGTATTTCCGCCTGTAGATGGACGTGCCCGACTCAAGGCCACTGCCGCCTCATCTGGCGACAGAGCGCGCCAACTTTGCACGACAGCGGGACCCGCCGCTCATCCATGGACCCGGCGCTCACGCACCAGATCCACAGATCGCCAATCCACGTTCGCGCGCGCCCGATGGTGGCGGCGGTGTCGCGCTAAATTGCCGTTTTTGATACATGCTCCGCGTGCGGATCATGTAATCTAAAAAATTGCAGGGATCTAGTATGAGAAACAACGAGGAGTTCATGCACATATTTGTTCATACATTAACCATTATTATATATGTATACATATATATACATATGTATAAATTTATATATATATATATACATATGTATATATACATATATATATATATGTATACATATATATATATATATATGTATGTGTAAATCCCATGTATTAAAAACTGCCCTGCACGTTTTCCCCTTCCGGGGCGGGGCTGCGACCGCGCAGCCGTCCCCTGCCCCCGCCTCGTGGGTCGTGCTGCGTCGGCCGACCACCGCCGCCGAGGCGACGTTTTTTTGTCCCGAGCCCCTCGCCCTGTCGACGAAGAACGGAGCCGCTCGGACGAGGAGGGAAAAACCCTGGGATTAGGTCGGGCCTGTCCCCCTACAGGGGGATCTTCGACGAAAGATAGAAAAACGTACCCC
>CAUYUJ010020907.1:0-82500 GCA_963575745.1 Prorocentrum cordatum | reverse complement strand
GGGCGAAGCGCTGCACTGGGTGGGGGGGAAGTACTGGGTGGGTGGTGTGCCAAATTGTGCTTCCGGGACGCATGCGGACGGTTCCACTGGGCCCTCCGGTGGAGCTCCCTATGGGCCCACGAAGCGCTGTACTGTGTGGGTGAAAAGGCCAAATTGGGTTTCCAGGACGCACGCGGACGGTCCCACTGGGGGCTTCGGTGGGACTCCCTATGGGGCCACGAAACGCTGTACTGGGTGGGTGAAAATGCCAAATTGGGTTTCCGGAGCGCAAGCGGACGGTCCCACTGGGGCTTCGGTGGAGCGCCGTATGGGGCCACGAATCGTTGTACTGGGTGGGTGAAACGCAAGGAGGAGGGAGAGGAGGGCCACGAATGGAGCTCCCTATGAGGCCACGAAGCGCTGTACTGGGTGGATGCAACGTAGGGAGAAGGGGGAGGAGGGCCACGAAACGCTGTGTTGGGTGGGGGGGACGCATGCGGACGGTAGACCTGGAACCTTCGGTGGAGCTCCCTATGGGAACACGAAACGGTGTACTGGTTGGGTGAAACGCAAGGAGGAAACGGAGGAAGGAGGAGGGAGGAGGGGAGGAGGAGAGGAGGAGGGCCACGAAAACGCTGTGTTGGGTGGGGGGGACGCGTGCGGACGGTAGACCTGGAACCTTCGGTGGAGCTCCCTATGAGGCCACGAAACGGTGTACTGGGTGGGTGAAACGCAGGGAGGCGGGGAGGAGGGCCACAAAACGCTGTGTTGGGTGCGGGGGACGCATGCGGACGGTAGACCTGGAACCTTCGGTGGAGCTCCCTATTAGACCTTTTCTGGTGGGGACTGTCTTGTTTTATCGCGTCGGGTCTATGCTCTAAGAACAATGCTGTTGTTCTCAGAACACTTTTGCGTTCTGAGAACATTTCGTGGTAGGAATATAGGAATGCCGGGACGAAAAAAACATGCCGGGATGGAAAACATCATACATTTTTTGTTGTTGTTCTTTTGTATGTTTTTTTGGGGGGGGGGTCTTTGCTCACTGTGCAGTGCTGCCCCTGGAGGCGTCCGACCTCCGGTCCGTCCCCTGTCTTCTGTCGCGGCCGCCGTGCCGTGCCCTCGCCGTGGCCCTCCCAACATCCGCCTCCTGGTCGAGGCCTCCCGCATGGGGTCGGCATCGAAAAAAAAAAGGCAAAAACACACAAAACATACAAAAAGACACAAAAAACAGAAAACAACACAAACAAAACAACAAACACAAAACACACACACAAACAAAAACAGGGTCGGAGGATCTCTCCGCGTCGCCGATGCGTCGGCCACGTGTCGGCGGCGAGCGAGAGGGGGAACTGAGAAGGGGCGGGCTTTCTCAGAAGGCTCGGAAGTCCCCCGGGCTTCTCGGAAGTTTCCCGAGCCTTCCCCGAGGACAGGAAGAACTTCTCAGAAGGCGCGAGGGTCTCTGAGAGGTCCCACCGCCTTCGGAGAAGACATTCTCCTTCTGACTTCCCCCCCTTGCTCGCCGCCAAATGTGGCTCCATGTGGAGCCAGAGTTTTTCCACGCCGGCGTCGCCGATGCACCTCCGACGTCGCCGATGCATCGTCGATGTATCGGCGAGGCATCGGCGATGCATTTGCGAAGCCGCGCGATCCCCCGACCCCATCTACTCGGACCCCATCGGGGGTGCCTCTATCCAGTCCTCCACCTCATCGCCATGCCCCCCTTGTCCTATTGAGTGTTATCCAGTCGGGCAGGCAAAGCTGACCGAGGCCAACGAGTTCCCAACGCTGAAAGAGATCCTCAGGACAGCCGCCAGCCACGCAAGCCAACCGCCACATGAAATGATTATTCTTTCCTCTGCGCTCACACTTGCCGAATGGTGGGATGTTTCTTCCCCTATACGCCCACTGGTCCCTCCTGACCGTGGCCGTCACATTCTACAAGCGGCTGCTCTCGCCATTGGTGAAATTACGCTTCAGCGATGTGTGACGATGCATTTCCCACCGCAGCAAGCTGACAAAGTGTGCGAAACTCAGATTCAGAATCGCTGCGGGCATAGACGCGCGCACGTGTCAGTGTTGCACATGTGCACGCCTGTCGCTGCAGCATCCCAGCCCCCGTTCCAGCGCTGCTGGTCCTGATGCAGCCTTTTTTTTGTCAGTTGTTCATGGCTTGCTAATTTCAGCACCACCCCATCCCTAGCTTCCCCGACGATCCGCACTCCGTATTTGGTCCTGATGCAACCTTTTTGGTCAGTTGTTCGTGGCTTGCCAATTTCAGCACCACCCCATCCCTAGCTTCCCGACGATCCGCACTCCGTACTTCGGGGGCGCCCAAGGGCGGGGGTTTGGTCTGGGAGTGCTTGGCATCGCTCGGACGTGTGCGTTTTTTCCTCGGCGAGCGCCATCGAGGAGCATCCTTGATCATTTGGCGAAAACACCACGCACGAAACCAAAAAAAACACAGGAAATGGACGTCCGAGCGATGGCCAGAGTGCGGGTGCGGATGTCTGTGGCCAGCGCCAATGGCATCTCCCCGGATGCCATGGCCCCCGTCTTCCTCTTCTTCTCGCTCGGCGCGTCCCCGGGCGTCCCCACCCCGTGCGCGCAGATGCTTCGGCCCAGGATCTGCAGAGGAGGAGGAGGAGGAGGAGGAGGAGGAGGAGAAGGAGGAGGAGGAGGAGGAGGAGGAGGAGGAGGAGGAGGAGGACCCCTCCTGGACGCCCCCGGGAACAGCGGCTCCAGGCTGCCTGCCCACATGTGTGTGCGCGGTACGCGCCCGAGCAGGTTGCTGCCCTGCGACGCAGCCCAGCTGAGCTGTAGCCGTGCGCCCTCCCCCGCTTTGAGGTGCCATGCGTCGGGCTCACTTCGACTCCTCCGACTCGATCCTATTTTCGGGGGCGGAAAAGAGGGGGGTGATGACTAGGGGGGGGTGGATATCATGGCGGGTTTCATGATATTTCTCCAGATTTCATGGCGCCTCTTCTTATTTCATTACGTCCATGGCCCCCCCCGCTGGGCCGCGCACATGCCGCCGGTCACGATTTGCGCCCCCCCTCTTGGACACCCTCCTCTTGGCCGCTCCCGATATTTGATATCGATCGATTCCGATTCCGATTCGACTTCAGTCTTGGATTTGGGCTCCCCTTTCTCAATGGATGCCTCACAGCTTGCGGTTTCCGTCGATTCGACGTCTTCCGACCGTGCTGCCGGCTTCCGCCGATCAAATTTATTTCGATCGCCGATCCGATTCATCGATTCGACTCTTGGCTCTCCTGGCAATCCACCGCTTGGGTGTGCCATGCGTCAGAGGAGGAACATATTCTGGTACCTCTGCTCGTCCTTGAGCGCTCTCGTTGCCACGGCTTGAGTCTCCTCGGAACTCTGGTCAGGATGCACTCTGGGAGAGCTCTAGGCAGTAGCGGTATTGGTACCCTTTTGTCCCCCCAGTGCAGTCCCGCGTAATGCGTGTGCGCCCATTGGCTAACCTCATGGTTACATCACACTGGTCATGGTTGCCCCGTGCTTTCACTGGGGGAGGATAAAGCTGCATAAATGTACGCGAGGGCCGCGTGGATGTCTCGGATCGGCGTCGAGTCGCCCGCCCCCCTGGCGCGGAGTGGGTGACTCATCGCCGATCCAGCGCCAATCCATGAAATCCGCTCGGACCTCCGAGAGCTCATGTTTAGGCTTGTATAGCTCGCCTCCTCCACAAAAATATCTGCACAGATACCCTCCAATAGATTGTTCCGGGGCCTCAGGAGAGAGTGGCGGTGCATAAATCACCATTGGGAGCCGGCGACTTTTTACACCGCCGCTCTCCCTGAAGGTACAAGCAGAGTTAGTCGGAGGTGTTGAGCCAAGCTGTGGCATCAGGAGGACTGAGGCTCCCTTGAGCCGTTTGTCTCCCCCTCTTCTCCCCTCCCTTCTTGCACGAGGCCGATGATTTGCGAAGGTCTTGCGCTCCTTCGCTCGTCCCAGCTCGTCAGCGAGTCTGGCCGCCGCTCCGCCAGATTCAGCAAGCTGTTTGGGGACGACATGAAGCTCGACAACCTGAACACGAAACAGCTCGAGACGATGTCGCGGCTGCTCGGCCTCAGCCACTCGCGGCACATGTGGCGGCCTTTCGTTGAGGTGGGGCCCCGGAGTGGCATGCTGAGGATGCAGATCAGGATATGTTGTTGATGACATCGACAGGGGGTAAGATGTTGGTGGATGTTGGAAACGCTCAGGGCGTTATCTGAAACATGTTTTGTTCATAGTCTCTGTCCTGCAATATACGGTTGAGCTAAACACAATTTCCCACGCTGATCAGTGGCGACAGCTCTTTCAGTATCCAGATTCGTCCTCCGCAGACTTAGCCTGGCCTCCCCGGGGCCATCTGGGCGAAGTTGCCTGCCTGAGAGCGTTGTCAATACGTTTCCAATGCGTGTGCAACACCGTGTTCATGTCCTCTGCAAGGCATGGCGCTCTGTTCCACGGGAACGTGTTCCAGTCATTTTCAAGTTTCATCCACATGTTTTGGACTAGGTTTTGAGAGTGCTGGTCCACAACATTCTTTTCACCAGTTTCCAGCTACACTTTTGTAATCGTTTCCAGGTCCACGTTGTTGCCTCAAAAGAGGAGTGGTTGAGTACTAAGATGATGCTGATGGCGACGATGACGGTGTTGCTGACGCTGACGATCATAATGACGAGGATGAGTACATTCGTAATGATGATGGGGATTTTGGGAAAGTGGATACAGCCGATGTCCTCACTCTTTCCCTGTTATGCAAGAGGATGACGACAATGTGTTTGCTGCTCAGCCGGGATGATGATATGGGGCAGGAGAGCGATCAGGAACAACGAGGATATGGAGACCGAAGACAGTGGAGAGCTGGAGAAACGAGATGGGCTTGGGGGCAGGAACTGGTAGCAAGGAGAGTGGGAATGGCCATTGAGGGCCGAAGGGGGAACGGGAGGGATGAGCGAGGAAACCTCAGGGAGGAAGGACGAAGGAGGGAGAGGGGAGGACAGGAAAGGGGGGGAGGCTGGACAGGACGAGCAGGACGAGGACACGGAGGAGGAGGAGCGAGGAGGGCGGAGGCGGAGGAGCACCTCTCCCGCCCCCTTGGGAGGTGACCGCGAGGACACCCTCCCCTCCCCTGCCTCCTCCCTCCCGCCGCGCGAGCGCGCCGCCGCGTGCCAGGTGGCTCACCTCTTGCGGGCCTCGGGCCTCGGGCCCCCCCCGCCCCCCCCCCCCCCCCCCCCCCCCCCCCCCCCCCACGCCTCCGCCCGTCCACTACCTTCTCCTCCCTTCTCTCCTCTCCTCTCCTCCTCCTCCTCCTCCTCCTCCTCCTCCTCCTTCTCTCCTCCTCTTTCTCCTCCCCCCCCCCCCCGCCCGCCCGATGGCGTTCCTCGTCGCCGGGCGCGCGGCGCTCGGGGCCGCCGGCGCCCCCCCGGTGGCCGCGCACCCCGGCCACGTGCCTCGGGGCCGCGACCTCGGCTGCGGGGGCGGCGGCGGAGGTCTGGACTGGTGGGGCAGGGAGCGGCCCAGGCTCCCCCGCCCCCTCCTAACTACCCCTTCCGCCTCGTCCTCCTCCCCCCCCCTCCCTCCAACTCCTCCTCCCTCCTCTTCCTCCTCCTTATCCTTCTCCTCCTCCTCCTCCCTCCTCCTCCTCCTCCTCCTCCTCTCATCCCTCCCCCCTCCTCCTTCCCTCCTCCTCCTCTCCTTCCTCCCCCCCCCTCCTCCTCTCCTCCTCCTCACCCTCCCCTTCACTCCTCCTACCTCCTCCTCCTCCTCTCCTCCTCCTCCTCCTCCTCCTCCTACCTCCTCCTCCTCCTCCTCCTCCCCTCCTACCTCCTCTCCTCCTTCCTCCTCCTCTTCTCCTTTTCCTCCTCCTCCTCCTCCTCCTCCTCCTCCTCCTCCTCCTCCTCCCTGTCTCGGTATGGCCCCAAGTGCTCTACGCCTCCTCCCTGTCTCGGTGTGGGCCCGATCAGCCTGCTTCTAGCGTGGTGCGCCTTCGTGCTATCGCAAGCCTTCAGGGTCCGAGATGAGAGGGGCTATATGGTCCCGCAGGCTTGCCCGAGACTGCTGTGAAGTTGCAAGCAGCAACTTGTCATGGCCAGAGCATCCACCCATTAGAGGTGAGCCTTCAAGGCAGGAGACAGCAGCCGCCCAGGTCTTGCCTTGCCTTGCCTTCTGCCTCTCTCGTCTTCCTCCTTCCCCTTGCCCCCCCCCCCCGATGCTTCCTCCTGCCCCTCATTCTCATCACATGTAGCCCAGCATGCGTCCTGCAGCTTTTCAAGGACTCTCTGGGGCGCCTTGTCGTCACGGCTGGCGTGTTTCTCGGAACTCTGGCGCGGCGAGCGTGGAAGCAGCGTTGTTTTTGTTTATACTTATGGTGCGGGGCTGGTCTCAGTGCGTACAGTTAAGCTGACTAGGCGGCTAGTCACTGTAGGCCCCTCAACAAGAAGGACCAAGACATTGTGAAGCGATACTTCCAGGGGAAGCCGCTCGACCGAAAGGCCCAGGAGCTCCTGGATCGGTCGTTGTCCCTAACTGGCCAGGCTTGCCCCGCCTCGGCTGGAGACGCTGGCGCACTCGGAGTCTTCGGCGGATCCTGACTCTACGGAGATGAGTATACCCTTTTCGGCCTCAGGGGCAGCCCCCTTCTCCTTGGCAGCGCATGGCTGCGCTTTCGGACGCTGCGATGATCCAAGAATAGCGAACGTGCTAAACATATACGTTGTCCGACGGGATTGAGACGAGTCTGGTCTCCTGCGGCCCTCTTGGGAGGCCTCTCTTCGAGCGTCGTGGCCCTTCTTGGGATACTTCTCGAGGGTCTTGGGGCGATGGTGGGATGCATCACCCGTTCCCTGCTAGACAATTCGCGACATGAACGCTCCAGAGGCCCCCAATAGTGCTCTCGGCTGAGAATCGCCAATCTTTGTTCCTATCGTTACCCTTCCGGTCGTCTGCGACACCTCGCTGTTCGTTCGGTTGAGAAGAGCCGGAGTTGTGGAATCGCTGGCCCAGCAGGTGTGATCCTTGAATTTGGCGCCTGTATAGCTGGTGCTGCCGATATTGGCTGCGTGCGTAGAGCCGCCAGCCAAGGATTATGATATGTTGACGTCGGCGCCCCGCCCAGTGGCTTTTCGGCCGAAAGATGCCGCGCCTTTTGCCATTTTCGTTAGCTCGCGAGTAGTCTCTCGCATTACTGCAGGGAGCTGCGAACGGAAGCGCCACAAAAAAACAAATCGCAATCGCACCCATTGTTTCTGTACCCAAGGGCCCTCCTGACGGCGTCCACATTGAAGAAGGGACATTATTTCGTCGCCGGGGGCCTTCTCGACAGGTCTTGCAGTTGGCGGTCGCTTGGCGGCCATTCCTTCTCGCCGTTCTGCTACAGATTTTGTGTCGGCAGCGTCGAGTTGCGCTGCCCTATTGGGGGCGAGTGTGCCGGCAGCGTCTAGATGGAGGACCCTCCCGTCCCCTTCAAGGGAAACAAACAATGCCATAAACAGGACAACTCTGAGGTCCGCGCGGATTCTTCGGATCGGCGGTGGACACCTCTCCCGCGCATGGGGTGGCACTGGAGGCGCCGTCAGGGAGCCCCCCGCGCCGATCCGAAGAATCCGCGCGGACATCCCAGTTCTCATGTGTCTGTCATTGCTTGTTCCCCTACCCCTCGAGGAGAGCATTGTTTCTCCACCCGCTAGAGTTTTTTCATACACTCACCCATCGTAACGTCCGTTACGGGGGGGAATCGATCCCCCGTGAAGTAGTCACGGTAACGTGGTAGGGCCCAACGGGTGTAACCCCAGGCGCCAGATGACGACGCCGACGAGGACGACGAGGACGACGACGACGTTGACGACGACAACGCCGACGCTGACAACGACGACGACCGCCTCTGGAGGCGTCTGGAGACCCTCGGCGGAGACGACGACGACGACGACGGCCGCCTCTGAGGGTCTCCAGATGTCTCTGGAGGCCTCAGGGGATCTCTGAAGGCCTCGCGACCGAAGGCCCTCCGCGGCGCTCGGGAACGACGACGACGATGATGACGATGAGGACAGAGGGCGACAAGGTCGACGATGACGATGAGAAGGACGACGGTGACGACGATGACGACCACGACAAAGACAACGACGCTGACGACGGCGACGACGACGACGACGACCACCGCCCTCTGGCGGCGTCTAGGACGTCGGACGCTTGTCAGCACCACGTCATGCCTGTGAACACGACCTCATTCCTGTTGGGCACCCCCCCGCCCTGATGCTCGTTAAAGATTGGGGGGGAGCCCCCCCCGTAGCGGACGTTACGTGGTTAATGAGTATTCGTTTTGCGAAGGACACAACCACATGCAGTTGCGAGTACAGTCGTGTGAGTATGCCTTCGGTGGATCTCCTGAAGAGACCACGGAGCGTGTGAAGAGTGTGCCGAAATGGAGCGGTGCGGACATGCGGGGGTTGCCCTTGGTGTTTGAGATCGAGCCACGTCTGGGGCAACGAAGCGTGTAAGGGGTGTGCCGAAATGAGGCGGGACCGCCATGCGGGTGCTGTCACTGGGGCATTCGGGCCTTTGGGCCTTCGGTGGAGCTCCCTGCGTATGATACCACGACAAAAGGCATGCGGGCCCTGGCACTTGCGCCGTCGGTGGAGCTCCCTATAGGGCCACGGAGAGTGTACGGGGTGTGCCGAAATCGGGAGGGGCAGCTGCATTTTGACACCGCCACTGGGTCCTTCGGTGGAGTTTCCTATGGGGCCACGAATCGTGTGAGGGGTGTGCCGAAATTGGGCGTGACGCCCACATGCGAATGCTCTCTCTGGGGCCTTCGGCGGAGCTCTGTGGGGCCGCGAAGCCTCTGAGGGGTGTGCCAATTCGCAACGGGCGTGGCGCCCACATGCGAACGATCCCTGTGGGGCCTTCAGTGGAGCTGCCTATGGGGCCATACAGCGTGTGAGGTGTGTGCCGAGAAGGGCGTGGCACCCACGTGCGAACGCTCCCTCTGGGGCCTTCGGTGAAGCTCCTTATGGGGCTACGAAGCGTGTGAGGGATGTCCCGAAACGTGCGTGGCGCACACATGCGAACGTTCCCTCTGGGGCCTTCCGTGGGGCTCCGCATGAGGCCACGGAACGCGTTAGGGGTGTGCCGAAATGACATGGGGCGTGACGCCCACATGCGAATACCCCTTCTGGAGCAGTCGTTGGAGCTGGCGCCGCGAAATTATTGAGGGTGTGCCGAAATGGGGCGTCTCTTGGGAGGCATTTCGGGTGCCTCTCGGCGATATTCTGGGACCTCCTGGGTCTTCTTGGGTGCCTCTGGGCGATATTCTGGGACCTCCTGGGTCTTCTTGGGGGCCTCTTGGGGGCCTCTTGAGGGCCTCGTGGAGGAATCTTGGGGGCCTCTCGGGGGCATCCTGAAAACAATTTTTGACAAATCACAAATGTGTGCCTCTGGGGGCCCTCTGGGGAGGTCTCTTGGAGGATGCTTGAGGCGTCTTGCAGGCTTCCTTGGCCGTCTGGAGACTATCTTGGTGTCTTGGGCTGGTTGTTCGGTGACTCGGACCCCTGTTGGATCGTCTTGGGGGCCTCTTGGGGCTCTCTCTGCGCGCTCTGGGGGGCCTGAGAGGCTGCACCCAGGAGGAAAACCACCTCCGAGTGAAGGTTCGCCGGGGATCAGCTGGGGTACTTCTGATCTGGGGACTCCCCGGGGCGGCCCCGCGCGCGCAGACGAGATACCTTCTGAGATAGTTACCAGAGATCTGAGCACGCCTCTCGCTCGCTGGGCCGGCGAATTTCTACTCCCGATGCTGTATGTTCTGATTGAGATGTTTTTCGGGGCCGCTCAGAGGAGGGCGATCGATCGGAATGCTTCAAGCCTTGGACTTCGTGGGTTCTCTCCGGTTTTCTCGCCCCGGGATGCTTCCCAGCACGCGCCTGCTCGTCTAGGGCGTCCCGGCGGTGCCCAGATCGTCGCCCCGATCGGCCGCCAGAGGCCTGATCCATTGCCCGAACGCCGCGCCTCCTCGAGGAGGAGCAGCGACGAGGGCCGACTCCATCGCTGCCTGGAGGGCTTCCCCGAAGGGCTTAGGCGACCCGTCCTCGTCCTCCTCCTCCTCCTCCTCCTCCATATCCTTCTCCTCCTCCCACATCTCCTCCTCCTCCCCCTTCTCCACCTCATCCTCCTCCTGCCCGGGTCGCCTACGGCCCCGGGGGAGTCCGTGCATCGTTGCACCTCCTCGAGGAAGGAGCACCTGTAGAAAGGTAGGGCGTCCGGAGATCCGCACCACTCTCCGCTTGCCTCATCGGTCCATCCTTGGCCACTTTCGGTGGCCTCGCTCCGCTTGTCGAAAAAGCTTCGAAACTGGTGTCCAAGGCCCTTGCATTCTCATCGTGCATCCTTCTGATACGGGTTTACTGTACATCCTTTCTACGCGTTCTAATGAAGGCCTCCTAGAAGTTGCTTCCTAAAGCCTGCACGCCGCCAGCCCCACCCACTCTCCCAAAACTCCGACGCAGTGTTCTTCCACGACGTGCACACCAAGGGGTTCGGACCGCTTCTATGGGACGGGTTTTTCACCCCAGCTAGCTCTTGACGGTCTTGGGGCTCGCCGAGGGCCCCCAGGGGCTGAAGATCACAAAACACTGTCCGTCGTGATTGCCTCACTCCGAGAGGAGGCCTGGACCCCGCCCAGCGTTCCCCCACGCCCCCCCCTCCCCCCTAAAGTGTTCCTCCCCCACCCTGCCGAGACCACGAGATGCAGGTCGACTGGCCGCTGCCGAAGCGTCGCCGCGCGGACGCTGGTGGTCTCTGGCACCAGGCGCCGGCGCGGCGCGAGAGAGGGCGGGGCTGCGGATGAGGATCATCGAAGAGGGGGAGGAGGAGGAGGAGGAGGAGGGGGAGGAGGAGGAGAGGAGGAGGAGGAGGAGGAGGAGGAGGCGGAGGAGGAGGAGGAGGAGGACCCAGACCCCCTCGCGTCGTGGAAAAGTCATGACAGAGGGTTTTTGTTTCCCTGGTTTTCTGCCTCTGGTGCCCTCGCCGTGCCCCAGGACTGGTGCAGAAACGACCCGGGATGAGACTCAGCCCGCGGGAAGGGGTTCAGACGTTTGGGTGCGCACGTCGGTGAGAAGTCCTGGCGTCGGGAGGTTTGGGGGGTGGAGGGGGAGGGGATGATGATGATGATGATGATGATGATGATGATGATGATGATGATGATGATGATGGAGAGGAGGAGGAGGAGGAGGAGGAGGAGGAGGAGGAGGAGGAGGCGGAGGAGGAGGAGGAGGAGGGGAGGAAGGAGGAGGGAGGAAGGAGGGGGAGGAGGAGGAGGAGGAGGAGGAGGAGGAGGAGGAGGAGGAGGAGGGAGGAGGAGGAGGACGAAGGAAGAGGAGACGACGACGAGGACGGAGAGGAGGACGAGGAGGAGGAGGAGGAGGAGGAGGAGGAGGAGGAGGAGGAGGAGGAGGAGGAGGGGGAGGCGGATCCGTGGCCATTTTGGCCCCGGGGCCGCCTGCGGGCTCCGTGCCACCGTGCCCGCCTGCGCCTGCCTGCCGCCCCCTGCCGCGCTGGGCCGGCCCTGGCCGGCGGGGGCGGGTGCCGGGCCTCCGAGGAGCGGTGCGCCGAGGGCTCCCGGCGGAGGCCCCGTGCCGGACGGGGAGCGAGCTCGCCTTTTTTTTGTTTTCGCTCCGCGGGGAACGAGCTCGCCCCTCCTCCTCCTCCTCCTCCTCCTCCTCGTCCACCCTCTTCCTCCTCCTCGTCCACCCTCCTCCTCCTCCTCTTCCTCCTCCTCCTCTTCCTCCTCCAGCCGCCGCTCTGGTACAAGGCGGTGGCGGGCGGCCAGGGGAGCAGGGCGCACGGCCCTCTCCTGGGCACCACGCGGGCGAGTGCGCGCGATGGTGCGGCCCGTGGGCCAATGGGCGCTGCGGGTACTTGGGTTCAACCCGATGTCTGCGACGGGCAACAGAATGCAGGAGATCGCGATGAGCACAGCGAACATGGACGTGGACGGCAACACTTGCCGTAAGCTTGAAGGTCTTCGGAAACACGCCTCTGAGTTGGCGCGCCATCACGCCTTGGACGAGCTAGGAAAGTCGCACTCCGACCACGTGGGGGGTGACGAATTCAAGGCAGCCCGCGCCCGGCAGAACAACATCCGGCTCCTTTACCGTCTTGCCCCTGGGCGCTCGGGCAGCGTGGGGGCAGTCTAGAAACCGAACGGGGACGTGGTGGTGGAGCCTGCCGCTATGGCCGGCGCATTGCGCACGCACTGGGCGAAAGTCTTGAAGAAGGTTGGCATCAACGCTGGGTTGCTGGATGCTTGGCTTGGCGAGGCTAGCGACACCCGCCCGCTCACGCACGTCATCAAGGCCAATGTAGATGACCTAGCCGATCCTTGGGGTCGGATGGGCCAAGTTAGGTCCACGAGGCTGCAACGATATAGTATTATGGGTTCCCGTGGGCGCATTACGAACGCAGCCCACCGTTGCAATGACGTAGCATCGTAGGAGCTTCACCACTACAAGCGTTAACTATGTTACGGTGTTATGCGCACATAGCACAATCCTCATACCCTTCCCCAGGATCCTCATCATCCGTCACATTCATCATATACTGCTCGCAGTCATCATAGTTGACATTGGCCTCCTCTTGCCTCTGCCTTCTCTCCTCCACATTTCCTGGGGGTCTGGTCTCGTTGTCATGCCTCCTCCTGCTCCTCCTCCTCTTCCTCCTCCTCCTCCTTCTCCTCCTCCTCCTGCTCCTCCTCCTCCTCCGCTTCCTCCTCCTCCGATGCACGAGGGGGTTCTTTAGTTTACAGGGTAGTTACACATCTGTTTTCGCGAGCGGGGCGGGATCGTGCATCCATCGAACTTCGCGTCAGCACGTCGCAGCCTCTTGTGGTACCAGACCACCTTTTTTTGAGGGAGCGCCAGTTCGCTTCTTTGCGCGCCCCCCTCCCGCAGAGTGCGGCGATGGCGGGCGCCATCGTGGCTCTGCCCCCGCCGGACGCACCAGGCGCGGGCGGCGTCGCGCGAGACATGTCGCCCGACACGGTGAAGCTCCACCACGACATGGGCACCGACAACTACTTGCTGGTGCACAGCGAGACCATGCAGGTCGCGCTGACGGTGCCGCCGCCCGCGGGCGAGTCGTGGACCTTGGAGTTCACGGACGCCGCCCCGTCCATGGGCTACATCTCGAGCGAGACGGAGTCCCACTGGGAACGTTTTTTTTCATCGGGTGGCTAGGTAGCAGGGGTAGCGGGAACAAAGGGGAACGTCGTGAGGGGGGAAGGGGGAGGGCGATGAGAGTAGGCGCGAAGAGGAGGGGAGGAGGAGGAGGAGTGACAAGGCGGAGGGGGTGAGGCGGGTGGGGATTGGAAATCAGGGTAGGGGGAATTGGGAAGGACGGTAGGGTCAGGGAGGAGATCGGGCCCCTCATCCCTCCCTCTACTCCGCCCCCTCCCCCCTCCCACCCTCTCAGCTATCGTCGTCCGTTCCCCCGCCCCATCACTCCTCCCTCTTCCTTATCCCCCCCCCCTCAGCAGGCCCCTCCTCTCGGCCGCCCCTCCCCTGCGTATGCGCCCCCCGCCGCCAAATCTGTTCAACTGCCTAATCGCGCCCTCTCCTTCTGCCCTCGTTCCCTGGCCTCCCCCTGATCGTTCTCCTCTGCGTCGCCCGCGCTCGCCCCTCCCCTCGCCCCACGTCGCCTCTCCTCCCCGTCGATTTCACCAGCATCCTTCTCATCCCTCTTTTCCCCTGTAGCCCCCTCTTCGTATTCCTCTGCGTCCTCCTCGTCGCTCTCGCCGACTTCCCCGTATATTTCCTCCTCCTTCTCGTGATCCTCATCTTCTTTTTTAGCGCAATCCCTGCCTTGCGATCCGTAGTCATTTTGACTCAAGCTCGGGCGTGTGTTTTGCGCGCGCCCGCATCGGCGCCCTCCGCCGTCGTCGCGAGTGCCCGTTGCTTGCTCGCCCTCGCCGAAGAAGGCTGCGAAGAAGTCGAGCCCGTCGAGTTCTTCTCAGAAGCCGCCGGCTTCGCCGAAAGGCACCACTACCACGAGAGTGCCGACGTGGCCAGAGATCATGAAGCGCGAGGCGGAGTTCGAGCGGGACTGCGCGAAGGGCAGTCTCACGAGCCAGCTCCCCGCCGACCTCAGGGGCATCGTGTGGGGCCTCCTCCAGGATCCCGCCAAGATCCAGCCGTGCTCCAGCCCGGTGGCGCGCAGCGTCCTCGCCGTGGCCATCAAGCCCAAGAAGCGCGGCAGCAGCGGGGTGAAGGGCGCCGAAGCGGAGACTTGGGACATCGACAAGAATTCGCAGATCCCGAAATATTAGCTGTGGGGGGTGATCAAACAAGCTGGGCCCGGGGACCTCGTCACCCCCGCGTTCATCGAGCGGTTCGATCGCCACGAGCGGTTGTTTGTCCGTCATTTCAACGAGGCGCTCAGTTCTTTGCGCCATGCCTACAAGGCCGTCGAGCAGATGAAGATGAAGCGGTTGGCGGGTCGGGTGTGTGGGGTTGCATTACCTCTTGGGTCCTCGCTGGCCAGCCTTTTCGCAGATGCTGAGCACGAGCTTCATCGAGTGGAAGCAGAAGGGCTGCTTCGTCATGTGCGAGCCCAACGAGAACGGCATCGTCACGCACATCAGGCAGTCAGTGGCGCGATTGCGTCAGTGCCGAAGTCCAACATGATCGCGAAGGAGGAGTGGTGGTTCGAGGAGAACTGGTCGGACAAGTTCTCTCGCTGCACGGACGGCGAGAGCGGCTTTCTCTGCTACGCCAGGTTCCACCATTGTTGCGACGAGTGGTGGTTCAAGATCGCTCAGGACCCGAGTGCCACGATCAGGGGGATCGCGATCCGGGAGGAGGCGAAGCTGGATGCCGACTGCGCCAAGGTGAGCAGCTCGGACGTCATCATCAGCACGGCAGTGGTCGCCGCTTCGGAGAACATGAAGCGCAGGAAGGTCGTCGGCAAGGGCCCCCGCCGAATGGTGCCTTCATGCAGGCCCCCGCTCCGAGCAAGGCTGGCAGGGCGCGCGACCCCGACGGCGACGCGTGCCCCGAGGTTTGCCGCTGAGTGAGCGGCGGGCCGCCGCCTGCCAGGCGAGGAGGGGGAGGGTGAGGGGGAGGAGGGAGGGGGGGGGGGGGGAGGAGGAGGGGGAGGGGGATGATGATGAGGAGGAGGAGGAGGAGCAGAAGGAGGAGGAGGAGGAGAGGAGGGAGGAGGAGGAGGGGGAGGAGGAGAAGGAGGGGGAGGAGGAGGAGGAGGATGAGGGGGAGGAGAAGTAGGAGGAGGAGGAGGAGGAAGGGCATGGAAGGTGCGCTTGGCTTTTTTTTTTTGTCGTATCTCAGTGTCGAATCGGCAGTCCAGTGGCCAGACAAAGGCACCCAGTAGGCAAAGCTGCGAGCAGCTTAGACGTTGTGAGGTTGCGGTTCGCCTCAGCGTCGACGTCCAGCCCCGACCCCAGATTTTTTCGACATGGGGCGCCATTGCATGCCACCTTTTTTTGTAGTGGGTTTAGCCGCGCTGCGCGGCCGATCGGCGCGGGTTTCGTGGCCCGACGGGCCCAGCTAAGACATCATTAGGATCGTGTACGCCACGTTCTGCCCATCAGCGAGTTGTTGAACAAACGAACGAACGTGGATCACCAGAGCACTTGCGAGGAGGAGGGGGAGGGGGGGGAAGAGGAGGAGGGGGAGGGGGAGGAGGACGACGACGAGGAGGACGAGGAGGAGGGGGAGGCGGAGGAGGAGGAGCAGGAGGAGGAGGAGGAGGAGGAGGAGGCGGAGGAGGAGGCAGGAGGGGGGAGGTCCTCTCGCGGGGCCCCCCGGGCTGCGATGTGGCAGCAGTGGCGGAGCCCAAAACATGTTCCCAGCGCTTAGTCCGCTGATCAGCCTCCCAAAATGGCAACAACATCAGCACCTTGGGCGTGTGTTAGTTCCCCCCTCCTCGCTAACCTCCATCCCCCCTGCCCCCCTCGTCCTCCAGGGGAGGCGACGCCCAGAGAGCCCCGAACGACTGACCTCCTCCATTGCTTCCTCCTCTGCTTCCGCCTCTTTCTCCATCTTGAAACAGTGTTGCTCTCCAGGCATGCTCGTATTTGGACCAGATCATGTACGCCGCCCAGGACGGGGCCATTCTCGTCTCGTCAGTCGTCGGCGGCGTCGAGTGCCAGGATTGGTTGAACAGCTTCTACTCTGACAACAGGCGGTACACCATAGGTATTCAGTATCCCATCGACACCGACTGCTTGGTCGACGTCGCGATTTGGAGGCACGAGCAAGACGGTGTGTGGTGGCCGCGACCTCAGCTTCACGCGATGCTCCAGCTGGCCGTCAGGGGTACTCGTGGCTCTTGGCTGGCGAACAGGAGGCCCCAGTGGACCAGGTATCTTGAGAACATGTCCCTTGGCTTCCCCCATTTTCGAGGCAGCATCCCGTATGCGAACCAGGGGCAGCGCCTTGACGCCCGCGAGGTCGCTTGCCGCCCTTTGCCGTGCCCGTCTGTGAGCACTCGTGCGTTGGTGACGCTATTGTGGGGATGGAGCTCGGGCCATCGGAACTACTGCAGTTCCGCGCAAAAGGATCACCAGCGCGACGCGCTCATGTTCCTCGACGGCTTGGCGGCGTGCCTACCCGATATCAAGATCAGGATGAACGTGGACCTCAACTCCCAGAGGATCGGTCGGCACACCATCGGAGTGAACCCCGTGTGCGTCAGCATGGGGAAGGACAAGATTCGCAAGGGCGGGTTGTGCCGCTATTTGCAGGACACCTTTAACGCCTGCGGGGCCCCTGAGACCCGGGGCAACACCATAGTGTGGCACGACAGAGAGGACGAGCTCGACTTCACCACCCTGAGCGCCATGTTCAACGCAGGAAACTTTCGTCGGTGTGAGCCCATCGTGAAGCAGTTGCTCTGGGGATTCGCCTCGGCTCTCGATGCGCAGATCGCCAAGGGGCAGGGCTGCGAGGTGGTGATGCCGCCAGACCTCGCCTTCGACGCGAACGACTTCGGCGGGGGTGCTGTCGCTCTCGAAGTTGCTGGCCGCGTCACGTCGCAGTTGCTCTTGAAGTACATCGTCGGCTCCAAGCGCCACTTCGGCAACTCCGACCGCCTGAGCTTCAACATGGGCGCCGGCAGGCAGGACCGCCGCAAGATGATGCACGGCGTCGCCGTGGACTCGCCCAACGTCGCAGCGCGGGCTCCTCCGCAGACCCCGGGGTCTCAGATCCCCGAGCTCAGGATCTCAGATCTGCGCAGCCCTGGGATCGAGTATCCGCGCCCCCAGCCCCCCAATCGGATCAGATATCCGAACCTGTCGCTCGAGACATCCTCGAAACTCTGCGTTCGATCTCAGATCTAACCTGAAACAGATCTCAGATCTGCTCCAGATCTACTGCTCCAGATCCCAAGTAGGCGACTCGGATTTCCTTCCCCTGGGCCCCCGCGCCCGAGGGCGCCCCCCCCCCCCCCCTGCGAGCCGCCCGGGTGCCCCAAGAGGCCGAGGGGTTTAGGTGATGGGGGGTTGTGCATTGATTTCCTGGAAGGTCATGAAGGACTACGAGTGCCAGGGTGGCGGAGCCCCCCCGGCAGAGCAGCAGAAGGAGCAGTGCCGTAAGCGACACAAGGCTGCCGCGCGGGCCCCCCTTAATATCGGACAGGATGTCGAGGCAGAAGCGGTTTCCATCGAGAAGTGCAAGACCTTCAGGCAGACAGCATGCAGTGTGCTCACGGCTTACAACAACATGAGGCTGCAGATGACTGGGCAGGGGCTCTCCGCTGCGATTGCGACGAAGGAAAATTTCGACGGCTTCAAGGACTGCATAACTTGGAAGTCCGACCACATCTGCTCCGACCAGGGCTCTGACATGATGACCATGAGGCAGTATTTGCGGTCATCTGTGGTTCTAGGCAACGTTGACAGCGACGACGACATCAGCCACGCGATCAACAACGACTTCGAGAACGCCGACAAGGAAACCAGCCAATGGGGAATGGAGCGTCTCCTTCGCATTGCGAGGAACGCAGTGCATGGCCCTTGGGACGAGCGGAGGCGATTTCATCAGCTGAAAGATTTGCTGCACGAGATCAGGCTTTACGTCGACCCGCTCACCTGCCCGATCTGGTTGGAAGCTGTGCCGCGCATCCTCATGGAGCAGGGCTTGGAGTCAAGGATCTCCGAGCCTGACGTGGAGAAGACTTTGCTCGACGAGATCTTCGACGCAAGCCATGGTTATCTTGTGAGCGCTGGGAAGAAAGATGCCCCAGCGCGGTGGCTATCTGATCATTGCCATTCCATGCATGAGCAGAAGTGCTGGTCGTGCGCATGGTCATTGCAGACGACGGCGGCCAGGCCTTCGCCAAGAGGATGAAGGAGTTGAAGGCGACGGCCCCGCAGCACGGCGGCGTAGCGGGCGAGAAGAAGACCATGAAAGTGACCGCCAAAGAGATCGACCGCTTCAGGCTGGCCACAACGGGTACTTGTCACCTGGCAGCTGTTGTGTATTCCAATGACAGCTACACATGGCAGGCGAGGGCTTCCATGGAAATACAGCGCCCATGGGCAGAGTGGTTCGTCCATGCCAACAAACTGCTCCGCAGCGTCTCCGAGACAGTCAAGTGGGGGATGGAGATGATCGAGGGTGGTATATATAATGTCATGTCCAAGATTTTCGAGGTATTGGGCGGCGGTCGTCGCGTTCTCTACAACATCGGCTTCGAGGTGGAGCTCGTCCCTTGCGGGCCAGACCGCACCAACGAGTACGACATTGCTGAGCAGGCGGACTTGGCGGCCCTCGTTGCACGGTACACTTGCGCCCTCAACCGTCTGCGGTACCAGCGATTGCTTGGCTTGCTGCGAGGATGGCCAAAGGGCACCGTGATGATGCTGTCAGACGTTCCAGGCGCTGCATCTCGCGCAGCACAGCGGTTCAGAGAGGATTTTCAAAACTTCACCCAACTCCAGCACATCAAGAAACCTGCTTGGCCTGTCAACATTCGCGCCGACTCGCCGTTCAACGCCGTCCCCGTCAGGCAGCGCATCGGTTGTCTGATGGGCGTCCCCTACGACACGAAGAATGCGGAGTACAGGCAGTGGCTCAAGAAGAATCGCTCACGCTCTCTGCTCAGCCAATCCGTCGAGGACGGGTTCTGCCGCGGAGTGAAGGACTGCGACACAGCGATGCGCCAGGACCGCAGCTGCAACAGGGCCTATGCCACACTTGTCGAGAGGAACATCTTGACCGAAGTCCATGACCACATCGAAGTGGATTACGCTTGGGTTCGCGACGTCCGCAACCCAGAGGTCCCAGCTGAGGTCTACTACCAGTCGGAGGAGTCTTTCAAGAAGGGGGGCAAGTTCGGTGGCATCAAGGGCGCCAAGGGGAACCCTGATTGGCCAAATTTTTCAGCGACGACCGAGAACAAGCCGACCGCTCAGATGGACCTGTTGGCTCACGCCAGAAGTCTTGGCACGACGGTCGATCATCAATTCGACTGCTCACTGCGCTCCCTTGAAGTGTGCTCGCATGGTGGTCAGGAAATTGCGTGATGCACAATGGTATTTGTCGATGGGTGATTTGTATGGCATCTTCGCGCTGGGCTTCCCAGTTGACATGGCCAAGATGCCTACCACTGGCAGGGGCTACTTCAAACTGCGCCTGGATGGCGCCGCCACCAACTGCAAGCACTTGCACGCGACCGACGTCGCAGAGTGGGAGGCAGCGCCCGTGCAGTGGGAGCCACCAGAGGCATCCTTCATCAAGGAGGGGAATGCGGAGTCCACGCAGGCCGACTTCAAGCTCCGTGCAGTCGCGTCGTCTGGCCCTGGTCCTTTGCTCATGGTGGCCGCTAGCAGGGAGTTCTTTGACTTGGGCATGACTGCGCTGAAGGATATTTGGAGGTGCGCGGGCTTCGGAAAGATCCAGGGGTCGCCGAACCTGTTCCAGATGCTGAAGATGCTCTGTCAGAAGGTGCTGAGGTGCGAGGACGCCGAGCTGATCCCGATCCTCCAGCAGCGCACCTTCGCGGTGGACGGCGAGGATGAGGCCCTCGAGAAGATAGAGGGCGTGCGGGACTGCTTGACAAAGGGGGAGATGGAGGACGCCGCCAAGAAAAAGGACACGAAAGAGGCCGCTAAAGAACATAAGAAGGAGTACCAGTCCGCCTACAACGCGTGGATGAAGAACACGAAGGCCGACAAGAAGGCAGCTGGCGGCCATAAGGAGCGGGCGTGGAAGCCCAAGGATTGGGCTGGCCCTGCAGTCTGCCCCGACCGCGCCACCGAGCAGCCCGAGGCCAAGCGCTACGCGCCCCCAGGGACGAGCATATGGATGGGGCAATCTCGGGAGCGGCGGCTGGCACGTCCACTGCTACGACGAGCGCAAGAGCAGGAGCTGGCTGGAGGAGGGCAGCTGCCTCGGGGCGCTTCTCTATGTCCTCCGCTTCTCCTGGCGGAAGCACTTAAAGAGGGTCGGTCTCCCTCTCAGCGATTGCCCTGTGAAGGGCCTTTTCGACGGCCAGCAGCCCGCGCTTGCCGCAGAGGCTGACCCAGCGGCAGCTGGTGCTGCTGCCGGCAGCGCTTGAGGATTTGAAGGATAAGGGGCGGAGGAGATAAGGCGGAGGAGGTAAGGGGGATGATGATCAAACACAAATACACTTTTTTTAGCGATCGCATGCCTTTAGCATCTTAGGCAGCAGTGCCTGGTGCGTGGGTGTCGCCAGGGGAGGTGCGCATGAGGAAGGAGAGGCCCCCCTCTCCGTGCCCTGGCGCTGGCAGTTACTAGGGTTGTCCGCCAGGGTGCGCACGCGACGCCAGTGCCATTGACGAGGGTGACCCCCTGTCCCTTCCCGGTTTGGCCCTCCTCTGACCCCTCTTCTCCCCGTCCTATGGGCCATTTCAGACAATCCCTCACCCTCCGCCTGTCTCTCCCTCCCACTTCCCCTTCTCCCCTTTGGCCTCCCCCTCCTCCCTCGGGCCTCCCTCTCCCCCCCCCGGGCCTCCCTCGACCTCCCTCTGCCTCCAGAGACAGTGGCGCGGCGGGCGCGTTCTCTCCCCCCCTCCCACCTCCTCCTCCTCCTCCTGCCCCTCCTCCTCTTCCTCTTCCTGCCTCATCCTCCTCCTCCTCCTCCTTCTCATCCTCCTCTTCCTCCTCCTCCTCCTCCTCCTCCCGTTCTGCTGTTCGAGTTGCTTAGTTCGCTCGGCGAGGTGATTCGATGTTCGACCGTGGCTTTCGCGGGAACGTCGGCGAGACTCGATGTGGTAGGCTTTGGTTGTTTACACATTGTATTCCAGATGCGCGCTTCGCCGCTAGCTTGCCACGACGTCCGCCCGTCTGAGCCGTCTGCGAAGTAGGAAGCGTGAAATGCGACTTGCATCATCATTGTCTTCCTCGTTTGTCCGCTCTGGCCTTGCATCGCGCTCTATCCCCTTGCCCTCCGTTCGTCTGATCCCTGATGGCCTCGCATCGTTCGCCACTTACCCTGCCCCTCCCCTCGCCCCCCCAAAAGGGGAGGTGGCGTAGGGGGGGTAGGATTAAGAGGAGTAGGAGGACGAGAAGGAGGCGGAGGAGGAGGATGGGGAGGAGCGGGGGAGGAGGAGGGGGGGGAGGAGGGGGAGGAGGGGGAGGAGGAGGAGGCAAAGGAGGAGGAGGAGGACGAGGAGGAGGAGGCGCCCGCAGACGGCAGGCCCCAGGCACTGGTCGGACCAAGGAGGCCTTGGCGGGGGGGGGGGGCTGTCGCGCTCCCTTTCCTCTTCCCTCCCTCCCCCCCTTTCCCTCTCCCTCCCTCTTCCCCCCTCCCTCTCTCCCTCTCCTTTTCCTTCGCTGCCCCCTCCCTCTCCTCTTCCCTCCCTCCCTCTTCCTCTTCCCTCACTCTCCCTCCTCCTCCTCCGCTGTCCTGCTGCTGCCGCCGCTGCTGCTCCTCCTCCTACTCCCCCCCTTCCCCCGCCCTCCTTCCCCCCCTCTCCCCTGCCCCCTTCCCCCCCCCCTTCTCGCCCCAGCAGGCCGCTGCCATTTTGGATCAAGCATTCTGCGGGGCAGAGGCCCTTCGTAGCGCCGTCGGCGCACTTCCGCGCCCCGCGCCCTCGGAGCCCTTCAGGATTCGACTGCGCGGAGGACTCGGTGTGCCCTTGCAGACGCCCATGGCGCCCCCAAGTGCGTTCGCTGTCGCCCGACGTGTAGGTGGCTTCGGGGTATTTTCACCGCTGAGATCGGGTAGTGTATGTCTTATGGGCAGTGCGTCACGCGCCCCAGGATGCAGTTGAGGAAGTCGCATTTCGTGAAGGCTATCTTGACCTCCAACAACTCCGCCCCCGGCCCCGATGGCGCCCCCTTCTTGGCCTGGAGGCGGTGCGCCAAGTTCTCAGCCAGCCTGCTCTTGGACGTCGCGCGCTTTCTCGGCGAGATGGGCCCGGACGGCGTGGATTCGAATGTGATGGAACATTTTAATCGCAGCTTGCTCTTCTTTCTTCCCAATACGGCGTCTGGCGCAGCTTTCAACGGCGAGGGCTTCTACGAGCTGCGCAACGTCCGCCCCTTGAACGTGACCAACACCGATAATGGACTGGTCGCCAACGCCATGCGCATTCTTACTGGGCCCATCGTCGGTCCACGAATCAGTGCCGCGCAACGTGGTTTCGTGGCAGGGCGCTCGATGCTTGCTACTCTGGTCGATATTGACGAGGCCATGGTGGAGGCCGCGTGCGTTTCAGACGAGGCTGGGGCGTTGTTCTTCGACTTCGCCGCTGCCTTCCCGTCAGTGGAGCACGACTTCTTAGTCGAGGTGTTCGACAAGCTTGGGTGGCCCACCTGGCTTCTGAACGTGATCTTGTTGTTCTATTCTAGCAACGCGTGCACAATCGTTCTCGCAGGGCCGAAGCACGTTGGATTTGCGATCACCCGTGGAGTTCGCCAAGGCTGCCCCCTCTCGCCCTTGTTGTTTGCCGTCGCGTCCGACATTCTTCTTCGCCGCATTTCGCGCCGCGTGCCAGGCGTTGTTCTTCGCGCTTATGCGGATGACGCAGCGCTGGTTCATCGCCAGATTTGGGCGCACCTCCCTACCATCGAGGGAGTGTTCTCTGAGTTTGCGGAGGTCGCGGGCTTGCGGCTTAACGTCTCCAAGACCGTGTTGGTCCCGCTCTTCTGTCTCGATCTTGCCGCGGCGCGTGGCCGATTGGCCGCGGTCGCTCTGAATTGGGGCGGTCTAGAGGTCAGCAGCCACGCCAAGTACCTGGGTTTCGTCATCGGCCCGGGCCGCGGGACATTGACATGGGACACAGCTCATTGGTCCGAAAGATACCCGTGCCCGGGGCCAGCCAAGGTGAGATGGGCCGTCCGGGGGACTGGGCGCTTGCTATTGTGCCCGGTCAGCTTGCCCCGCGCGCGCCAGTGCAGCATCCGCGCGTCAAGACGCAACGGCGCGCTCGATGGTTGGGTGTCTGATTGCAGCGACAAGCGCTGGGTTTTGTTAGGGGCGTCTCGGGGCATTGTGGTGCGTGCGCGGTTCAAAGCCGCCCGTATGTGGCGGCGCCTGTCCCAATCGATAAAGAGTTGCATTTCCTCGCTATCCTGGCAACCAATGCGTCTGGGCCTGCCCTGAGGAACGACGTTGCAATGTCGCGCCCCCAGGGGGGCCGCAGCGGCCACGTTGGGGGCGGCTCTGGAGGGCATGATATGTGCTCGAGAGCGTTTTGGGCCTGCCGCCACTTCGGCTAGGTGCGGGGACCTGCCTGAAACCACCTAAACATACCCGGACCTAGCTGGGGTGAGCTGCGGCACCCCGTCTAGGTACGGGTATGTTTTTGGGGTTCTCATGGGGCAACCGTACCTAGCTGGGGTGATCCGCAGACGGCCGTCCAAGGGGGGCGGCCTCTGGCGACCTCGCCCAGGGCACAGATTCGCGATGTCTCTGCATCGAGCAATTCGCGATAAGGCGGTTGTCGCGCAATGACGTTCGCGCCAGAGTTGTTCGCATGCGCCCCCGAGTGCGCGTTGACTCCTCAACGCCCGGATGTGTGTCTGGGGGCGCGCCTCCGCAGTAGCTGGTCTACATCGACAACATCCAACGCAGGGTCGGGCACTCCGCCGATTCGAACGCACGTGAGATCGGTGCTAACGTGCGCCCCGAGAAGACAGCGGTCTGCAATGCTCGATCGGCTGTCGTTTCTACACTTGTGCAGCCGCCGTCAGCTGCGACGAACCGCCCCCCCGGCCTCTTGCCACCCTGTCTAGGTAAGGGTACGGGTATCTTTCGCGCTCGAGAAAAGCGTTGGCGACGTTTTCGGAGAGAGCGAAGCTCTGGGGCAAGCTCGGGGTGGGCTCGCTACTGTCCCTGGATGCGTACCGAGTGTTCATTGCCTCGGTGGTCATGTTCTGCGCCCAGCTGGACATCCTGCCCGACAGGTTCGTCGCGTGCGAGGAGGCTGCGGTGCGGGCTATGTTTCCGGGCTCCTGGGGATGGATGCCGCCTACGTTGGCCAAGTCTCTGAAGCTCGCGACCTTCCCAAAAGAGCTGATGGGCGCGGCGGCGGAGGCGCGCGCCGCGCGTGCCAGGGTCGCCGTGCACGAGGATTCTCGACACGGCGGGCCCGCAGTTCGCAGTCGCGCGCGGCCCCTTCGGCTCGTTCTATCTCAGGGGGGCAACGCTCCGAGAGTCCGTAGCTGGGGCCCTTGGGCGACGAGTTGCTTCATCCTCAACCTCGGCGCGGCGCTCGACGCGACCGAGGCCGCCTTCCCCAGCGACCCCAGCATCCTGGACGCGAACCACCCGGATCACGAGGAGGTCGGCTGGCAGGCGGCAGTCTCGCGCAGATTCCGGCAACCTCATGAAGTGGGGGCTCTCTGGCATCTTCGGAAGCGTCTTGATCATTGGATCGTTCCTGTGCTTCCTGGGCGGCGCGTCGACCGGTGGATTCGCTGCGGACATCGCATCTCGGAGCTCGTCCCGCCCAGAGTTCTCTCTGCTAGGTCCCGCGCGGTGCGCAATGGGTGGACCACGCCCCGGCGATTCCAGGGCTGTGGTGGCGAAGATAGCGTGAAACATTATGCCTACTGCGCCGTCTACCGCGCCCTCTCCAGGAAGCACCTCGGCTTACGTCGCCCGGAACTGGGTTTGGAAATCGCGGAGTTCGTCGGTCTCGAGTCGGTCGCGTCTACGTACAACGGCAGTTGATCGAACGTGGAGGTCATGTCTCTGAGAGCTGCGTCGGCGCACCCCTCTTCTCGCGTGCACGGCGCGGTCCGCCGCGGCCTGTCGCCGACCAGTGGTGCGCGGGCGTTCTCCGGGTACCTCCGCGAGGCGTGCCGCTGTCGCGCCAGATTGGCTGGGCTAGTCCAGCGCGCGCACAAGCGCGTGCGCCAGCAATAGAGCCTGCGCAGCGACGCTGGCGCGCCCGCTACAAGGTGGGGGCGGTCGCGGAATCTGTCGCTAGCATCCCGTCGGGGTCGCCCGACATATTTTCCAGCAGTGCTTCCTTCCCTCTCTTTTCCTCGCCCTCCTCTCGTCCGTTCGAAGTCGGCTTCGTTTGCTTCCCCGGCGCGTGCCGGTCAACCATAAGGCTTGAATCTGCGAGCGTTATCGCAGCATTTCCCTTCCTTCGCTGTTCTGGCGCACTCGCCGCGAGAAGAACCAGGGGCGGTTTATCTCAGCGCCCAGCGCTTGGCCGCAGTCCGGCGGCCTAGCCCGGCCTCCCTCCTCCTCCTCCTCGTCTTTCTCCTCGTCCTCTTTTCCTCTCTTGTCTCATGTTGTGTTGGATTTACTGGTTCGGCCGACTAGGCCATTCAGTAAAGGGACTGCCGCGCAACCCCTCGGCAGGCCTATGGTAGATACGCTGCAAGGCAAGTTCGTATCATTGGCCAGCGGGATTATCTCTCCCCCCCTCTTCTGTTCCCCCCCCTTCCCCCCCTTTTCCTCCTCCTCCGCTCGCCCGGGCAATCTTTGTCACCGGATGCTCCTTTTTGTTTGCGTCAGTGGTTGTCCAGGGGGGCAGGATTTGTTGCCCCAGCCAGCGCCTGCAGTAAGCATCGTTGTTAGTGTGGCGTAGCCCGTTCCCGTCTTTCTCTTCCCAAATGTTTGGCCGGAGTTTCGGCCGCGTTCGCAGGGCGGCCTTGCGAAGATCGTGGGGCGTGTATAGTATCGCTGTCCGCTCCCATTTCCTGCTCCTCAAAAAAAAAAAACGCGAAAGTGGATCTGGCGATGTTGGCGGGGGCCCAGCGGTGCCACCGCCGAATGGAAGAAGTACTGACTAGCAGAGTTCAGGGGCGACTTGTGTTGGAAGCAGAGGCGACGACGGCTCAGTTCTCCAACAGGTCCACAGGATGCGCTATTCTGCTCGGGTCAGAGCTCGGCGAGCGAAACGCGAGGCAAGTTTGGGCGAGCCCGCCTGAGGCGGGGGGGCGAGCAGTGGCGGCAAGGATTCGCAGGGGACCGCTTGATGTGGCAGCGATAGTGATGTGCCTGCCGCCTCAGCCGAAGTACGCCGCCGAGCAGCCCCAATATGCAGCCGCGGTCAAATTGATTGGGAATTGGTATGAGAATATTCTTCAGAGTCTACCGTGCAGGTGCATACCGTTGGTCTACGCTGACTTGATCGACAGCCTCTGCGTGCCCCGCGTGGCTGGGAAGTGGACTCGAATCGAGACGTCAGCAGCTGGCGACGTTCGATGTCGGGAACGACGCCGAGGAGGGGCAGGGGGAGTTTTCAGGCACATCTATCAGAGACAGCCTATGTTCGCGATGAGTACGATGAAGGCAGATTTAGGATTCGCATGGTATGGAACAAAAGGCGTGAGTAGTTGTAACGACAATCTTTTTCTCCCACTTGGGAATGACAGACATGGTATCACGATGTTCTCCTCTGTTTGGGCTGGGCGCAGAATTGCAGGCTTCCAGAGCTGCAGGGCATGCAACCATTAGAGCAGGACGGTGCCGCGGCGGAAAGGAAGTTGCGCTGGAACTTGGATGGCATGATGAGATGCCTAAGACAGGGATATCGTAGAAGTGAGTTTCCATCGGCAGTGGAAGCTTCGTTGAATGGGAGTGAGGACGCGCGGAGGGCTATGTTGTCGCACTGACGTCCAGACGAGATCTTTCAGCACATGGGAGATGCGCTCGTGAAGGTCGGGCAACAGTTCTTCGGCCACCAGGTGTCCAGTAACCCCTTGTACAGACAGGAGGCTTCGGAACGTGCTGCACTTGTTCGCGCGCGAGGTCGTCTTCGACGATCCCGAATGGGCATGGACGAGGATAGTGAAGAGTTATCAAGTTGTATGCAGAGACTGGCGCAACTTAGCCAGAGGTGTCGACGTCGACGACAGCATCTTGCACGCGTGGCAACAAGGCTTGCTAGAAGAAGCCGGAGAAGCATGGGAACGTCGTCGCATGGCGGGGGCGCTGCGTCTCTCCTGAGCTGCGGCCCAAGCGTTTGGCAGTGCCATCTGGCACTACACCCGCAGAGTTATGGCTTTTTTGTCTTCGGCCTGAGGCGAACGTAAGCGCGGTGGGGCAGGGGCTGGGCTTCCAGCAGGTTATCTCCAGAGATGCATCACTTTGGGGGAATTCTAGAAGTGGGACTTCGGCTCATCAGGGCGACGAATCGGACACCGATGAGATGGCACTGTAGTTCGGGGGCGCAACTGGGAAACACCGTGAAGCCAGGGCCGTTAGGAAGGAGGGCGGTTCACGTTTTACCGGCGATGGGAACGGCGTTTTATTCGGGACTTATCTATGCGCCACCGATGGCGAACGAACATGCGTTTCGCGGTGGCCGTAGGAGAGACGACGCTATTTTCGCAGTTCAACTTCTTTGTTGGCGCCGTCGGCGAGCAGGACACAGCTTTGCATGTACATTTAAGGACATGGCGAATGCATTCGCATGTGGGTCATGGGAGGAGTTGACAAATTCTGTGGGACTACATGCAGCCCCCGAAAATGTCGATCTATGCGTCAGCGATTCAAGAACAGCGTGATTAGATTGGAGTCCGTGGGGGGCGGGGTCTACTTGAAGTCGGGCGAGGGAGGAACGATGGGGGACCCATTTGTGGTGATTCTATTCCGAGGGACTTTTTCGAGGCCGATCACGCAGTGGCTCTGGCGTCTCAGAGAAATCGACCCCTTGTCTAAGGAGTTGATTGCGTGCGGGAGAGGTTTCCGCGCAGACGTCGGCGCGGACTTGTGCGCCGACGACCTTTTTCGAGCCCATGTAGCGGTGCAGTCTGCTAGTGTGGGAGGATTTCGTTCGGTCCTGGAGGAGGCGGACGGGGCGCTTTCGGAGGAGTTGCAGGAGTTCGGTGACGCTCGGACTTTTTCGAAACAAGAGCTCCAGCTTTGCTTCCAGGGGCCAGGGGCTACTAGATGTCGGCAGTGTGCGAGGGGAACGGTTCGGAGTAGGCTCTCAGGAGAACTTCAGGATGGCGCCCGTTGCTTGAGACTTAGAATTAAGTGGCAACCGTCAGCATTTGTAGAAGTTCGTCGTTGAATTCAGGCTACGGCTGAAGCGTATTTTTCCCCTGGTCAATTTTGGAGTTTACCTGTTCCGTTCCGCTGGAAGCGGACGTTATTCCTCAGTTTTGCCCAGAACGCCGCGTTGACGGGACTAGAACCAATGCTGCTGGCACCGAAAAGTTTTCGAGAACTGGGTGCACTCACTGCTAGATATGGGAGGAATGCGATGGAGGGGGGGGGGGGGATTATCGAGGAGGATGCGGGGATGATGACTTTATCAAACAAACAGGTCATGCAGCATTGGAGACTCGCAGGCTCGGCCACGGAAATGCATGTTCGCAGACTGGCGTGGTATCGCGGCTGGGCCCTCTGCCCAGAGTCTCATGTACAGGAGTTGTGCTTGCCTTTCGGCACAGTGCCCCTTGGTGCAGGAGGCGCAGCCCTTGCATGTAACGAGGTCGTGGGCTCCTGCGCGTCTCCGTGGCTGATCAGGCTGCAGGAGGACTTTAAGTTGGCTGCGGAGCTCATGGATGATGGCAGGATTTGTTCGCGCATTGCACGCTCCCCAGGAAAATTGGCCAGTAAGGGAACCTCGTCGGCCATGGCTAGGTTAGACTTCTCGGAAATCCGATCTCGGGAGTTGTCGTTTGCTATCCCACTGGCCTATTACACCCAGGCTCAGGACACAGAGGACCCCGAGGAGGTGATGGAGTTGCCCTGGAAATGTGACTGGGAGGTGGAAGGAGGTGAATGTGGGAGAGTATTTCAATCAAAACGGGGTTTGATGAATCATATGCGCCGTGCACATAATGTGCATAACTTGAGTTCACCAATTACGCCAACTAATCAATGTATGGTGTGCAGTAGGTTGTTTGTGTCTCAAGGTAATGCATGCAAGCACTTGCAACGGGCTAATCTGGCGGGGAGTTGTGGAGGCCGGGGGGCTTCACCATTTCGGAAGTTGCAAATCCCATCGAGTTTTGGGTGCAGGGCTTGCGAATCCAGGGCGGGTGGACTCGAAGATCTCAGTAGGCATTTGGCTGAGTGTCACCTTCCACGGCTGGTGATCCTAACGTGCCGTTCCATATCGATCGCGACAGAGATGCCAGAACAGGAGACGCTGAAGGTACCCGAGTGGACGCAGGCCCCATCATCAGAAGGCGAAGCCCCTAAGCAGCGCAGGACAGGCGAGAAGGCGGCGCTCGCCAAGCCCGCGGGCTCCAGTTTGGCTCAGCTCGTCACCTTTCTCGCAAAGTTGGTGCTCTCAGACAGCTGACAACTGGCCGAACTCACGGCAACGGTGCATCGGACGCACGATGCCGACGGGGGAACAGGGCTGGCAACCGCTATGGAGGAGTCGGGGCAGCAGCGCAGCACCGTATCGCACATTTTATCAAGGAAAGCAGAGATCAGGCGATCAGGTCAACTGGACGGCACGCGGAGCACCATTCATACAGATATTCATACAGATCTTCAGGCAGACAAAAAGGGGGCTCCAGGGTGGTTACAACCATTCCAGGCGATGTGGACGGACAAAATCAGTACTATGGGAATGGCGGAAGTAGGCAGCGTGGTTTTACACTGGCAATGGAAGCGCAACAAAGGCAATCAGTCGGAGTCAGAGCAGAACAGGGGCAGGGTCATCTTCGCGATCGACACGTCCAGCCCGTTCGGTCTCCAGTTTTTGACGGAAGTACAGAAGATGCTCCTGGGTCTCAAGGCGGAGCGCAAGATCGGACCAGCCCCCCGAGGGCCGTTGGAGAGGAATGCGAGCAAGTTGCGAGCAGAGCTGAAGTCGGCAGCAGCGTGAGGAGGGAGAGGAGGGACAGCAACAGTCAGACTGAGCAGAGTGAGAGCGCAGGTAGGCCTCCTCATCCCAGCAGTAGCAGGGGACAGGGGAATCCTGTTCGACGGGATTTTTAAGAGCACATGCGTGCTAATGCGAGGTTGTCCGAGCTGATTGCGCGGGGATGTTTTCCGATGTTTCGGGCCCGAGCCCCCCAGCCCCCTCAGCCTATAGCCCTGAAATCGAGAGCGCCCCCGCCATCCAGAGGGAGAGTTTGCGCCGAGGGAGAGGCAGGGCGGGGAAGGGCAAAGGGAAGGGCAAGGGCTGGTAGCAGTGCGTATTGGTCCCCAGCGCGGGCCCCTCGTCAGGCTGCGCGCCGCATTCGGGGGTGCTCGTAGGGGCGGTGCGGCGCGCGTCGAGAGCCACAGGCCGCGCTGGAAGGTAGGCGGCCGTAAGTATCGCCCCCCAGAGTTCACTCACGCTGCGCGCGTTGTTAGGTAGTTCGCTTGGCAGTCGATAGGCAGCAGCAGACGAACTCCCACGGGCCTGCTCCTGATCCTCCTCCTCCTCCTCCTCCTCCTCCTCCTCCTCCTCCTCCTCCTTTCGGGCCAGACGAAAGGGGGGGTGGGAAAAGGGGGGGGTGCGAAATCTTCTGCGTGCAGCTGGTTTCGGCCCCGCCGTTGGGCCCATTCCTCGGTGCGTAGCCGCCTCTGGCGCCGGAAGGCGCCGGGGGAATCGGCTGCGTGAGCTGATTCTCGAACCCCCCCCTTTGCCATCCCCCTTTTTCACCCGGGCCCGAATGTTGAATGTTCCCTTCTGTCGGAGGAACGTTCAAAAATAGTTCAAACATCGTCTGGGGGCGATTTTTAGCATTGTTTGGCCATATTGGGGTACCATTTTGAATCTTCTAGTCGCATTCTTCGCCCAAGATCCCCTTATAGGGGGGCATGCCCGACCTAACCCAAGGTTGAACACCGCCCTGCTGCTCGCCCAGCCCGGCAAGCAAAGACTCGAGATCCACATGCCCCGTTCTGCGAGCCACCAGTGCCGCGAGTTTACCCCGCTGTTTGTGGAGAGCAATGGCAGACGCAATGCCGAGACTGCTTTTTTGATCGTTCCGCTTTTTGGTGTGATCCCGTCGACTCTTCTACACGTCAGAGGTCGTGGGTCTCAGGCTGGGGCCTATTCGGGCCCGTCGGCTGCGAGACCACCGCAAGGGATGGGGGGTTTTAGGCCCGCCATAAAGCGGGGCCATCGCTCTGATCTGACAGAGAGATGCGAGTTGCACGTTATCGTGACTAGCTTGTGATGCTTGAACCTCGGAGCTAATGACATTGCATTTGCCTGCGCCGGCGCCCCTGCCGCCTACAACACTGTATTTGCCTGCGCCGCCGCCGCCAAACATATGACATGCGACGAGTTGCGTACCAAATAACCAAGGTTCAAAAAACAAGGGCTGCGTAAAACGCAGCCAGGTTTTGAGGGTCATCATGAGTGTGGCGTTCGCAGCCGCGGCAAATGCGACCGCGAGGACAGCAAATAGGACGTCGAGAACGGCAGCCACGACCGCGACCTCGAGTGCAGCCAAGGCGACGGCGAGTGCCGCACTTGTGGATCCTAGAGCCTTCCCCCTTTGGCACAGACGGGCCCCTGGACGACGCTGCCTTCCAGACCTACGATGGCCGCCTGAGCTATGTGGGGCCCCAGGACTACGGCCGCGTAGGCTACGGGGGCCAAGCAGGCGACCTGGACTGCGGTTACAACGGCCGCAACCGTATCCAGGGCGACTACATCCCAGGCGAGGTAGAAGGGGATTGGCTTCGGCTGGCCCCCTTGCTCCCGGACTGAGGACCCGGCATTTTGAGGAGGGGTGACCTAGAGGAGGAAAGGGTACTCCGAGAATGCGTTGTGCTTCCACGGCTCTGGGCCACCAGAGCACTTAGCAGAGCGAGGGCCACGCAGAGCAACGCTAAATGCCAGAACGGCCACCTGCAGAGGTCGGGGAAGCGCCAGAAAAAGGGCTTGGAGAGCCCCCGCAGAGAGACAAGGGCCACAGGCGGGAGTGCAAAAAAGCGGCGTGCAGAGCCACGCGGGACTCTTGCAGGGCTGCGCGGGCGACCAGCGGAGCCAGGAGGGCCACTCGCCGACTTGCCTGGCCATCGCCTAGAACTTATGATGCGGCCACCAGATGAGCTGCGAGGGGCACCAGCTGAGCCGCGTGGATCACGCTGAGCCACGAGAGCCCCAGGCAAAGCTACAAAAGCCACCAGCTGAGCCACCCGAGCACCACTCGAATTACGAGAACCACCCGAAGGAATACAGGGGCAGCAACCTGAGCTGCGAGGGCCGCGAGATAAGCTTCGAGGACCACCAGCAGGGCCACCAAGACCACTCGCTGCATGATCAGGGCCACCATCCGAGCTACGACGGCTACTGGCTGAGCTACGCGGGGCATTCGCATAACTACGAGTGCCTCAAGCAGAGCGGACAGTGCCACGAGCCGAAGTACAATGGCGCGAGCAAAGCCACAATATCCACCAGAACAGCTACGAGCACCATTTGCGGAGCTACGAGCGCAACAGGTTGAGCTACGAGGGCCGAGAGCAAAGCTCCCAGAGACTCCCGTAGCTCAGCTACATGGGCCACAAGTTTTGCTTCGGGGGCCACAAGCTGAGCTACGATGTCCACCAGCAAGGGCTACGAAGACCAACAGTTGATCTACGATGGCCACGAGCTTGGCTAGGAAAACGGGGCGAGCAGAGTTCCGGGAGCCACAAGCTGAACTACGACAGCCACCAACTGAGCCACGAGGAACCCGAGCTGTGCTTCAAGGACTATCACCTGAGCTACGATGGCCACAAGCAGGGCTATTATGACCACCGGCTTTGCTGCCAGGGCCACCAGCTGACCCACGGCGATGGCCGCAAGTTGAGCTCCGCGGGCACTGGGCTGAGCCTCCCAAGACGGACTCGCCCGAGGATGTCTAGGAAAGCGACGATCAGAGCGAACCCATCTTCAGCATGTGCGCCGTACGGGAGGGTTAGGGATTCCCTTGGTCGTCGATAGACGTGGATGCAGCGATCACCGAGGATTTCGCCACCTGAGGCATCGTCGAATTTGTGAGCTCCGTTCAGACCAAGCTCCACGACACGGTGGTACCCATAGATACCAACGCCCTCGACCATTCGACGGTCACGAGATGGTCCGCGAGCTGGGCCTTGCTTGAGCCATCAAGGCATTCCAGTCCGCCCACGACCACTACGAGGCGCATAAGGACCAGCTACTTGTGCCCTGGCGGCCCATGCCTTGCTCCGGCCTTCTACGACAGCAGGAAGACGCGAGAACCAATACCGACGAGTTCTCAGCTGACGTCGTCGACGGCAGTGCCCTCCCCGATCGAGGACAATTGGCGGCAGGATGCCATGATGTGGGCAGGGACGCACCTGGGGCGTCTCGGGCACCCGAGCTCGAGTAGAAGGCGAGACCGGCTAGCCTGAAAACGGGTTATTCCGTGACTTGGACAGGCAGCTTCATGTTGCCACCCGTGGGGCCGCGTGGGCTCCAAATCGTGCGTCTTTTTTGTTGGCTTTCCACGTGCAGGCGTTGTTTGGAAGTGTGCCCCAAGGTCCTTTGGGAGGGGGGGCATTTGTCCTCTCCCCTGGGCGCTGGGTACTGGGGCCCCCGCGACTGGGCCCAAGCGAGCTACCAACACGTTTAGGTCGAGCACACATCGCCTCATTTTTTTCCTTCTTCGTTCTTCTCCCCACTCCCACTCTCTTCCAGGAGCGGGTAGACCGGGCCAGCGCATGTTTCTGTACCCTTGCGTGCGGGTTAATTTCGGGCGTTCGGTCACTGGGGTCGTTTTGGAAACGTGCGGGTGAGAAATAGAGGGGGGGGGGGGGGGGGGGGGGGGGGGGGGGGGGGGGGGGGGGGGGGGGGGGGGGGGGAGGGGGAGCGGGAGGAGGAGAGAGAGCAAACTGGTTTTCGAGAGCTGCAAGAGGGCTGCCGGACTTGAGCGACTTTCGACGGAAAACAAGCGCGAACAGGTGCGTCGAGACGGCGCTGTGGCTCGATATGTCAGATCAATACGTGGCTTAAGAAGCGCTCTTCCGCCGCCCAACTCTTTCGGCTGCGTGGCCAGACTCTGAAGATTTGGACGAGAAAGAGACGATGGTCATGATGATGGTGGTCCGGATGGTGATGGTGATGGTGATGATGTTCATGAGGATGGTTGTGCTGGTGTTGTTGGTATGCTGCCGATGATGATGGGTGGAGGAGGAGGATAAAAAAGTGGAGGAGGAGGAGGAGTTTCTAGGTTTCTCGGTTGGCCCCATGTGCGCCCGCTCAGGGGCCCAAGGCCCAAACATAAAACACAAGGCCACCGACGAGGACGGCGAAATGCAAGGGCGCCGCTCTCGATGATCTGATCGCTTGGGCCCTGCTCCCCTGTTCCTTCGAACTTCCCCAATATCCCTTCTGCTGTTCCCCTCCTCGCGCTGCTGCTCCTGCAGCATCCCACCTCTTCCAGCCACCACCTGCTTTTCCGCCTTCGCCCTCCCTTCGCCCTGTCTCCGCCTCCTCATCGCCCCTCTCCCGTCTTCTCGCTCCGCTCCGCTTCTTCGCAACTGCCCCCTCCCCAACCCACCGCCAGCGTGTCCGTGGGGCTGGCTTGGTGTTTTGCCCGCCCGAGATCCTCGAGCGCGAAGTCACCTGCACCTTCGAGTCATATGTTTCTTCTGTCTTAACGAACATCGATCTTGTTAGGTTTGTACAAGATTTGTGTTTCTTATGTGTTTAATACATGTGTGTGTTACTTAGGTGTGTACCAGGTTTGTTATATTGTGTCAGATGTGTTATTCTCAGTTGTTGTATTACCTATGTGTTTAGGACCTATGTGTTAAGATTTTCTTAGGTTTGTACAAGGTTTGCTATATGGTTTCTTATGTGTGTTCGGACATATGTTTATTATGTGTTCGGTTTGTACCTGCTTCCCTCGGAGGGCCGATGTCACCTTCGCGGCCGGCGCTTCCGACCCGAAGTCGTTATCCCAGGCGATCGTGCTGCAGGGGAGTTGGGCGGATCCCTTCCACAGGGCGTTTCGCGGCTGGCGCTTCTGACTCGAAGTCATTCTCCCAGGCGATCGTGCTGCAGGGGAGTTGGGCGGATCCCTTACACAGGGCGTCTCCGTCCTCTAAGGGCGGACCATGCCGCTCGACATGCTCAAGCTCGGCGGCGCTTCCCATGCCGCTCGACATGCCGCTCGACATGCGCATTCCCATGCAGCTCAAGCTCTTAAGGGCGGCCCGTGCCGCTCGGCATGCTCAAGCATCTGTGGATGCACGGCGGCGCTTCCCCTCGGCCGCGGCCGCAGGGAGGAGGGGGGGCGGCTCCGGTTCGGAGACGTGCTCTCCCTCGGCATGCTCTTTGGGGCTATCTCGTGATATTTTGCACGCCCAGGTGCCCGCGGCAAAGCTCCGCCCCGCGGCCAGCGAAACACGCGGTGTGTGCCCCCCCCCCTCGCCCCCCCCCCCCCGAGAACCCGCCCGCGACTCCGCCGCGAGCGACCCCTCTCGCCCCCACCTCTCGAGAAGCTCTCTCTCGGGGCTGGGGGCTGCCCAGATGCGGAAGGAGGTAAGCAAGGAGGAGGGGGGAGGCGGCTTGGCATCGCTCAGAGATGTGCGTTTTGTCCTCGGCGCGGGCCGTTGAGGAGCATCTTGGATTGCTGTCGAAAGTGAACGCACGAAATCGAAGAGTGCACGAGGAATGAACGTTCGGGCGATGGCCAGGAGGAGGAGGAGGAGGAGGAGGAGGAGGAGGAGAAGCAGGATGAGGGGGAGGAGGAGGGGGGGGGACAATAAGGGACTTAGGACAGGCGCTCAGGTGGGGATACATCAGCCCCGAAGCGCCCGAGAGGGGCCCGATAGCCCACCCGCCAAGGAGCGTGTGGAGTCGCTGTCGGGGACCCATCGCTGATCTTGTCCTCCTCCTGCTCCTGCTCCTCCTCCCGCGCCGGTCCCCCCTGCCGCTGCCGCCTCCCCCCTGCCCGCCGCCAGCGGGCAGGCCTGCGCCACTCGGGTTCGGGGCCGGGGCCCGCTGCCCCCGGACAGCCGAAGGCATGCTGCCTGCAGTCCGCGGCCGCAGCGCTGCCGACGTCTTCCACGGGTGTGTGCGGTGTCCGCTCGTGCCACCTTTTGATCCATCTGTCCCGCTGCCGCCTCGGCTCGGTACTGGACGCTCCTATCCGACAGGGCCAGCGCCGCTCGCCCGCGGCGCATGGGAACAGGGATCGCTCCCCTCTTCCTGCTCGTCCTCGACCAACGGACATCTCAGCAGGTTCGATTTCGTCGGTCGTTAACCTACATCCACAGTGAGTCCCTCGTCCGTCGGATGGTATGCCAAAAATGCGGTACACGGAACACTTGGGGGAAATTTTGGCGTCGCGGCCGGCCAAAACAGCAGTGGCTTGCAGACGTGCACAGCGTTTGGCAGCACATCCGGGCAGCTTTCTGCTATGCAATTAAGCCGTTCTGTCTTCTCTCCTCCCCCTTCTGTCTCTCCCACCGCGGTTTCGTGTTGCAGTGTAAGACATGTATTGCATCGGCGGCCTTAAGCGGTTGTCGTGCCAACGAGTGTTGCTGAATGTACGGCTTGTTGCTGTTGCAGTTGCGAGGCCGAAAACTAGGATCGTCGCCTGGATATCATATTGTTTGCGTGATAGAAAAGTGGGGCTTCCCCTTCCGGGTCGAGCATTTTTTTATGCGCTTCACACCTTGAACAAACAACCTGTTCCCCCCTTTTTTTCCGAAATTCTCCAAGACAACTCAAATCAGTCCGCCCCCACATCATACCAGCCCCGTGGCCGCCCGTTCTCTATGTATATGTGCAACCGTAGTTGCCATACACATGCGTACCAACAAACATGAATACGCACGTGCATGCATATATACACACGTACACACATACATACCATCGAACAAACACACAACCAACCACACCTGCATATATGCATCTACATAAGCACATCCATGCATCCAAACATACACATACACATATATACATATATGCTTATCAACGTATACATAGAAAACACACGTTCATGCATACACACGCACGTACACATACACCCATACACGAATACATGCGCATACAAACACATATATATATATATACACATATATATATATATGTATATATGCACATATGCATGCATTATATATGTATGTTCAGGCGCACGTGCGTTCCATGTATACAAACCGACATACACATACAAGCGTGTTATGGAGTATGCGTTCATGTTGTCTCTAACTTGATTTTAACAGTGGTGATTTTGCTTGCAAACCACACCCAAATCAGACCCCCCTTTCTCTTGGGATCGCTCGGGCGTGTGCATATTGCAACGGTGAAGAACTTCGAAGAGTGCCCTGGACCGTTTTGCGAAAAATGAGCGCGCGAAACTGAAAACAACGCAGGGAATGGACCTCCGACGGACGGCGACTTGTGGAGTCGGAGGCACGGAGTGACTCGCCACCCCGACCTCCTTCTCCTCATCCTCCTCTTCCTCCTGTTCCTGCTCCTTCTCCCTCTCCTCCTCCTCTGGGAGCCCGTTCTTTTGTCATCCCGCTGCCCCCCATGCCTGGGCTCAGCAAGAGCGATCCCGGCTCCGCCCGTGCCTATAGGGGACCGGGAGCGACTCGTCCGTGCTGTGGGGACTCCTGGACGCGCTCTCGCTGTGCCCCCGCCCCGCCAGGGGCATTCGGGGAGGGGACTTTGCAACCCAGAGCCCCACGCGTTTTGAAACGGTCGCGATGGGATTTTTGTTCACCATTTTCGGCCTCGGGGGGCCCTCGCCGAGCCTCGGGACCGTCAAGAGACGACACAGGATGAAAATCCAGTCCCGGGGAAAGGGTCGAGACATCTGGCGGTCGACGTTGTGAGAACATCACCTCGTCCCATCCGAAATATTGACCTTGTCGGGTGCACAGGTCTGGAAGGGGTGCGCAGCGCTGGTGTGCGCGGGTATGCGTGGGGTTGTTCTATTCCGGTGACTGGCCAATCCCCCCTACCCCCACCGGATAACCCAGGTTGTCACCGAGAGAAGTGGTAGACAGTCTCAATGGTGGAGGATCTCAGGGGCAACGGTCGGGGGGATAGGTTTCGGGGGGGATGTATCGATTCGCGATCGCCCATTCATCGCCGATAGAAAATCCGATAGTGACCCGATGGCGGACCCCAACCAGGGAATAACGGATGTGGAGTCCAGATCGGGGGTTTAACCGCACGAAGTATCTAAGAACCTTCCTTTTTTCCGGCTTGAGGATATTTTCCCGCACCAGGAAGCGTTATCCCCGTACCGGAAGGATGATGTGGTTATCGCGTTAGCACCGCGCGCATTCGGTTTGAAAACTCGCACGGACTTCGCTGACGGAGGGCGGCTCGTTGCTCCCGCTTCAGCGCTGCGCGCATTGGTCTAAAACATTTGCAAGCGTGTCACGGAGTGGGGGTGGCTCGTTGCTCCCGCCTTCGCGCCGCGCACCTCCGATTCAAATAATTGCGAAACAATCACGGATGGAGGGCGGCTCGTTTTCAAAATGTAGTTTTTGCTACAGCGCCGCGCACAATCGCTTCAACTTGTTTGACAGATTTTCAAAGATTCAGGGTGGTTCGTTTTCGAATTGTTGGTATCGCTTCAGTGCCGTGCACTTTAAACAATGCGAGGGTTTCGCGAATGGAGGGCGGCTCGTTTTTCAAACTGTGGTTATTGCTTTAGCGCCGCGCGCATTCGTGTTGAAAGTATTGCAAGAGCTTCACGGGTGGAGGGTGGTTCGTTTTCAACATGTTGGTCCCGCCTCAGCGTTGAGCACATTCGATTTAAAGGCTTGCAAGAGCTTCACGGATTGACGGCGGCTCGTTTTCAAAACGGGGTTCTCGCCCCAGCGCCGCGCACATTCGTTCTCAAAACGTTGCAAGAGCTTCACGGTTGGAGGGCGGATCGTTTTCAAAATGTGTTTCTCGCCTCAGCCGCGCGCGCATTCGTTTTCAAAACGTGGCAAGAGCTTCACGGGTGGAGTGCGGTTTGTTTTCAAATTGCGTTTATCGCTTTAGCGCCGCGCGAGTGCGTTCTCCAATCGTTGTAAGAGTTTCACGGATTCAAGGCGGCTCGTTTTCCAAAAGTCTCTCGCGCTTCAGCGCCGCGCGCATTCGTGTTAGAACGTGTTGCAAGAGCTTCACGAAGGGTGGGCGGCTCGTTTTCAGAATGTGGTTCTCGCCCCAGCGCCGCGCACATTCTTTTTGGCAGCGTTACAAGAACTTCACGGATGGAGGGCGGCTCGATTTCATAATGTTCTCGTTTCGTTGCCGCGCAGACTCGGCGCAAAATTGCGCAATATATTCACGGATGGACGGCGGCTCGTTTCCAGAATGCGGCTCTCGCTTGGGCGCCGCTTAAGAACTATGACCCCTACGGCTTATGGGCCCGATGAATCCCATGCGCCAGAAGTTTTATACGTCCAGTGAGCTCTATGGGCCCTGCGAGCCACATGAGCCCCATGAGCCTCCCTGAGCCCCATGACCCGCATGAGCCCTATGAGCCGTATGAGCGAAGGGTCGCCATGTTGGCAAGAAACCTGAAGTGGACCCTTTAACAGTGACCAGTCAGATGTCGGGTGACCCGCCCGCGCGTGGGTCACCCGGTTGCGCGCGGGCGCGGACGCGCACGTGGCCAGCTTTGCAACGTCCACCATGGAGAAGTCGCCTTGTTGGCTTGGGAACTGAAGTGAAATTTGTAAGGTGGCAAACCAGAGTTCGGCTGGCCCGCCCGCGCGCGTGTCACCCGATTGCGCTCGCGCGCCAGCGCGGAAGCGTGCGTGGGGAATTCTCGATTGTCCACAATGGAAAAGTCGCCATGTCGGCGCGGAAACTGAAGTGCTTTCATGGTGACCAACCAGATTTTTAGGTGACCCGCCCGCTCGTGGGTCACCCGATCGCGCGCGTGCGGACGCGCGCGTGGCGCGTTCTGCATTTCCCGCGGTTGGAAATTCTCCATTTTGGCTTTGAAGCTGCAGGGAACCAGCGACGGTGACCAACCGGATTTCGGGTGACCCGCCCGCGCGTGGGTCACCCGATTGTGCTGGCGCGCGCGTTCGCGCGGACGCGTGCGTGGGAACTTCTGCATTTGTTGACAATGGAAAAGGTCGACGCGCCCCGAAACCAATGTGAAACATTAACGGTGACCAGCCCGATTCCGGGTTACCCGCCCGCGTGCGGTTACCCGATCGCGCTCGCGCGCGCGTGCGGACGTGCGCGTGGGTATTTTTTTTGTGTTTGTCCGCAATGATAAAGTATCGTATTGGCTTGGGGATTGAAGTGGCCCCTGGACGGTGACCAACCAGATTTCGGGTGACCCGACCGCGCGCGGGTCTCCCGATCGCGCTCGCGCGCGCGGAAGCGCGGAAGCGCGCGTGGGTCATTCTTTGTTGTCCGCAATTGGAGAAATGCCATGCCGGCTTTAAAACGGAAGCGAGACCATGACGGTGACTCACCAGATGTTGGGTGGCCCTTCCGCTCGTGGTCACCCCGTCGCGCTCGCGCGCGCGTGCAGAGGCGCGCGCGGGCTGTTGTTGTCCGCGCGGCAAAATTCGCCATGTCGGCCTGGAAACGGAAGTGAAACCTGAACGGTGACCAATTGGATTTCGGGCGACACGCCTGATCGCCGGCGCTGGCTTAGCTCGGCCAGCACAGGCTTCGGGCGCCCTGCTGCTGAGAGTGTCTAGAATTGGAAGTAGTCTTATTGTTCTTATTTCTACTACTTTCATTATGGCTTTTACTACTACGTCTTCTAAGTATCATCAGGATATCTATTAGCGCTCCTTTTGCCCAGGGCTCTTTTCTCGCTGGCGACGCTCTTTTTCCCCGCGACGATTGCAATTAGGAAGCACTTCTGTCGCGTTGCCGATTCGCGGGCATTACTTCTTGCCCGTGCTCCAGGCGCGGGTTCGATGCCCTGGGGCGGGCCGCCCCCTCGGACGGCCGATGAACATCAATTTTCCATTCGGGATTGCAACAGAAACCGCGCTGGGCGGCGGCGGATTGGAAGGGGGAAGAGGATGCTTCGGATTCGTGCTCCTCTCGAAGAAGCATCGCGTCGCGTTGTTTGACTCCATTGCCACCGCTGACAAGATCATGGGCGTTTCCTTAAGTATAGGCCACCGCTATTGCGCTATTGGTAGTGCGGCTGCATTGCAATATTACATTTTTAGTATTGTTTGAAGTTCTACTAACTTTGTAACTGTTGGTTCTTAATTGATGTATTAAGGACAAAACTCATCGCTTCGTCGGATGGCGGGAGTTGGTTACTTTTCCGCGCCCCCGCGCTGTCTCGCCGGCGGGAATCGGATTTTCGGGGTTCTGTGGCGATGGAGATATCGCCCCGCGCGGGGTGGGCGCGACGCCATGGGATGGGCCGCCCGCCCCTTTGGACGGCCGACGAACGTCAATTTCTATTTCAGGGTGGCAATGGGAATCGCGCAGGGCGGGGGCGGTGCGGATGGGGGGGGGGGGGGGGGCTTCGGATTCAAGCTCCTCTCGAAGACTTATAAAGTAGTGCTGCTTACTACGCGTGCGGCTCGCGTCTGTATTCTGGATTGGTTTCCTACGTTGAGATGTGAGTTGTATTCGTGCGATGGCATTGCATCAATTACTCGTTATGACTACGACTAATATTCGTACTCTTCGTGCTACTTACTAGGTGGTTCTTTGTTATCGTTGTGTATTGATGGAGACATTACATCGCTTCGCCCGATGGCGGCACTTGTTTGTATTGTCAGCATTTGGGCGATTTCTCGCGGGCGTGAGCACTGATGTTCGCGGTTCCGCGGCGCTAAAGACAACTTCCGCGCCGGGCGGGCGCGTCGGCGCGGGGCGGGCGCGACCGACTAACGTCCTCGGGCGGCGGCGAGAATTGCATGGGGCGCGGGCGGTGAGCAGCAAGAGAATGGCAGCATTGGGCCCGGCCCCGTCGCTTCGTCGAATGGCGGGGGTCGGTTCTGTTCCGCGTTTCCGCGATTTCTCGCGCGCGGGGAGTATTAATGTCGGTTCTGCGGTGCTCGATATATCGCCCCGCGCGGGGCTGGTTGATTCGCGGCTGCAGCCCGGGCGCCTCGGCTCGAGCCAGTGGGGCTCGCCCCATTGCCTGCGGCGCCGGCGCCGTCAGTGTCGCTGGCGCCGCCGCGGCCAGGTAAGTAGTCAGCCAGATCATTGTCGCGCTTTCCGCCCCGGCGCGCCGGGCTCCAGGCGGATCTCGGAGGCCCGCGCCGCCCGGCGCCTGAGTCGGCGCTGGCGCGCGTCAAGTCTGCGCGGGCCCCGCCTGGGCTTGGAGGTGCAACGGGTGCCGGGCAGCAGCCATCGGCCCCTCGGGATTCGGCGGCGCGCCGTGGCACCCGCGTGCTTTCAGTTTTGAAGCGCCGCTCATGGTCTGTCAGCCCGACGCCTCTGGGGCTGAGGAAAGCTGGGTCTGGGGGGTGATGCGCCGCGATGCCGGCGCGCGCGCCCGGGGAAGAAGCACGAAGAGTTCCTTGTCTCAGGCGCCAGGTGCCCGGAAACGTCGGGCCCAGACGACCGCGGCATCTGCGGGCGCGCGCGGGAAAAGGAGGTGCGAAACTGCGATTTCAGATTAGTTTCGCGCTGGGCGCGCAGCAGCGCCCGATGCAGCCGGCGCTGCTGGCGCTGAGATGCCGCTCGTGATCCTGCATTTCGACGCCCCTGGGACTGGCGAGGGCCCGATCAGCGGGGAGATCAACCGCGGCGAAATCGTTCAAGCGACCATGTGACATAACGACTACCAGCAGCTCTTGCCCTCAGGCACCGCAGCGAAGTCGCCTAGCCCCGGCGATTGCTCGGTCAGCGAGCGTTCGTGACAGGGCGAGGGCGATCCGTCAGTGGCGGCTTCAGATCAGTGAATCGCTGAGTGGCGAGACCAGGCCATTGCAAGATCATCTCAGCCCGGCTGATGTGTTTTTTTGCGGCAAGAATACTTTGAGGGGCCGTGCCGGGCGCTTTCGGTGGATTCCGCGCAGCCTTGTCAGTGACGCAGCCAGGGGGCTGGGAAGGGGGGGGGGGGGGGGGAGGGGGGGGGGGCGGGGTGGGGAGGGGGGGCATGGAGGAGGAGAAGGGGCCAGGAGGGAAGGCTTGCAGCGCTTAGCCGAGGAACGGCTTTCAGCGTTTAACCTCATGCCCGTGAGAATAAACACTAGGGGATGATAAAGTTCGGGATTCAGGGAGAGATAATAAAAGTAGCCCAGCAGACCTCAGCATAAACTCGAAGTAAGAGATGATCAAGAGGAGACCAAACCGAGCACGTTTTGAGACATCCTTGGCGTTTAGTTTTCATAGAAATATCCTCAACAATGGCTTATATCTCATTTTTTTGTTTGAAGTGCTCGTGTAGGGTAGCTCATGTGCCTCAATTTCCATGGATAATCAACACCAGATATAAAAAAGTTCAGGCGAGCGTGGGGACAGAGAGAAATATAAATGAAGAAGAATACAGTAGAATAATAATAAGAAAGAAAAAGATGATAATACGAAGAGGACGAAGAAATGAAAACTCCAAAGTTCCAAATCTATCAATTTTAAGTTGCAAGCCTTTTTATATATATATATATATATAATTATATATATGTGTATATATATAATTATATATAAACATATATATATATATTTAAAAAAGTGCTCGTGTAGGGTAGCTCATGTGCTTCATTTTCCATGGATAATCAAACCCCAGGGATAACAAAGTTCAGGCAAGCGTGAGGACAGATATAAATATAAAATAAGAAGAGGAAAGTATACTAATAATAAGAACATTGCTCGTTTCGTTTGAGTCTGCCTCCCAAAATTATTGGTTTCGCTTGACATCCTGAAAAAGTGTGATCGCTTCGCTGGATGTTGCTATATCAACATCGCTTGATGTTGCTATCTCAACATAGCGTTTCGAGGTGATAATGAAGTTCGGCCTCAGCGCTCGCCGCCCAATTTGAATTTTGTATAGGGCGACGGTAATCAACTCTAAACATTGAAAGGGGGGGGGTCCCTTTATTATCATCGGCATGCGGTTATCCGAGGAGCGGCCGTCAGCGCTTGGAACTTTTTGGGCGAGCCGGCGCTTAGCACTTCAGTGCTTGCACTGTCGGGGCCCGCGTTCATTTTTAGAAATACGCGCAATGTGCGCGACGCTAAGGCGAGAACAATATTTTGAAAACGAGCCTCCCTCAATCCGTGCAGCTCGTGCAATGTTTTCACAGCGGATGCGCGCGGCGCTATGGCGAAAACCATATTTTGAAACAAAGCCGCCCGAAGTCCGTGAAGGTCGTGCAAATTTTCAATAACGGATGCGCGCGGCGCTGCGGCTATTTGTTTCTTAGTTGTGTTTGGAGTGTCGGTTTCTCTGGTTTGTTTTCTTACCAGGTTTCGGCTTCGAGACTTGTCACACTTCTTTGGAAGTTTGTGATGTTTTGTGGTTATGGCTTAAAGATGTGTTGAATTGCGCGTGGGTGCATGACTTTCCCAGGTTTTGGCTTCGATTTTGTTTTTTTTGGGGGTGGGGGTGAGATTTAGCCCGTTTTTGCTGGGATGTGTTCTGAAGTTGTGATAGTTTCCGCAGGTTTGGGTTTAGACTTTTTGATTCCAAATGAGCTTGAGTTTCTTCGCGCGATATGGTGGTGGACCGCCTGTAGTCGTCATTGTCGGATCTAACGCTACGGCGAAAGCTAGATTTTTAACCGGGCCGCACTCAATCATTGAAGTCCGTGCGCATTTGTTCTAGCGAATGCGCGCGGCACTAAGGCGAGATCTAGATTTTGAATCCGAGTCGCCCCCACTCCGTGAAACCCGTGCACGGTAAGAAATGTCACATGTGCGCGGCGCTTAGGCGAAAAGTAGATTTTGAAACCGGGCCGCCTTCAATCCGCGACAGTCGTGCAAAGTTCAAAGGCGAATTTGCGCGGCGCTGAGGCGAGAGTCAGATTTTGAATCTGAGCCGCCCTCAATTCGTGAAATTCATGCAACATTCTATAGCCAGTGTGCGTGGCGCTATGGCGAAAGCCATATTTTCAAACCGAGCCGCCCTCAATCCGTGAAGGTCGTGCACACTTTCTCGTAAAAGAAACGCGCGGCGCTGAGACGAGATGTATATGTTGAAACCGAACCGCCTTCAATCCGTGAAACTTGTGCGCGTTGAAGGTGGCTGCGCGCGCGGCGTTATGGCGGGAGTTCTAGTTTGAAACCGAACCGCCTTCAATCCGCGAAGCTCGTGCGCGTGTATAAAAAAAGAACCATACAAACATTAAACAGAAAACAATGCGCGCGGCGCTGGGGCGGGAACTACATGTTGAAACCGGGCCACCCGCAATCCCTGAAATTCGTGCACACTTTGAAAACCGAATGCGCGCGGCGCTGAGGCGAGAGATAGATAAGCACAAAAAACGAGCCGCCCTCAATCCGTGAAGCTCGTGCAATTTTTTCAGTGAGTATGCGCGGCGCCGAAGCGAAAACTACATTTTGGAAATGGGCCTGGGCTTGGCGGATTGTTTTGGTTCGTGGTCCGGACGGTCCCAGGGGTTGCGACATGGAACGCAGAGCTGGGGACACCTTGAACAATCGTGGGGATGGAGGGAGAGGCGGAGGAGGGGAGGAGGAAAAGGAGGAGGAGGAAGAGGAAGAGAAGGAGGAGGAGGAGGAGGAGCAGGAGCAGGTGGACGAGGAGGATGAGGAGCTTGAAGAGGAGGAGCAGGAGGAGGACTCGGGGGAGGAGGCAGGGGCGTCCTCGAAGGGAACTCGGACTTGGGGTCCTCTTCGGAGGCTCGAGTATCGATGTTCGAGGTTTCCTGCTTTTTTTCGTCGGTTCCAATCTGTTCTCCGGCATCGGGATGCTGCCCAGCAGCTGCACCTCGTCGACAGATTCTCGACGGTGCAAGGATCGTCCGGCACGGCTGTCGGACGCTTGAGGTACCCGGATCCCAGTTTTCGTATAGGGTGGGTATGTCCAGGGGTAGTAGTATTTTTGTAAGCCTCCCAAGCGGGGTCCGAGTAGGTGGGGTCGGGGGATCGCGACGAATTGCCGATGCATCTGCGATGCGGTTCGATGCGGGTCCCGCTTTCCTCCACGCGGACGGCGCCGAGGCACCGCCGACGTCGCCAATGATTCGGCGATGCATCGGCGTTGTATCACTGATGCGTCGGCGATGCGGCGCAATCCTCAAACCCCATCTACTCGGACCCCATCTAGGAGGGCTCCACAGTCAACCCGCATAGTAAGGATGGACAACCTTCTGAAAGGTACCTTTGCATCCTTTGCCTCCTCGGTCTGGCAGCGCCCCGCTCGAGGAGCTTCGGAATCTGATTCGGGCCGACCGTACTCGGACCCCATCTAGGAGGCCTCTGATTTGCTGGCCGGGGCCGTGAGTGTTCTAAGAACCTTTTGTTGTCTCCACGAAAAGTTCTGAGGACATTTCTGGCCGGGGCTGTCTTGTTTGAACACATCGGGCTTGTGGTCTAAGAGTATTGTTTTTGTTCTTAGAACATTTGTTGGGTTCTAAGAACATTTCATGGTAGGATTACCGGAACGGTCGGTCCCTGCTGAACCCCTCCTGCCCCCTCCGGTCACGCAGGTCCCCCGTGGGCCCCCTTCAGCCTCCCCGGCTGGAACCATTCCCCCTCTCGGAGTCGTGGGTGGTGGGGGCTCTCTCCACCCACCTCCGAGGTATGAGCGGGCCGCACGTTGGCGGGCCGCGGGGTGTTTGGGGCGCGCGGCGTTGGCGCGCATTCCCGCCGGCACGGGTGAGTGGCCTGAGGAGGGGCAAGAGCCACTGAGCAAGGACATATTGCTTACGTTTTTCGGAGGCTTGCGCCCACAGTGTGCGTGTGTGTGTGTGTGTGTGCGCAAGCGGGCAGCATTCTTCCTTGATTTGAAGAAAGGTGGTGTGGGAGGCTCCTAGCAGTTGCCACTCATGGCAGAGCCCGATCGGGGCCGACCGGCGGGTTCTTTCGTCCGGCGCCACCCCGGCCAGGTACGCGAGCGGCTCCGGCTGCAGCTCCAGCGCGCCGGCCACGAGGAGGCGTGCGCATGGGGGCGCTTCGGAGCTCATCTCGGCCGTCCTGGCTCGATGCGATTCGAGGTCGGTCGATTCCGATTCCGAGTCGATTCGACGTCGGACTCCGATGTGGACGCTGGCTTCTCGAGGGGGGCCATTCTAGGCCTCCCAGAGGGGGGCGGGGTAGATGGGGTCGGAAGGATCGCGCCTCATTGCCGATGCATCGCCGATGCGGTTCGATGTGCAGCCCGATTTGCATCACGTCGATGTCGCCGATGCATCGCCAACATCGACGATGGATGCATCGCCAGTACGTCGTCGATGCATCGACGATGCATCGACGATGTATCGCCGATGTATCGGCGATGCGGCGCGACCCTCCGACCCTATCTACTCCGACCCCACGTAGGAGGCCTCTAGCCTCGCTTGTTTGCCGACTTCCGACTCTTCGCAAACGTCTTGAAAAACCATGGTGAATTGTCAGTGGACTTCGTCTGTACACAAACTTGGTATCTTTGTTTGTGCCCGACGTGGGCTCGAGGCGCACTCGATGCCGATTTGGCGTGGATTCGACGCGGATTCGGCACGGAATCGTATGCGGTTCCGACGAGGCCGACATGAAATCGGCACGGATTCGACGCGGATAGGGCCGCGACGGGACAGACAAGGTCTTCCGAGGATGCAGCACCATAAGTATGCAACATCAGATAGTGCCTATTCGCGAACGTCCAGAACAACACGCCCCTGTCTCTCTCTATATATATGTATAAAAATATACATACAAATATATGTATGTAGCGCATCGTAAAGCCCCCGCGGCGAACCACGGCCGTCTGAGAGCATTTACTTTGCGAGCAGTGGGACGCGTTTGTCCACTTCCGTCGATCCCATTTCTTCCGGAAACCGAACCGACGTATCGATTTCATTCTGACGCCTCTGATCCTGATTGTGGTCTCTTGTTGGCGCATTGCGGGCGTCGCGGTGGAGGGTTGTTCCGAAAAGGATTCGGCCACCCGTCCTCCTCCCCGTCCTCCTCTTCCTCCTCCTTTTCCTCCTCTTCCTCCTCCTCCTCCTCATCCTCCTCCTTTTCCTCCTGCCCTTCCCCCTCCACCTCCTCCTCCTCCTCCGCGTCCTCCGGTCGCTTACGGCACAAGGGAACCCGTGCATGTCGTGGGTCTGTTGGTCCATTCTGAGGAGGAAGGGCACGAATTGTCACTGCCGGTCTTCCGTTGTGGGCTTCTCCCAGGGTCTTTTTGGGGTTAGGGGCCCCTGGGCTCTCCCTGGGCGCCCGTGGGCAGGGAGGAGAGAGGAGCGAGGGACGGGTAGGGAGACGGAGGAGGAGGAGGAGGAGGAGGAGGAGGAGGAGGAGGAACAGGAGCAGGAGCAGGAGCAGGAGCAGGAGGAGGAAAAGAAAAAGGAGGAGGGCGAGGGGGAGGAGTGGGGAGGAGGAGGAGGAGGAGGAGGAGGAGGAGGAGGCGGAGGAGGAGGAGGACGAGGAGAGGAGGAGAGGAGAGAGAGGAGGAGGAGGAGGTGAAGGAGCAGGAGGAGGTGGAGGGTGAGGGGGAGGAGGAGAGGGAGGAGGAGGAGGAGGAGGAGGAGGAGGAAAAGGAGGAGGAAAAATGATGATGATGATATGATTCTGATTATGATGCTGATGCTGCTGATGCTGATGATGATAAAGATGCTTATGATGACGATATGATGATGATGATGATGATGATGATGATGATGATGATGATGATGATGATGATGATGATGATGATGATGATGATGATGATGATGATGATGATGATGATGATGATGATGATGTGATGCTGATGATGATGATGATGATGATGATGATGATGATGATGATGATGATGATGATGATGATGATGATGATGCTGATGCTGATGATGATGATGATGATTGATGATGATGATGATGATATGATGATGATGATGATGATGATGATGATGATTTTGATGACGAGGTGGAGGAGAGGAGGAGGAGGAGGAGGATGACGAAGAGGAGGAGGAGGAGGGAGGAGGGAGGTGGAGGAGGAGGAGGAGGATGAGGTGGAGGAGGAGGAAGAAAAGGAGGAGGGCGAGGGGGAGGAGTTGGGAGGAGTGGGGAGGAGGAGAAGGAAAAGGAGGATGACGAGGAGGAGGAGCAGGAGGAGGAGGAGGCGGAGGCGGAGGCGGAGGCGGAGTCGGAAGTGGGGCGGAGGCCGAGGCGAAGACGGAGGAGAAGGAGGACCCGGCGCACCCGAGGGAGGAGGAGGAGGAGGAGGAAGAGGAGCAAAAGGAGGAAGAGGGGGAGGAGGAGGAGGAGGAGGAGGAGGAGGAGGAGGAGGAGGGGGAGGAGGAGGAGGAGGAATGAAAAAGGAGGAGGAGGAGGAGAACAAGGAGGTGAAGGCGGAGGCGGAGGCGGAAACCGGGGTGGAGGCGGAGGCGGAGGTGGAGGAGCAACAGGAGGAACGGGATCCACCATTTTGGTGCGGGAGCGATTACGAGGGTGAATCTCCGATCGAGCATTCTGGCGCGGGAAGGATTCGGCGGGCGAGACTCCGATCGCGGGGGATAGGCACCGAGGGGGATGCACCGATCCCCGATCGCCCATTCATCGCCAACACGGGCCCGATAGCTGAGGCAAACGCCCCATAACGTTACCCCTCAACGGAAAGGGGGTGGGGAGGAGGGGGAGGAGTGGGGAGGAGGAGATATCAGGACGGAGTGGGGGATGATGCTGCTGCTGCTGATGCTGATGATGATGCTGATGAGGATGAGGATGAGGATGAGGATGAGGATGAGGATGAGATGAGGATGGATGATGATGAGGATGAGGATGAGGATGAGGATGAGGATGAGGATGAGGATGATGATGATGATGATGATGATGATGATGATGATGATGATGATGATGATGATGATGATGATGATGCTGATGATGATGATGATGATGATGAGGTGGAGGAGGAGGCGGAGGAGGTGACATATGAGAAGGAGGTGGAGGAGGAGCGAGCGAAGCTTTCAGGTTCCAGTTGTCCTTTTTTCTGGGCCCCTGGCAGGCCTTTCCTGCGCGAGCGTGAAAAGTTCATGAGGGAAAGAAACACACAGACACAATTAATCGTCGAGTGCCAGGAAAATATGGAAAAATACTGGAATTGGGCGGGAAGACAAAAATCCAGAACATATAAGAAAATAAAGGGATTTTTTTTATTTGTGTGTATGACTAGGGGGGGGATATCATGGCGGGGGCGTGATAGTTCCCCAGGTTTCGTGGCGCCTCTTCTTATTTCCTTACGTCCCTGCCCCCCCCTCTGGGCCGCGCACATGCCGCCAGTCATGATTTGCACCCCCCCCTCTTGCACCCCCCCCTCTTGGCCGCTCCCGAACTAAACCAGGTCTGCCGTAGCTCGTGTTTTTCTCAAGTTGCGGCAGTTCCCCCCAGAGCACAGCCGGAGCTGGAGCCGGGGGGCGTCCCCCCCCGTGCACAGCACGAAGCCAGGCCCCACGAAACCCAGCTCCGCCAACGCCCGAGCAAGGTCGAGCTCCGCGAGGCGGAAGCGCCAAGCACGGTGGCGTCGGGGGTGGACAGAACCCCCACCAGTGACACGTCGATTAGTGAATTGTCCGTTTTCCGTTTTCGTGAGGGCGCCGAGGCCGTTATTTTCCAGGCTTGCGCCCGCCAGGTTTGGGCCCGAAGTCGTTTTCACGAAACCACGTTTTACTAAAGGGAGGTCTGTCCATCCCCGGTGGCGGCGCTCGGCGAGGAGGCCCGGTGACGCCACGGACGTCGGGCGCCCTCGCCGAGGCCGTGCTCGGACGCTCCCACTGCTGGCCAGGCGAGCCGTCCATGCCCGGGTGCACGGGGTGTGCGGGAGAGGCGTACTCAGGAGGAGAAGCACGATTTTGTTGGCGCCCGCGCGCTCCTGCAGTTGCAGAATGGAAAAAAAACAGAGAAGAGAAACAAAACAAGGGGGAGAAGCACAATGTTTGATCTGCGGGGCGAGAGTGAACCTCTTCCGCTGAAAGCTAAGCGGGAGACGCGCACGGCTTTGATCAGCAGGGAACGGGCGAAAGAAGGCGGGGCCTCACGGCGGCCGGGAGAGGGCGAAGCCCTGGGATCAGGCGGTGCCGAAGATGATGTGCAGGAAAAGGTACACCTTGGACAGGAGGGGGAGAAACAAGAACACACAGACGCAATTCTTCGCCGAGCCCCCAGGAAATATGGGAACCCATGGGAAGCGGGGGGGATGACGAACATCGAAGAAATATGGGAACGTTTGGGAGGAGAAACAACATTTTGGATCTGCGGGGCGAGAGCGAACCTCTTCCGCTGAAAGCTAAGCGGGACGCGCACAGCTTTCATTCGCAGAGGACGGGCGAAAGGAGGCGGGGCCTCACGGCGGCCGGGAGAGGGCGAAGCCCTGGGATCAGGCGGTGCCGAAGATGATGTGCAGGAAAAGGTACACCTTGGACAGGAGGAGGAGAAGCAAGAACACACACAGACGCAATTCTTCGCCGAGCCCCCAGGAAGTATGGGAACCCATGGGAAGCGGGGGGGATGACGAACATCCAAGAAATATGGGGATCCCTTTATTTGTGTACAGTTAATTTGTGTGTGCCAGGGCCCCTTTACAAACCCCTTCCCGAAGGGGAGGGAAGGGGGTCGGAAGAGGGAGCCCGCTAAACCACTCACGCCCCAAAAAGGCTTGCAGGTATCCCCAAGGTCGGCACTGAGAGGCGAGACGATGCCAGACTCAGGGGCGGGGATGCGTTTTTGAGGCTGCCTGGCCGCCGCGGTCGACCACGATGTCGGGCGACGATGTCTAGGCTTAAGTCGGGCCTGTCCGTCTAATGGAGGAATATTCAAGACTAGGCAGAAATAGTCGGGGGACGATGTGTTGAGCATTTTGGGGGCAATATTTGAGCAACTTCGGATTGTTTCAATTTTTCTGTTAAAGATCACCCTGTAGGGGGACATTCCCTACCTAAGTCTAGACATGTCCACCGCCCCCCTGGCCAGGCGCATCACTGGCCCAGGGTTCGTGTGTGCGCCGCCCTCGCCAAGCTAAGGGGGGTCGTGTGCACACCGCTCCCAGGCCTTGGATTTGGCGGCGCGCTAAGGGGGGGAGTGAGAGGGCAGGGCTCGGGCCAAGCGGTGTGTTTGGCGATGTCGTGGGCCGTGCTCGTTTCGAGTTCGTCTTGCACGAGAGGCGGATCGAAGGCAGAACGTGGAACAACGAACACGCATCGAGAACAACGTAACCAGATCGTGCATGCCATATGTATATATGTGTATGTCTGTATGTATGCATGCATGCATGCATGCATGCATGCATGCATGCATGCATGCACGCACGCACGCATGCATGTATGTATGTATGTATGTATGTATGTATGTATGTATGTATGTATGTATGTATGTATGTATGTATATGCATGCATGCATGCATGTATGTATGTCAATGTCTGTATGCGTGCATGCCAACACGTACATATGTGTAAACATGGATTCATGTGTGTGCATGCGTGCATGTATGCATTCATGTATGTATGAATGTATGTACAAAGGTATATCTGTGTGTATGGATGCATGTATGTATGCATGTATGCGTTGATACACTTAGGTCTGCGTGGATGTACGTATGTGTATACATCTATGTGTGTGTGCGTGTTTTGATGCACGTGTATATGCATTTATGTGTGTGCATACATGCATGCATGCATGCAGGCATGTATGTATGCATTTCTGCATGCGTGCATGTGTGTATGTGTGCGTATCGGCGTAAAGGTGTATGAATGCATATATGCATGTACATTCGTATGTGTGAATGCATGTGCGCATGCATGCGTACATGCATGTGCATGTGTGTATATACATGTATGCATGTGTGTATGCATGTAGGTATGCATGACTATATGCAATATGCATTTAGGTTTGCGTGTACGTATGTATGTATGCGTGTAGGTATACATGTACGTATGTTTATCTGTGCCTTTGTATGTATGTGTGTATGTGTATGTATGCATGCCTGCATGCTGTATTACGTATGTGTGTATGCATGCATGCATGTATGCATGTGCGCATGTGTATGCATACATGCATGGATTTCATGAATGCACATATGCATGTATGCAAACATGCACACATGTATGTATGTATGTATATATTCCCGCACGCCTTTGAAGCCAGGGGACTGGCGATAAGGGGAGGATGGGCATGCGTGAAGCATGACACCGGTTTCCTGGTGAATGGGGCTAAGCGGCTCGTGCCCCGCAGATGTGGCCACGATACGCTCATTCCGCAACCGCCACAGGGGGAGACTTACATACATGCTTGCAGTGGGGTTTGTTTGTCACTCTATTCACATCCGTACATCGGAGGTTGGGGGGTGAAATCGGAGTGGAAAGGAGAGCCCCCCTGCCGGGACATCGATTTCGGTTTCGTGTTCGTGCCGCGCGTGCGGGCGAGGCGAAGCTGCGCGGGCGGGGGAGAGGAAATTCTCCTGTGGCTGGGCCGCGGCTGGACCAAAAGCGTCTCCGCCCGGCAAAAGGTGGCGCGCGGTGTCCCGCCAGTGTCCCGCTGGTGTCCCGCTGGTGTCCCGCCGGTGTCCCGTCGTGGCTGGGCCGCGGCCGGACCAAAGGTTCTCCGCCCGGCAACCGGTGGGGCGCGGTGTCCCGCCGGTGTCCCGCTGGTGTCCCGCTGGTGTCCCGCCGGGGTCCCGTCGTTGTCCCGTGGTGTCCCGTGGTGAGATCGACAGTGAGATCGATAGTGAGATCGATAGTGAGATCGAGAATGAGACCGATAGTGAGATCGATAGTGAGATCTATAGTGAGAGGTCAATAGTGAGATCTATAGTGATATCGATCGTGAGATCGATAGTGAGATCGATAGTGAGATCGATCGAGTGATATCGATAGCGAGATCGATAGTGGAATCGAGCAATCACCACTGTTGCCCATTGCTGGCCACCTCCCCCCCAATCTCCTTGTCACCCGCAGGGTGGTCGTATAGGTATATATGTATATATATACTTACATACATAACTACATATATAATTTACACATATATACATAAAGACGTGTGGCGTGGGGCTGTTCTTCGCGGTCCTTGGGTCCCCAGAGGCCGAACGCGGCCGCAAAGCTCCCGACGTGTTTCCTTCACGACGCGGGCGCGGCGCCAGAGGGACGGCGCCCGGCCGGGGGGGCGGCCCGCGCACGACGGCGGCGAGGTCGGGGGCGGCATAACCGACCCCTGGCGAAGTCAGGCGATCGCAAGCATCAGCATCAGCATCATCATCAGCATCATCAGCATCATCATTTGCATCATCAGCATCATCAGCATCATCAGCATCATCAGCATCAGCATCATCAGCATCATCAGCATCATCAGCATCATCAGCATAATCAGCATCATCAGCATAATCATCATCATCAGCATCAGCATCATCAGCATCATCATCAATATCATCATCATCATCATCATCATCATCATCATCATCATCATCATCATCATCATCATCATCATCATCATCATCATCGAGCATGGATCAAGGGGGCGTGGATGAGCGACGAGTCCCGTTTCCATGGGAAATCGCGGAATTCCGCCGTTGAGCGAGGCAGCACCGGCCGCATTTCGGGGAGGGCACCTCTCCCGATCCATGGATTTGGCGACCGCGCGCTAAATCGATGGATCGCTGATTCACGTTTGTGCGCCCCCGACAAAGCAGCCCCTTCGGTGACGTCTCCCTCGCCTAACCCCGAGACCTACGTATGCGGCCGGAGGAGATTCTGGAACCTGAGATCTTGGCGTTGCGCTTTTTATTTCACCACGAGCGAATTGGCGCCCTCAGAGAACTGTCCCGCTCGAATCATGACGCGGGAAGAGTGGGTCGGGGCTCCGGTCGTGACTTTCAGCGATGTCGCACTTGATTCGCGACGTCGGACCAGGGGACGTCACGGAAGGTGCTCGTCACCGAAGGAGTCGGTCAGTCACCACCAGCCAAACCACCCCAATCCCGCCCGAAGGCCCCAGCTTGCCCTCCGTCCCCAATGTGTGTGGGGGGGGGGGCGTCCAGGAACGCTGAAACGCCACATCTGGATTCTTCACAGCGTCGACCCCCAGAGGTCTCGACCCCCTTCCCGGGACAGGCTTTTCCTCCCGAGTCATTTCGTGAGGTTCCCAAGGCCCAGCAAGGGCCCCTTGGAGGCCGAACACGCAGCAAGATGCCTCCCGTCGTGGTCGGCGTCACGGCGCGAGGGGGTCTGGCCCCCCCCCCTTCCTCCCCACCCGAAAGTTGGGCCTTCGGGCTGGGCTGGGGTGGTCTGGCAGGTGGCCAGTGGAGCCGCGGCGAGGGGGGAGGAGGAGGAGGAGGAGGAGGAGGAGGAGGAGGAGGAGGAGGAGGAAGAGGAGGAGGAGGAGGAGGAGGAGGAGGAGGAGGAGGAGGAGGAGGAGGAGGAGGAGGAGGAGGAGGAAAGAGGAGGAGGAGGAAAGAGGAGGAGGAGGAAAGAGGAGGAGGAGGAGGAGGAGGAGAAGAGGAGGAGGAGGAAAGAGGAGGAGGAGGAGGAAAGAGGAGGAAAGTGGAGGAAAGAGGAGGAGGAGAGAGGAGGAGGAGGAGGAGGAGGAGGAGGAGGAGGAGGAGGAGGAGGGAAGAGGAGGAGGAGCAGGAGGAGGAGCAGGAGGAGCAGGAGGAGCAGGAGGAGCAGGGGGAGGGGGAGGAGGAGGAGGAGGACGAGGAGGAGGAGGTGGGAGGAGGCGGAGGCGGAGGCGGAGGCGGAGGCGGAGGAGGAGGAGGAGGAGGAGGAGGAGGAGGAGGAGGAGGAGGAGGAGGAGAGGAGCAGGAGGAGGAGGACGAGGGGGAGGGGTTGGGGTTGGGGGAGGGGGAGGGAGAGGGGAAGGGGAAGGGGAAGGGGGAGGAGGAGGAGGAGGAGGAGGGAGGAGGAGGAGGAGGAGGAGGAGGAGGAGGAGGAGGAGGAGGAGGAGGAGGAGGAGGAGGAAGGAGGAGGATGGAGGAGGAGAGGAGGAGGGAGGAGCAGGAGGAGGAGGAGGAGGAGAGGAGAGGAGGAGGAGGAGAGAGGAGAGGAGGAGGAGGAGGAGGAGGAGGAGGAGGGAGGAGGAGGAGGAGGAGGAGGAGGAGGAGGAGGAGGAGGAGGAGGAGGAGGAGCAGGTGGCCGGTGGGGCCGCGGCGAGGGGGGGCGGGCCGCCAGGCGGCGCTGCGGGCTGTCGTCCCCCGTGGGGCCCCCGTCCCCGAGCAGCTGCTCGGATGCGGAGCAGCCGAAGGCCCGTCGGCGGCGGCGGCGGCGACCTCCGGCCCGGGCTTAAGTCGGGCCTGTCCCCCCACAGGAGGATTTTCGACGAAAAATAAAAATACCCCAAAAATACCCCAAAAAGGTAAAAAACTATTGAAACAATAGTCCCCGGACTATTCTTGGATGATTTTTTGATTATTTTTGACGTATGTTGTATTTATGTTTCGTCGAGAAGCCCCCTGTCGGGGGACTGGCCCGACTTAAGCCCAGGCCCCCTCGCGTTGCGAGCAGAGCGCGAGGGCAGGCTTTCTCGCTGCGTTATAGGCCTCCGTAGGGGCCCTTGCAGGGCCTCGGGGCCGTCAAGGAACGACTCGGGAGGAGAAGCGGCTGAAGCCTCTTGGGGGGTCGAGGCCTCTGGGGGTCGAGGCCTCTGGGGGTCGACGCTGGGAAGCAATCGCGGCGTCGGATGTCTGGGGAGGCATCGAGGGCCGAGGCCCCCCCCTCCCCCGAGCGGGCGTGTTCCCCGGGCTTCGGGCCCCCGGGGGGCCGTCCCCGGGCGATCTGGCTCGAAGCAGGCCGGAGAAAGATGTGTGGTTGGAGGTCGGGAGCCTTGAGACGGGGGTCAGTGCAAACGGGGGTCGGCCACGGCACCGGATCCTGCAGGATCCTGCGAAGACCCCCTCTGGCTGACCCGCGTTAGCGAGCCCCTCGTGGCCGCGAGGCGGCCGCACATATTGGCTGACCCGGGTTTGCGAAGACCTGCGTTGCAGTTGTTGTTTTCCTGCATTGCAGTTTTTGTTTTTTTGCTGACCCGGGTCTGGATTGACCCGGGTCAGACGATCCCCGAGGAGGCCCTGGTAGTTCCCCAATCAATGCTTGCACTGAAGGGGTCCTAGCGGATGTTGAAAGATTTGGCGAAAGTTTCTTTCCGACTTTTGGTGGCCATTTGGGCTCTCGGGTTCCCGGTTCTGGGGTTCCTGGTTCTTGGTTGCGGGCTGATGTCGGTGGGTTTCCGGGCGATCTCCTTCAGGTTCATCTAACCATCAGTTGATTCTCGGGCTCACGCCGCACCGCCGACCCTTTGGGGGTGTAGTAGATGCCGTCCCGTGGGGGCCTCGTGTCAGCCTTGTGGAGGTTCTGGTGGGATCTCCTGTGGTCGGCCGAGGGCTCGGAGTGTCCGATCGGGTCCTTTGGTTGGTTTTCTTTTGGATTTGATCTTGGGCGCCTCTGTGGGCGTCGTGGAGGTCGCAGCTGCCGTCGTGGGGCCGTCGTAAAGGCCTTGCGGTCCTCTACGAGCGTCGGGAAGTTCAAAGCGCGAGATTTTCCCCAAACCGCGCACAATGCCCACATAGCCGGTTTGTCGTTGATCGGGTAGAGCAGGGGGTGAATATCCATGAAGAATACTAAGACAGGTCCCAGCGACAGCGCCGCAGTCGGTCTCCTTCATTCGTACCCGTCTTCCCATCGTCCATCCTAATCATGGGCTCATACCATCCCAGCTCCACTGCTGTCTGAATTATATTTGTATTTGTATCGAAGACGCCTACGGCGAATCACCGCCGCCCCCTCTGCATTTTGGGGAAGCGCCTATGTGGCCGGCAGTTGGAAAGTGCGCCAATGGATCTCCCTGAATACACTAAAAGGGGGGGTTGCAGAACCCCCCCCTCCCTCCCCCCCTTCAGGGGGGGGGGTCCAGAACCCCCCCCCCCTTCCCTCCTTAAGGGGGGGGGGGGTGGTCGGACCCCCCCCCCTCCCCCCCCTCCTAAAAGGGGGGGGGGTCCGGACCCCCGCCCCGCCCTTGGCGCTGGAAAGGGGGGGGGGCGGACCCCCTCCCCCCCCCTCCCCCTTGGCGCCAAAAAGAGAACCGGGGAGGGGGGGCCTCTCTCGCTTTTCTTTTCTGCGCCTGAGAAGGTGCGTAGGGAGTACGGAATTGGGAGTAGGGAGTGGTGAGTAGTGAATAGTGAGTTGGGGTGTAGTGAGTAGTGAGTATTGGGTAGTGAGTGGTGGGTAGTGAGTGGCGAGTAGGGAGTAGGGAGTAGGGAGTGGGGAGTAGTCAGTAGTGATAGTGAGTGGTGTGTATTGATAAGTGAGTCCGTAATCATTTTGGCTCAAGCCATTTTGGCTCAAGGCTGCTTGTTGGTTGCTTGTCCGCCCTGCCCGGCGCCCGGGCCCGCGCGCAGGGTAATCCGCGCGCGTGGCCGCTGCCGGATGCCGGGCTCTCGCGGAGGCGGCGGCGGCGGCCGCTGCCCGCAGCCTGCTGGCGGGGCGGGTCCAGCATTGCTCCCAGGGCCACGGGAGCCATGCTGGGGGTGCCCATGCGGGCGCGCGGCCAACTGGGCGTGCCGCATGCGCTGTCAGCGCTGCGGCAAGCCGGCGCCGCAGCGGATCGCGGACGCTGCCCGGGCGGCGGCGAAGCGGCGGCCGCCGGCGCGCGCCATGGAGCCGGAGCAGGATGCGCCGCGTCGCCAGCGACGCCGTGGAGGTGGCGAGGCGGCTGGGGCGGCCTCGTACGCGGACATGGTGAAGAGCTGGCTGCCTTCGCCTGGCGGCCCGGCGGCGCCTGGCGACGCCCCCACGCCGCCGGCCCAGGCTGGTGGTTTGCAGCAGGGCTCGCCTGCGCCCGAGCTGAGCCCTGCGCAACGGGAGCTCCGCTACTGGCGAGAGCGCAGGGCGTCGGCCCAGCGCTATGGCGCGGAGGCGGATCTGGCGGAGTGCGACCGCCAGCTCCAGGCCTCGGAGCAGGCTGCTCAGGCGTCGCGGCATTGGGCAGTCCGCGTCCAAGCCGCGACGGACTCGCAGAAGGCAGCTGCGGCGAAGGTGATGGCGATCAACGGGGACCTGTCGGAGGCCCGCCGGGCCGTGGCGCACTTCGAGGCCGAGGCCGCGAAGGCGCAGGAGGCATTGCGCCTGGCCGATGCGGCGCTGATGGCGGTGCAATCGGAGGGACCTGCACGCGTGCCGCCAGCAGGAGAGCTCTCCGAGGCTGGGGTCGCTGCGGCCTTCGACACGCTGGCGGCTGCCACCTCGGTGTTGCAGCATCGCGGAGGTGGCGCCGGCGGCGGCGGAGGCGAGGCCGCGGCGCTCGTCGAGCAGCTCCGCGCGCTGGTCGCTGCCGCTGTGCGTGGGGCCGGTGCGGGGGCCCCTGCCGCCGGTGCGGCGGAGGCCGCGGCGTTTCCCGCCGCCTCTGAGCACGCCGCTGCACCAGTCGTCGTCGCTGGAGCCGCTGGCGCTGGCGTTGCCACAGCCCCCGGCGCGCCGCCGCCGGCGAGCGCCGAAACCGCTGCTGTGCCGCCGGGGATGCCGCCAGGGCGGGGCTCTGGCAGCGCCGCGGAAGGCGGCGCCGCGCCCAGCAGGAATTGGCGCGATATGGCCGCAGCGCACCACGCTGCGGAGGCCAGGCGGCAGTTGACGCTCCGGGAGTGCGTCGGCCGGCCGCGAGTCTCCTCCACGCCGCCGGGCAGCCCAGCCAGGCGGGGGCGCTCGCGGACTGCCGAACGGGGCGCGGCATCCTGAGCGCAGCTGGCTCCATGGAGGAGGTTGGCGTCGCCGCGAGGGCCGCCGCCGGGGCCGCCTGGACCTCCGCCGGGGCCGCTGGCAGCAGCCGGAATGGGGTGACACCTGATGCCGCCGCCGCCCGCCGGGGTGACACCTGGTGTCACCCGGTCGCGGGGGCCGCCGCCAGGGCCCCCGGGGCCGTCGCCGGGGCCGCCGGGGCCGCCGCCCGCGTCCCTGGGGGGGCCGCCGCCAGGGCCGCCAGGACCGCCGCCGGGGCCTTCGCCCGCGCGGCCGCTGCCAGGGCTGCCGAGCCCAGAGGTCCAACCGATAACGAAATGTTATCCGGTGGTTTGGTGGTTATCAGGGGATGTTCCCGGTAACCTGGTGCAGTTACGAAAATGATGCATGCTGGCATAATGTAGATTGCAGACACATTTTCGTACATGCGCAATTAATATTGGGCTGTTGAGTTGTAAACTCACCAAACGCAATGCTTGAGCCAACGTAATTGTATGATTGAGCCAAAATGGCATCGCTTCAAGGGGCAGGAGGAGGAGGAGGAGGAGGAGGAGGAGGAGGAGGAGGAGGAGGAGGAGGAGGAGGAGGGGGAGGGAGGAGGGGGGAGGAGGAGGAGGGAGAGGGAGGGGGACAAGAAGGACGAGGAGGAGGAGGAGGAGGAGGAGGAGGACTAGGAGGAGGGGGATGAGCAGGAGACGTTGGACGCAGCAGAGGATGAAAAAGAAGAGGAGGAGGAGGAGGAGGAGGAGGAGGAGGAGGAGGGAGGAGGAGGAGGAGGAGGAGGAGGAGAGGAGGGGGAAAACGCACTCCAAAACACAGACTTTCAATGAGGCCTTGACGTCCCTCCTCCTCCTCCTCCTCCCCTCCTCCTCCGCGCCTCCTCCTCCTCTTCCTCATCCTCCTCCTCCCCCTCCTCTTCATCCTCCTCCTCCCTCTCCTCATCCTCCCACTCCTCCTCCTCCTCCTCCTCCTCCTGCCCCCTCCTCCTGATCGTCCTGGTCATACTCAGTTTCTTTTGCAAATCCTCATTCTCCTCCTTCTCCTCCTCCTCATCCTGCCTCCTGCCTCCTCCTCCTCCTCCTCCTCCTCCTCCTTCTCCTCCTCCTCCTCTGCTCCTCCACTGCATGTTCTCCTCCTCGTCCTGCTGCTGCTCCTCATCATCCTCATCCTCCTCTTCCTCATCCTCATCGTCCGTCTCCTCAGCGTCATCCCTCTGTTCTGCGATGCGTTCCTCACCGCGCGGCGGATAGCCTTGAAAAATACAAAGAGAATCAGGCAGGTCCAGGAAATCCCAGGGGGGGCCCAGGTGGTCCCAGGAGGCACCAGGACGTCTCAGGAGGCACCAGGATGCCTCACGATTTTGAGGAAGACGGTGCAGGGAGGGCCAATCAGTGAACGCCAGCGCTGTCAAGACACAATTGCGGTGGTATCGGTCGCAACCAGCTCGCTATTCATAGGTTTCAATTGTTGTAAGAACGTGTTTAGTTAGATAACCTGTGCTATATTAGATCGCTGAGGTGCCGAGACGTCGCGCGTGCACCCCAGCCAGGGGATTGAGGGGGGGGACGGGGGGGGGAGGGGGGGCACGAGGAAGAGGACGATACTGAGGAGGAGGAGGAGGAGGAGGATGAGGAGGGGATAAGGGGACAGGATGAGGTGGACGACATTACGGGGACACGACGCAAGTACGGTCCCCGTCCATCGCCATTGCCACAGCCTTGAGAATTGTTGTGTGTATGTTGTGTTTTCTCGTCGTGTCGTATCCAACTCATCATTCCCCATCCTCAATCATTCCATTCTTTTTCCTCCAATACATCCCCATTACATTTATGTTGTATCGCGTGCGATTCGCTTTGGGCATCTTCAATGAATATGCGAGTGTTTCACGCACTATATTCATAACCCCGACGCAGAATAGTTATTTGCAAAATCTATCCCTATAGTCGATACGGTGGAACGGCGCGGTTGTCATGTACGCCTCGGGCGTCATGATTGTATGTACCGCAACATCCCATCGTCAAAACCATTGGGATTGAATTCGCTATGACTTATTTTGAGTTCCACTCACATGATTAATGACAACATGTTCGCACTCGAACAGGCCACATTGCAGTCGCTCGCGCGGCGTGCCCACGCGTGAATTGAAATCACAACCAACAAGGCAATGCAGCCGCAGCGGCCGCACTCGAGCTCAGATGGGCGGCCGCGATATCAGCGACAAGCTCAGCAAACCTAGAAGGATATTCTTGCGTGGCCTTCATTGCATCACCATTCTTGGACACCCACTTGTCTTTGCACCAACCCTTTGCACGAGGCTGAGAAGACGGCTTCTTTATAGTTGATTGGACAACTGCATACAATTTGGCGCCACCGAGTGCCACTTGCGCTTGGCGCCGAGACATCGACAGCTGAATTATGTCGGTGGTGCTAATGGTGGTCCACAGCTCGAGTGGTTTCACCGTCGGACTCCCGAACGCTCCCAAATGAGTAACCATGCGGGTCGCCGCCGTGATACTAAACGAGTCTCGCACATGCTGCACATGATACAGCAGGCTGTTCAGTGGTTGTTCCACCACAAAATGCACACGCCGAGTATGGGCCAGAACCAGCATATGTGACCTCTGGGCACATCAATGATTTGAATCAGTATTTCAATGGAAATACCGGCCGACGAGGGGCTCCATCGCAAAGTCCATCGCGATGGAGTTCGCGATGGACCCCCCCGTCGGCGATTGTCAAATCTTTCCATATCAGTGGGGCTGTGACGGCACATTAGGATATCATTAGTGAGCGATCGGATGTTAGTGGCTTGCATCGATTGGTCCCTGAGAGGCGACCACCATACATATGAAAAACACCACCGAGTTTGAACCGGATTCCGAGGGCCACAGAATTCCACACGCCGACCTATATCCACTCGTTCGGGTCGAGGTGATCAGATTTCATTTCATAATATATTGTATCATCGATGCGTCACTGAAAGAAGATCGATTCGAATCCAGCGTGGCGTCGATACATGATGCCCCACCGAAAAACACAGAATGCTCATTTATGTCAACCCCGATCGCAGCAACTGAGAAATGAAGCTCGCCTCGCGGACGTCCACGCGATTGCTGAGGTGCCCGAGCGGGTTGTTGGTCGACCTCAGCGTGTGGTGGTTGCACATCTGGCCCCAGGTGCTGCACTGGGGGCTGAACCATACAAGGCCAGAGTCCACTACAGATGCCACCATCCATAAGCAGTATAACATTCCCACAAGAGTACACGCATCATGCCAGCTGTGCTTGTCGCGCTCGAGATAGTGCGATGAAAATCCTTTCGATCTCATTGCACGTGCGATGGAAGCTTTCCCTGCGAACACTTCGAACAATGCCGTGGTCCGAGGGATTCGCGGAAGCTCGTCAGTGATACGTTGGATAGCAAGTTGCAGAACAATGTTCGGAGTGTCCATAATATCATCGCACAGCAGCTCATTTAAACCAACTGCTGTTGAGGAGGCCCAAAGAAAACCCATCACGTGCACGTCTCCACCATCTGCGTCAATAGGGGAGCCAGCCGAGAAAGAAAGCATCGCAACAATCAGGAGCGCTGTCGAGCGGCAAGGCGGGAACATCCTGCTGACGACGCCAAATATTTAGAATGTGGCCCCGCAAGAAAACCTTGCAGTTCGATCAACTGGTGTGACCTTCGGGAAAAAGTGAGCCGATGGCTGAACTGAGCAACGTCTCGCAACAGAATATTCAGTGTTTCATCCAAGAAGCAGTCGTATTGTTTAGGCCCACCATGAGAAGGTATCCTTGTTTTGTTTATTTGGTGATCAAGCGCAAAGGGGGATGCAGCGCTACGTGTGGCGAGGGGTGCGCCCAGCGGTCGGGTGGTGCATTTATACAGTGGGGTGGGCGAGCGGGAGTTGCATGAGAAGGAGAGTGCGAGTTTTGTTGAGAAAAAGCAGTCAGCCCCTTCCACCAGACCCCTGACGACATCCCGAGGCCAGTATACTGCTATACGGCTACCAAACAATCAGAATGTCGAGACGAGCCCTTCGTGGCAGACGAGATGGCTGCACGCAGGTGACAGCATGCGTTGTGCGACCCCCTGGCCACTTCAGAGCACATCTCCTGGCGATCGAGTGGTGCATCAAACGTGTATCACCGTGCCGCCTCGGGCGCGAACCATTCAGAAAGTCGAGGCGAAACCACCGCTGGCGACGAGCTTCCCCTAGTATACGACACAAGTGTTTGCATCCCCCCTGGCCCTTTCACAACGCATATCCTGGCGAGCAAGTGACACATCAAATGATGTTTCGGCGTCATCGCTAGTGACGCCGTCTTTGCGAACTTGAGATGCATATGCATAGCTCTGAGCATTGATCTGTACACGTCTGGGGGCGGCTGATGCTTGTTTGCCTTGATCAGATGCACCAGCTCGGCAAGCGAAAAGCCGGCTCCAATCGGGGCACTCCCAAATGCTCGATCCCCCCCGTGTGCCTGAAGCCGATCCAGGGCGAAACGCAAGAGAATAGTTGATTCTGCTGCTTTACAAGAAAGGTGCCCTCCAGGGTGGCACGTGTCCTGAAGATCTAATTATATCCAGAAGCTACATTGCATGTCCCGAATTGAAGCTAGGGGAATGTACACAGATGGCAAGAGATGTCGCATTCCTGCTGCGCGAGCAACAATGTCAGGGCACCCGCGACGACAGCCACATTTTGAAGACCAGCTGCCCGCTGTCCCCCGTACCTCTCCCCCATGCCTTGACCTACCTTCCTCAGCATCGGTTCCGCATGCGCCCCTCGTCTTCTCATCCTCTGCTCCTCCGATGTCCCCGCCCGTTACCTCATCCTTCTCATCATCAGCATCATTATCATCTCCCGCCGTGCTGTCTCATCACCCTCTCACTCCTCTGTGCACTCACACGACAAGTGATTTCGATTATGCTCACAACAAAAAAAAACGGTCCTGGAGTGAGCACCCCCGCCGCTTGCCGAGCATTTTCAGCGTCAGGGAGCTGATGCGGTCTTGATGTGGGATACGTTCAGCGACTTGCCATGTTTCAAGCTCAGATGATAACAAATTTATCCCACTGTTGAGTATCGTGTCCGAGTCGCCAACGCAGTTCCAGGGATTGCGTAGCAGAAGTCGCCACAGCGCGGCTGAAGCAAAGCGCATCACAGGCCCCAGGTATATACAATGTAATGAATCTATAGCAAGGCTTCGCTGGGGACTTGTCCCCAACGTGTCTGAAAAAAAAACAGGGCACCTGTGGTTGACAGAGTCAATGACAGATTGCCCGCTCCGTCTCGCACGCCAGAACACTACTGTTGTTGGTAACTTCGCCGACTCGAGCTTACCTATGTCAAGAAGGTGTGCGGTAGGTTCCAAACGGTCGTTCTCTCTCAATTGTATTCCGTTGATCATGGCGTCCCGCTTTATGATGCGCCCGCCTATCGATTTCTTGGTTGCTCGAACCCACTTTAAGTTCTCCAGGAGTTGGACGCGATGTCGTGGCTCGTTAAGTGTCAGGTGTACTTCGCACCGCCCACAATCCCTGGAATAATCATCATGACATCTCACTGGCCATTGTGGCCCATCAGCGTCGCAAAGGTGCTCGTCTAGATCGTGGAGTTCGTATTTAGCCAGCGAACAGAATTGACATGGGCTGAACTTGGACGCCCAGCTCTGGAGTCCGAGGGAATGGGCGTGTTCGCTCCAATCTCTTTTGGCCCAGAGGAGACACGCCGAGAAAGCAAGATCGGCACCTGGCCCCAATGGATCGTTGGCTGCCCAGGGGGTTCCATCATGGCGCATCGACGGCCGCACCCCACGTGACAGCGCCTCGAATTGCCACCTGCAGAATTCTAGCATCGGGAATGTCGAACACCACCCCCGACATCCACATTGGCATGCGTCAGACCATCGTAACGCGCCAATGAAATGCCTCCTCTTAGTGAGGAGGTTGATGCACCAATAGCCAACTGCAGAGTCGTTGCGCCCAGATGCCCCTTTCTGATACGCGACGCCGTCCAAATACAGAGCGAGGGGGACTGGAGGCGGCTTACCAGCCTCTCGACATCGCACAGTGACGGGATGTTGTGTGTATGCGTTTGTGTCCAGTATTGTTTCACCCCTCTCTGCTGGCGTTTGTTGCATGACCCGCAGGGTGCTATTGTCGTCGGATGACTGTGTGATCTCATCCTCCAATGATTCCCACACGCACTTCATGGCGTGCGTTGCCACTCGTCTTGCGCCCCTGCCGTGATCATTGCCTGGGATATCCAGCATGTACATGTGTTTTGGCTGCGGCAACACCTTGTCCAGGTGGTCTTGGAATTTGCCCGTTTGACTGTCTGGGTGTAGGCCGTAGAGTTTGAAATCAGCACCAGGTGTTAAAGTTTCGCCGAGGTACCACATCGCCATGCTGAAATCTTTTGCTGTAATCTTACAGCGCCCATACAAAGAAATCATGTGTTCGAATAGTTTTGCTCCAGCATCTCGCTGGGCGTCGCTCGTCGGCGCCCATCGTCGCGGGTGCAGTGGAGGTGATCTGCTTCGGACAGCGGACATTGCCATGCGATCAGGTGTCTCAGCTCGAGAATAAGGCTACGACCGCGTGCGCATCGTTCACAACAAAAAAAACACAACACCTCATCATCGTCATCTGTATCTTCATCATCATCATCATCATCTTTATCATCCCGCTCCTAATCCCATCCACGTCTCCTTATCTCATATCATTGTTCGACGCTTGCTTTGTTATAACCCTGGATCTCAGTGCAGTCCTGTTCATATATGCCCCCGTCGTGTCGACGTTTGTCGCCGTGTCGTTTCAGTTGTCTACTCCTCCACTCGTCCTACTCGTGTCTCATCTCATCTGTGTTGCGTTCGATATGTCCCTCCATCCTTGACGAGTCCCAACGCGCTAGGCCCGACCCCAGCGCAAGGTCTCGCCTCGTCTCTGCGAGGTCGCGCCTCGTCTCTCAGACATCACCAGACCACGATGCGCTCGAAGAAAGCGGAGGGAGGCGCATGATCAAGGGGAGAGGGAGGGGGAGGATGAGGGGGAGGAGGAGAAGGAGGAGGAGAAGGAGGAGGAGGAGGAGGAGGACGAGACGAAGGTGGAGGAGGCGGAGGAGCAACAATAATGACCCAATGAGCGGTGTGCACTGCTATACTAGCAACGCGGATGAGTGCATTCGAGCGCGCCCATCCGATGCGACGAGGTGCCCCAGGCCCCCTTCATAAGAGCCGCCTTCGGTCTACCTGCTACGACAAACACTCGCGTCTGCGTTTTCACGGAACGAATGCCGCGAGTTACCGAGCTCACACGGCGTGCGCCATGCACTACCACGAACGCATAACCAGCATTGTACACATTCAAGCCCTCCGAGCTCATCTGCGAGATCTGGCCACGGCAAATTGAGGCGATGAAGCGAGATGGCGTCATGCGTCCGGCCCATGTTTCCTATCATACAACTGGATCACACATGACTGTATGCACACACAACTACTACATACATACATCGCAACACGTGGTGTGACGGAGGGTGGGTAAGACACGCCGTGGCCAGGAGCGCTACCTATGAGCGTCGCTCAAAATTAAAGGTTGCATGTCAGGGGCAGGTATGTGCCCGAAATCGCCAGCGGATGCAGACTTCGACGCCTCTCCCAGTGAAGGTAGCACCCAGTGATACGACGATGTCGGATCAACCCTTCGACTCGGGCGTTGAAGCTTACTCCACGGCTGTGTTCTAGCGCCAGCGTGCATGCAGGCAAGCAAGCCTGTGGAGAAACCACCAGAATCCACAAAAACTTGTTAAAATCAGCAGTCAGTGCGACCGCTCCCGATTCCATCGATAAGTGCATCGCGATGGAGTTTGCGATGGAAGCCATTCCATCGCTAATATCCCTGTGTTTTTACATGGTTTGGAGGCTCCATCGCTAAATTTCCTTGTGTTTTACAGTGTTTTCTGACTCCATCGCTAATATCCTTGTGTTTTTACAGGGTGCGAGGGCTCCATCGCTAACGTCCATCGCTAACGATTCCACCGCTAAACCGGCGCCCTGGACCCGTCAAAATATTGGTTTTTCAAAGGAATTGTGCTTTTCTCAACGAAACATCTGTCTAAAACTGATCAATCAGGCTCGCCACAGGTAAAAACAGCTCGCACCTCTGCTGAGAGCACCTCGCTGGTGCGGTCACCACTCCTGGTGCGCGCACACTCCGAGCTTGCGAGCCTGCGCAGCCCCAGATGGTGTCGTCATCTGACTCGGCGGCGTGCTCAGTCGCCAGTCTTCAGCTTGTGGCAGCCGATGCAGATCGACGTGGGGCTCACGATCTTGTCCAACCTCGGCCCGAGCTCCTTCAAGGCCTGGAGGCCCGCCACGTACTTAGTGCCGAGGTTGCTCTTCAACTGATTGAACTTTGCAGTCGTCATATTGCCCGGGAGGTCGTGCTGGATGATGTCATCTGACAACGAGTTGACAGCAGTCCGCAGCGCGGTGACCTCAGCGTCGTGGTTGCCCCACGCCCATGCAGGGTTCTTCTCCACGTTGGTGAGGATCGAATACGCATTGCCAGTCGCAACTCCGTACCGTGCCAGCACCTTCCGTGCCTCGGCCTCCAGCTCTTTCATTAAGTCATGTGGCGGCTGCGGCGCAGACGGGTCGCCGTCGACACCACCTCCACCGCCGCCGCGAGAGCTCCCGCGGGTGCCCTTGCCAGCCTTGGCCTTGGCAGCCGTTGCCGCGGCTTTCGCCGTGGCCTTCTCCCCCTTTGTCAGAGCTGCTGGACCACCTGGCGCCTGCCCACCCGCCGAGCTGGAGCCGGCGCTGCCCGAGCCGCTCGTCGAGGCCATCTGCCGCAAGTCTGCCAGCTTCACGGGCTCCTGGGATCGATATCACAACAAAAAAGAGTGAGGATGCGCGATGAGGATGAGGATGCGGAACATGAGGCTGAGGAAAGGGAGGGGGAGAAGGAGGAGGAGGAGGAGGAGCAGGATAAGGAGGAGGAGGAGGAGAAGGAGGAGAAGGAGAAAGGAGAGGAGGACGATGAGGAGGAGGAGGAGGAGGCGGATCGAGGAGGAGAAACATAGGGAGGGGAGGAATGGGGAGGAGGAGGAGAAGGAGGAGGAGAGGAGGAGAAGGAGGAGGTGGAAGAGGGTGACTAGGAGGGTGTGGATATCCTCGTTGGTCCACCTCTCGTGTTGCTGCCACGCCACCGTGAACGAGCGATTGATACCTTTCGTCACGTACAGAGCTCGGATGGACTCTGTCATCTCATCCCACAGAACCCACGGAGCTCCCATGACCAGGGCCTTGGACACGTACTTGATTGCCTCGGACGACAACGAATGACAAGAATGAGTTGAACGGTGAGGACGGTCAAGAAGGAAGAAAATGGTCAAGCAGGAAGATACAGTCGGCCTGAATCCACCCCAAGCGGCCACCTCCCTCTTTATGAGCTATGCGCCCAAGAGGGAGGTAGACCGCGTTGGTGAACTCGGTCTGCTTCTTCGTGGTGATGACCGACTTCTCCTTCACGAAGGCAGCGTACTCCTCCTTGGCCCAGTTGGAGCGGAAGGCCTTCTTGGCATCGTCCAGGGACCCGTTGACCGCGACGATGGCGTCGTACTTCGCCTTCAGGCCCACCGATTTCTCATCCGTGCCTTTGATGGCGCGGCTCCAGCGACTGGCAATCCTGGCCACCTTTCCATCGGTTGGAACTGACCAGTCCGACTCCCTGACCTCGTTCCAGAACTTCTCCTCGTCCTCCAAGCACGCCTTGCCCCTCCTGCGCTTCGGCTTCGGTTGTCCATCATCTGGCACACCTGCCTCTGGAACAGGCACATCCAGTCCCCACTTGGACGGGTCCGTGAGCTTGCCAGCATCGTCGACATCCATCTTCAAGCGCTCGTTGTCGTTCTCACTCTGGCCCTTCAGCGACCGCAGCACCTTCATGTTGTTCGAATTGTAGGCCGAGACGAACGCGCTCGCCACCTTCAGCTCGCCAGGCTGGCCGTTCTGAGCTGAGCGGATCATCGCCTGTCAGGCGATGGGGGGGCGAGAGGGCACGAGAAAGGATGGATATGGCATCGTCGGGCGTCTCATCGTGTTCCTACCTTCGCCTCCCTCCTCGCCCTTCTCCTTCTCCTCCCCCTCTTCCTCCTCATCATAACTCTTCATCCTCACCACTCATCTTCCTCCTCATCCTCATCCTCCTCCCAATCACTCCTCGTCATCTCTTCACTTGGCAAAGCAGAGGCGGCGTCGCGACACCACTACAATCACCAACCCATGCATCATCGCACGAGCCCCGATATCAAACCAGGAACGCCTTTGACCGAGCACTCATTCCTGGAATCTTTTCCGAAGTGCACCCGTTGTCCAAGATCCAGCTCCAAATGCGCACCGACTACGTTTCACCCACGACGCCAGACACGTACCATATCTACCTCAGGTCCGAAGTTCGATCTTGAACTACGTGCCTCCGAACTTACATGACGCTTTGACTGGATTGAAGCGGCAGCCGAAGCGACGACGTGATTGTGATGGAAGATCCGACGATGATTTCCCGTGCACATGCCCACCAGAGCCTTAGTCGTCGTCTGGAAGTGGCGGCGGCCTGAGCATCTTTGCTGGCGGCATGTCTAGCTCTGGCGGCAGCTCGGAAGCCCTCGTGGACGTATCTACACGTGCTGGCCTCTCGGCCGTGCATGGCTCATGTGCGGCAGCGGGCCTCTTCTTGCTGGATTTCACCGTCTCCTCGTCCGTGTTCTCCTCTGCAATCTCGCCGGCCTGGTGCTCATCAGCGGCAGCTTCTGCATCGTCCTGAACTGCGCCATCCTCGTCCTCATCAGATCCTGCGGACTTCTGACTGTCCGAGCCCTTCTCATCCTTGCTATTCGCAGAGTCGTCGTCGCTCACGTGCGTCGCCTCAAGCTTCGGAGCCACCTTGCCCGTCGCCTTGCACTTCGCCTTGCTCTTCGCCTTGCCCTTCGCCTTTGCCTTGGGCGCCCAGCCATCTGGGCGGTTCTTCTTCAGCCACTCCGTCTTCTCCGCCTCGATCTCGGGTTTGTCCTTGCTGCCTGCAGCGAAAGCTTTGGCCCGCTCCACCGTGACCTTCTTGGCGTCCTGCAAGCTGGTGTCTGCGAAGCCTACCATCTGCAGCAGCTGCTTCCTGGCGCCCTTCCTGATCGCGAGCCAGACTCCACGGTTGGCATGGTTGACGACGATCGCGCGGATCTTGTCGCCATCCGAATCGTCGCCGCTCCACAAGGTCTGCTCGCTCTTCTCCTGCGGCGCCGCGTCTGGCGTGGTATTCGGGATGCTCCACTCGAAGTCGTCATCGGGCCACGTCGCGATGAGAGTGTCGCGATCGTCAAACTTCTTGACCCTGGTGAACTGCGGCATGGCGCCCACGTCGACAGTCTTGACGCGCCATGCCGACTCGGTGGATAATGCATCAACATCTACTGCTTGAAGTGTCGGTTGGCAGCGAGGATCAATCCCGTGTCCATCGCAAACTCCATCGCGATGGAGTTTACGATGGACGAGCTCGATCGCCTCTATCGCGATGAGCACGAATCGATCCCCACTCGCAATCGATGGAGGTGACAGCGATCACCGTCGCCCCCATATCAGACTTCAAGACGTATGCGTTAATGAATCCGCCACCTGCAGCTCCTGCTGGTAGCCCAAACTCCAACCAGCGATCTCCTCCAGGCGACTGGCCACCAACCGCGCGTGGCTCTGGCTTGCCCGAGGCGCGGGCGCCGCTGCCGCTGGGGGGCTGGCGGCAGCTGGCCGCTTCATACCAGCGGCATCTGGTAAGTCCTGTGAACGCCAAAACGGCAACAGTCACACACACGGAGGGGGGGTGGACGATGAGACGGAGGAGGAGGTGGATGATGAAGATGATCAAGAGGGGGAGGATGAGAGGAGGGATGATAGACAGACGCGGATAAGACAGGACGAGTTAGACATGGACGGGGTTGCGGATGCGGAGGACGATGACGAGAGCGCAGGAGAAGAAGGAAGAGGAAGAGGGAGGCTGCGGAGGAGGACGACGACAAGGAATAAAGTGGTGACGGGGATGGGGGGGGGGGGGTCGGTTGTGATAAGTGGGCGGGTCGACCGTAAGGCCGCGAGGTCCTCGTCACCTTGTTCGGAACCCTCCGCGTCGGCGGAGAAGCAGTCGGCCCACTGCGCGTGCCTGGTGCGATAACAGTAGTGTTTGTTATGTTGATGGTGGGGTGGTGTTGGGGCGTGTTCTATCTTGGCGTTGGTTGCCCCCCGCGTCGCTTGCTGAGCGACTGCCGAATGTCCCTCAACATGTTCGTGAACATCTTACTGGTGTCGGTGGCCCAGTTGGTTGCACTTGTCGACAAGTGCCATTTGCTCTCATTGTCCTTCGCCAGGGACAGCAGGATCTCCTTGTTAGGGTTGGCCCGATTATGAAAACAGAGAAACGGATAGTTGTGGATTTGATGGTTTAGAACCCTATGGTAGCTCCTTTGCACATGGCCCAGGCACATGCTCTGCTATGCTACGCGTGTCTTTGAGGAGCCGCTTGTATTTCAATAGTGCGTCCCTGTCAAGTTTAGCATCTTTGGCCGCAGATGTCGTGTACGTCAGGAAATCAGGCGACGTAAGGTGTTTAGCCCAAACTTTCTTGAGTGCGCGTTTGTCAACCTCTACCTCGTCGCCCATTCGACGAGACCCCGCGCCGCGCGCGGGCCGAGCCTGTCTCGAGCCTCGACGTTGCCGCGGGCAGGTGAGGAGGGGAAGGTGGAGGGTGATTGGGCAGTGATGCCGAGTTGGAGGATGGATGGTGGCGGGTGGCGTGATGCCGATGAGGGGTATGGAGGACAGATGATGTCGAGTTGGAGGATGGAGGGCGATTGAACCTGCCACGACCTGGAACGATTGACAAGCGGCAGCAGCCAATGAACAAACAATGGCGATGAGGATGATGATTAGGACGAGGAAGGGCAAAGACAAGAGCGGTGGCCTCAATAGAGTTGAGGCTGCCCTGCGCCGCGTCGCACACAGTCTTCCTGGAGACCTTGGGCGGGGTGTAGAGCTCCTGGGCGCAGCACAGAACAGGGAGTTCAGAATGGTGTTCGGGAGATGGGCCCCACGCGGTCTGACACGTAGACGGGTCGGAGCATCGCGACATGAATGGCATTGGTGAGGACGAGCAGTGAGCACATGATCAGACTTCCATCGCAACTTCCATCGCGATGGATTTCGCGATGGAGGTTGCTATGCGATCATGTGTTCATGCCGCTTGTCAGTTTCACCGTTTCTATTCTCGATCCCCCATGGTCCTTGGGGCCCACGTCAATTCTCATTGACTATTAGTACAACGATGCAATGGCGGACTGGTCGCATGGGTTCCACCACCAAGGCACCTCAACTCACATCCTCTTTACTGCTCAACCCATCCACCACCACCCCTCGGAACACCGTAACTGCGCTGATATCGCGGGCCCGTGATCCGCCACATCCATTCTCACATCCACCTCCACCTCTTCCCCCTTCTCCCGTCCGCCGCATCTTTCTCTTCCCCCTCCTCGCCATCATCCCTCTCCTCTTCCTCCTTGTCCTTCTCCTCCTCCTCCTCCTCCTCCTCCTCCTCCTCCTCCTCCTCCCCCCAACCAGAGCCTCAGTCGCACTTTCATAGTGTTCGGCAGCAAACGCAAATCTCCACGCCGAACCTGGCGAAAACTGAAACGTCCCAGACCCTGGCCACGTTGACGGAGCGCTTCCGACATCAAACATTGCGTGAACCGAGTGCGCATCAGACCAATCCTCTAGGATCTTCTGGAATGATGGAGTTTAAGTGTTACATTCGCTCCCCCGTGCCAACACCCTTCTCCTTATCCTAATTATCCTCCTCCTCCTCCTCCTTATCCTCCTCCTCCTCCTCCTCCACCCTCTCCTCCTCCTCATCCTCCGCCCCCTATTTCTCATCCTGCTCCTCCACTCCGCCGCCTGCTCCTCCTTCACCTCATCCTCCTTCATCCTTCTCCTCATCCCCCCTCCCATCACCTTTCTCGCGCCCCTCCTCCTCCTCATCACCATCATCAGCCCCATCCAGTTCAATTCGATTGAACTCCCGATGCTGTCCTCTTGCAGCGCGAATGTCAATGACGATGCCGTCGCAGGTGCCGAACTTGCCGTGCGCGCGGAGCGTGGCACCTGCGGGCTCAGCGGCAAGTCGTCGGAGGAAGCACCGTCGGCGCACGTCTCCTGCTGCTGCTTGCGCGGAGCGCGCGGTGCCGAACGGCTCCTGTCGCTGCTCCTCTCGTTGGCAGCGCTGCCACCGCCGCCATGGAGCTCGTCGCACCGCCACGTGGAGGCCCTGGCGGTCTTGCTGTACTCTGGCACTGCGCTCGGGCCCACGCCATCCTTCTCCGCCTGCGCGATCGACTCCAAGATCGCCTGGGACATGGGCGACGCAGGTGCTGCAGGCGCGCCGCTCACGCTCAGGACCTGCACGTCGGAATCCTCACCAGGCGGCCCCTGCGCGTCCTCCAGGCGGGAATCGCCCGTCAATGTGCAACGCTCCTGGATGATCGGCCCGACACGGTCGCTGTCCCCGAGTTGTTCTGGCTCCTCAGGAACAGTCGGTGGTGCTGAATCCGCTGGGGAAGAAGCGGGGGCGCTGTCCTCCACCGTGATGGACCCTGGCTGGACCTCAGGGGACCTCTCGACACGCGTGGGACTCGCCGGCTGCATCTCGCGCGGCGGGGCGGGCATGGGCGCCGTTGCCTCTGCAGGTGGCGGTGGATCGGCTGCCTCGCCGCTGGGCGAGGGTTCTGGCCGATCGACTGTAGCCTGGATCTGGCTGAGCAGCGCGCGCATGCGAGCCATCTCCTCGGCCTGCTGCTCTAGTTGGGCCCTCGAGTAAGCCTCCGTCTCAGCCGACATCACCGATCTGTTCTTGTGGAGAAGAACGCCGAGAGGAGTCGACCAGAAGTCGGCAGGGCGGAGTGAGAACACCAGCTTTGGTGGCATCCAAACCGAGACGGCTGCAGGAACAAGGAAAGAAGATCGAACCGTATCCTGTTGACCTGGCGCCTATCTATTATCAAAAACCTGTCCCTCACTTCTCCTCGAGCGCCTCTCCTCTAATTTCCTCTCCTCTCGTGTCTTCTCCTCTCTCCTCCTCTCTCCTCTCCTCTCTTCTCCTCTCCTCTCCTCTTCTCTTCTTTCCTCCTCCTCCTCCTCCTATTCCACCTGCTCCTCCTCTTTCTCCTTCCTCCTCCTCGTCCTCCTCCTTCTTCGTTTCCTCCTCCTCTTATCCGACCCTCCTCTCCTCGAGCTCCCCCTCTTCTCCCCCCTCCGCTCGGCTCCCTCGCGCTAGTCTTCTCCCGACGCTCTGCAGCGACGCATCACCCAACTCGGAGCGTGGGCGGGAGATGAGGCGACGCGTGCTCAAATCAGTGGAGGATGTCTCAAGCGAGAGCCGCACGTTTGACGATTTTAGTCGTAACATGCAGGTTGCACATGTACTTGTGTCAGATGCACAGTGATTTCGTGTTGACATTTGATATTTCAGATGTTCAATACACAACACACAGTGTCCCTAGCAAAACGTTATCCGATAACCCCCCGCGTTATCCGATAACCCCCGTGTTGCCCCGGTAACAAAACGTTATCCATAAGACCTCTGGGAGGCCGCCGCCGCCGCCGGGGCCGCGGCCGTGGGCGCGGGCCCAGAGGCCGCCGGCGCAAATAAATACCTCCCTGCTGGCTTGATTCCTGGGCCGCTGGCGCGGGCGCCAGCGCCCCGCAGCGGCGGCAGCTGGGGAGATGCAGCACCGGGCCGTCTTCCCACTTGGGGCGTGGCTGGCGCCTTACGCGCCGCCGGGCTTCTCGACGGAGGAACCCCGGCCCCCCCCTCGGCCCCGCGCGAGGCGCCTGCCCTGAGGATCTTGGCCTGCCCTGAGGATCTCGGAGTCCCGCCCCCGTCCTCCACGGGCGGCGGGGCGCCTTGGAAGGGGAGGTGCGCCTTGGAAAGGGGAGGTGGCGCCGCGCGCTGGGGGGGGGCCCTGTGCAGCTGAAGCTGCGCGCGGGCTGCCGGCTGCGCGATGGAGCGGGTGGCCGCGCCGAGGCGTCCGCGTGGGCGAGGCGCCCCGCCCGGGGCCCCCGCCAGCGCAGCGGCGGGTCACGGTGCTGGTGGCCAACGTGACGCGCTGGAGCGCGAGCTGGCGGGGCTTGCACGCTGCAGGCGCGGGCGCGTGGTGCTTGCAGGAGGCGCGCATTCCAGTCGCGGAGGCTACGTCGGCGGCGGCTGCAGCCCAGGCTCGCGGCATGCAGCTGCACCCCGGGCCCGCCTGCGACGGGGCGCGCCTGCTGGTGGCGGCCCACCGTGCAGGGGGCGGCGTGGCGGCGCGCACCGAGCCGCCGCTGGGGTTTTCGGGCAGGCGCCCCGGCCGCCTGCAGCATTCTGTGCTGCACCTCGGGGCCTCCGGGGCCGTGCATTTCATGAATTGTTATGGCTGCGCGGGAGGGCGCCCTGACGCGGAGCTGAACGCCGACCTCATCCTCGAGGCTGTGGAGTGGCTCCGCGGGCTGGGGGACGTCCCAGCTTTCGTCGTTGGCGATTTGAACTGCCAGCTGACCTCCTCGGGGCTCGACGGTTTGCTGGCGATGGCGGGGTGGCGGGATCTGCTCGCCGCAGCGGGCCCGACGTGCATCCCCTCGCAGGGGGCCCCGTCACGTATCGACTACGTGCTGGGCAACCCCGCGGCGCAGGACATCGCGGAGTCCGTCGGGCTCCGTTGGGACCTCGGCCTGGCCACGCACGCGGCGATGGTGATGACGATCAAGTTGGGCAGCCCCGAGCTTGCGCTGCTCCGCCAATCTGCGCCGCCCCTGGATGGGCCCTCCGCCGCGGGCTGGACCCCGCGACGGCCATCCTGGCGCTGCGCGGTGGTGCTTTCCAGCAAGCGTTCGGCCCGCAGGACCTCGACGACGCTTGGAAGGTCCTCAGCCTGGCGATGCGGACCTGGCTATCGGCTCGCCTCGGCAGCCCGGCGGTCGTGGAGAGGCCGCGCGCGGCGGCTGCCTGGATGACGGAGCGCCCCAGGGCGCGCGGAGGCGGGGGCGACGCCGCCGACGCCGCTGCCGACGCGGCGCTGCTGAGACTCCGGCGGCTCCGCAGCCTCCAACACGCGCACGGCCGCGCGTCCCCTGAAGCAGCGCTGGCCGCCAGCGCCTCTCTCCACGCGCTGCGCGCCGCGGACTCCGGCCATCCCGCGTGGGCGGCCACGCATGCCGAGCTCACGCCAGGGGGCGCGCTTCCGGCACACGTGCTCGATCGTGCCGAGGCGGAGTGGCGGCAGGCTCAGGGAGCTGCACGGAGCCGGCGGCGAGACGAATGGCGGCGCTGGGTGCAGGGCGCCCTCGCAAACCACCAGGGGCGGCTGTGCCGTCGGGTCCGCGGGGGCGGGGCGCTGGAGGCCGAACTCGTGCCGGCGCCCCCGGCTGCCGGGGTTGCCGCGGCGCCAGCGCCAGCCCTGGGCCACGGGACTTGGGCACTTGCCCTGCGGGGCGGCCCCGCCGCGCGGCTGCGCTACTTTGAGGGCCCCTGGCGCGCTCTCTGGCAGCAGCTGGCTGCGTCGGCAGTGCCGGAGGCATGGCAGCAGGAGTTGGACGGGCCGCCGCCCTTCCCGGACAGGACTCCCTGGACAGGGGGCCTCGTGAGCTGGCTGCTGCGGAAGATGGCGAGGCGCAAAAAGCCCGGCCTCCACGCGTGGGCGGTCTCCGAGCTCAGGCTGCTGCCGGCGGAGCTGTGCACCTGGATCGCCCGGCTGTTCGAGGCGGTGGAGGTGGCGGGTGGCTGGCCGCGGGAGCTGGTGGAGGCTGAGGGGCTGCTGCTGCCGAAGCCTGGGGGCGGCGAGGGCCCGCTCGAGCGCCGGCCGATTTGGCTGCTGCCAGTCCTGTACCGCGTCTGGGCGGCATGCCGGCCGCGCCCGGATTTTTGCCAAGTGGCGGCGCTATTGGGGTGGCGATGCTTGGCGGCGCGGTGCCGAAGAGCAGGCTTGGGAGCTAGCCCTCGAATGGGAGGCCGCCGACGCGCTGTCAGAGGAGGTCGCCGGGGCCGCACTCGATTGGCGGAAGGCGTGCCACCAGGTCGACCTGCAGACGCTTCCGGGCCTCCTGGCGCGCGCGGGCGCCCCCGCCTGGCTCGCCCGGCCCGCGCTGGCGGCCTACGGAGCGCGTCGGCGCATCCGGGTCGGCAAGGCCCTTGGGGCAGCCTGGGCCCCATGCCCGGGGCCTGCTCCCTGGCTGCCCCCTCGCCGTGCTCATCTTGGGCGTGCTCGCGCGGCCGTGGATGCAAGCTACTTGCCGGGTGGATGACAAGCTCTGTCGGCGCATCTATGTGGACGACTTCACACTGTGGGCCAGGGCGCCTGCTGAGCTCGGCGGCGAGGCCGCCGAGAGCGTCCGCGACGCGCTGCGCCTCGCGGACACGTTCGAGGCGGCGATGGGTTGGCGGCTGAACCGGGACAAAAGCCGGCAGTTCGCCAGCAGCCGGGCCGCGCGGCAGTGGCTCGCAGAGCAGACGCCCAGCATCCGATCCCAGCCTGGCTTTCGCGATCTCGGAATGGCGGCCGGGGCCGGAGGCAGCCGCCGCTGCGGGGTCACCGCCTGCCGGGCGCAGGGGGTGCTTGGTCGCTTCGCGCGCGTCGGGCAGTTGCCGCTGCGCTTCGGCCAGCGCCGCCTCCCGGGCGCTGCCGCGGGCACAGCGGCCGGGTTGCATGGCGCCTCATGCGGGCGACCCCCCGCTCGCGAGCTCGCCGCGCTCCGGGCCGCCGCGCGGCGGGCGGTGTGCAGGGGCGGGTTCCGCGCGGCCGCGGAGATCGTCTTCGGCGCGCTGGCGCCGGGATGGCGGCTGGACCCCCTCGCCGTGGTTGTCCTCGCGCCGCTGTGGCAGGCGGCGAAGGCTCTCCGTCGCCAGCGTTTCCCCGCCGCCCTGTGGCGCGCGGCGGCCGGGGCGGTGGCTGCCGGGCGCGGCCGCGGCGCGGGCCCGATGGCTGCCGCGGCCCGCAGCTGGGCGGAACTCCAGCTCGGGGGCGACGTCGAGGTCTGGAGAGGGGCGCCGCCCGCGCCAGCAGGCTGGCGCCCAGCCCAGAGGGTTGTAGGTTCTAAATCGTAGAACGTGAAAAAGCACTCCACGCGAAGAGAAAGTAGAACGTAGAAATTAGCACGTAGAACGTAGAAATTAGAACGTAGAACGTAGAACACACTAAAAGTAGATGTAGTAGCTCATTCCCTAATCGGTTCCTTTCTTCTGTCGTTTTTCTCTCATGCAGCCATTTGGGCTCTAGGCCGAAAGGCCAGGACTGCCTCGAGGAGGCCGGGGCGGCCTCGAGGAGGCCAGGGCGGCCTCGAGGAGGCCCAGGAGAGGCCAGAGGAGGCCTAGGAGAGGCCAGAGGAGGGCCAGGAGGAGAGGCCAGAGGAGGGCCAGGAGAGGAGGCCAGGAGCCAGAGGCCAGCGGAGAGGCCAGGGGCCCAGAGGCCAGGGGCCCAGAGGCCAGGAGCCCAGAGGCCAGGGGCCCAGAGGAAGCCATGTCCCGAAAGCTAGGAGCAGCAAAAGAGGAGGACGCCGCGGAGCTCAAAGCTGTGCTCACGAAGCACATCAGGAGAGCCGAGGACGTAGATTACTGCCTCGATCTCGAGGCCCGCGCCGTCGTCGTCGTCGTCGTCGTCGACGTTATCGTGCACCCTCCCCCTCGACAGTCTCCTCCTCTTTCTTCCCCTCCTCCCCCTCCCCCTCCTCCTCCTCCTCCTCCTCCTCCTCCCTGCCCCCCTCCCGTGTCTCCCATTGCTCCTGCTCTTCCTCGTGCTCCTCCTCCTCCCCCCCCCTGCCCCCCCCCCCCGCTCCTTCCCCGATCCTTCCCCGCCGCCCCCTGCCGCAGGGGGGCGTTGATGCAGAGAAGCTGGTGAAGCAGGCGCCCTTGCTTAAGGGTATCCGTGAAGTGATATCTCCTGCGACCACGGTCGCCAGGAAACAAATAGAACATATCTTAGTTTCAGTGGCTGAGGCGAAGGAGGATCGCTGGCGCCTCGACGACGCGCGAGAGAGCTGGGCAGAGGACGCCAGTGAGCAAATAATAAGAGGCTGTCGCCAGGCCCGCTGCTGGATGGCGGGGGTGATAGGGCAAGTAGGAGGCGGATTGGATAGCTGGCGGATGGCATGCAGGATGGAAGAGGGGCGGAGGATGCGGTGGGTCGGGGGGATCGAGTAAAGAGGGGCCGATCGCCAGGATGCCCCCACGTGGGGCTGGCGGGTCCGAGCGATGCTCCGCCACATCAGCCAGATGGAGTTGAAAGTCAGGCGAGCGACGCGGGGGGGGGGGGGGGGGGGGCGATGGCGATGAGGATCAGTCAGGGGTAAGGAGACGCCGCCTGACTGGTTCAAGGAGCACTTCCCCTCGCCCCCCCCCCCCCCCCCCCCCCCCGTCGCGCAGGGGCAAAGGCAAGCCGCCCGACTGGTTCGAGGGGCACTTCCTCGAGGCCGCCAGGGGCGGGGAGGGTGGTGGGGGGATCGGAAGGATGAGGCGATCAGAATGAGAGAACGATGATCATGAGAAGGATGAGGAGGATGGGAGTATCAGGCAGTGAGAGGTTACAGACGATCCTCTGCTTGCGTCCACCTCCCCACTCACCTCCCTGTTTGCCAGCCGCCCTCGCCCCCATCCTTCGGACGGGAGGGCAGGGGCTTCGCAGTCTCGAGTGCGCCAGCGAGTATTCATACGAGTGGGGCAAGGCCGAGCAGGACGGTTGGCGGTGGGGCCTCCTTCCCTTCCTCCCTCTCCCCCTCCTCCTCCTGCCCCTCCTCCTCACTCGGGCAAGGGGGGCTGCGTGCAGGGTGAGACCGAAGAGGCCGCCTCAGTGCGCGACGAAGCATTGCGAGGATGAGGATGGGGATGAGGTGCAGGCGGAGTGGGAGGGCGGCACTGCGCGAACAGCAGCGGGCGTCTCGGCAACAGAGTGGCGGGAGGCAAAAGAAGAAAACAAGAAAAAAAAAGCCACTGTACTCTTATTCCACGGGGGGCGAAACTTGGACCTTGACGCGGTGCACGAGGGATCAGGGGCAGAAGCACTTCCTGGCGATCTGGGAAAACGCTTCCATGTTCGGTCAGTTGACGCTTCAGGATTATTTCGTGGATCCCGAGTCCACGATGAGGCAGTGGGCCGAGGCAGTGTCCAAGGGCAAACTCAACGCGGAGGGGTTTGAGAAAGCAGAGGCCGAATGCGCCGAGGAGATGAAGAAGGGCGCAGACGTGATGAGGGGGCCCGCTGCCAAGAGGCCAGCTGCTTCAACCGCCGAGGGCGGCGACGCAGATGACGCCCCAGACGGTAGCGATGATGAAGATGGCGACGGACCGAAAAGGAAGCCAGCAACAACGGCGGTCAAACCCGATGGCGAGGACAAGGCTGCAATGGATGATTCGAGCGATACGCTCCAGAACGCGACGGCGGCAGCAGTGAGGGCGAATACGACGAGCCAAAAATCGCGAGGAAGAGGCCGGCAGGATCACGCGAGGGCGAGGATGAGGAAACTAAGGGCGAGGGGGGGGAGGACGGGGAGGAGGGCGAGGGAAAGCCGCCAGAGGAGAGGACACGTGGCAAACCCAAGGGCAAGGCAAAAGGAAAAGCAACAGCAAAAGCAGGCGATCAGGCAAAGGCTCCGAAAAAGAGAAAGAAGGGCTCAGAGGCGAGGAGGCGAAAGCAGGCGGCAGCGGCGACAGTCCAGAGAAGGCAGAGGAGGCTAAGAAGACGAGACCCGCAGAGAAAGAGCAGGATGGCGCCAAAAAGAGGAAGCTTGAAAATAACGATTCTAGCGGTTCTTCCTGCAGCATGGGCAGCGGCTTGTTTTGATTGCTAGAAGCTGGGATGAGGAAGGAGAGATAGTGCGAGGGGGGTTGATGTGCGAAGCTTTTAGCGGCAAGTGGTCATCACAAAGGTTGCAAGCCATCGCATGGCTCTTGTTGAGCGGGAGCTCATGGGGAAGTTTAATCGAGGTGGAGTCTGAGACAGCAGAGGTTTGAGGACGAGGTAAGGAGGACGAGGTGAGGATGAGGATCAGACGCGCGACTGCGCGATGCGGCTTCGCTCCGTCGGGGCGCGCCTGCGGCTTGCAGATCTTGCCGCGCTGTGCGCGCGCTTCGGACAAAAACAATGTGAAACCTAAATCGTCTTTCGCGTCGTCATCGCGCACGGCTTTCTCTCCGAGATCGTTCGATACGTTTCGGTTCAAGTGCCCCTTGCAGGGGCGCGCGGACCCCCCCCCCTCCCCCTTCGGCGCAGCACCTGGGGTTGAGCGGGGCCCCAGCGGGCCCTTGCCATCGCGATGGCAGCTGCGAGCAGCTCGCAAGCTGAGGACGTGAAGCATGCTCTCGAAGTGGGGCAGCAGCAGCAGAATAGGGGAAGATCGTGACGATGAGGCGCGGGGTG